>OY974085.1:0-16234 GCA_963854165.1 Sylvicola cinctus | reverse complement strand
AATAAATTAATATTCTTATTAAAATTAATAATCAAATTACAAATCTTAATAAATAAATTTTTAAATTATTATTTTGTAAAATTTGTCTATATTTTGAATAATTTTTTATTGTAGAATACATCATTTGGCCCCCAAAATATTCTCTTCATCCCTGATCAAATCTTTTAATAGATTTTCAACCTAAATTTAAAGGAGATTTAATAACTCCTAAAGTAGAAATTATTGGCATAAATCATATAGAACCTAAAAATATACTAATATTATAACTATTTAACGATTTATTAGAGTAAATATTAGAAACATTAGAAATTAAATATCCGAATAAGCCCCCTCCAATACATACTATTAAAGTTATTATTTTTATTAAAAAAGGTAAACAAATTATATCAACGGTTGGAAAAATTAATCATCTTAATATTGACCCCCCAACAATAACTATAATATAAAGCCCGGATATTCCCCGCAATATAATTCAAGATTCATCATTTATTGGGTGTAATCTAAAACTATTAAATTCCCCAGTTAAAGAATAAAATACTAGCCGCAGTGAATAACTAACAGTTAACCCGGTAGAAAAAAAATATAAAAAATAACTAAATATATTTAAATAAGATAAAGAAACAATTTCTAAAATTAAATCCTTAGAATAAAATCCAGCTAAAAAAGGTATCCCACATAAAGCTAAATTAGCCACATTTATAAAAGAAGAAGTTAAAGGTATTTGTAAAATTAATCCCCCTATTGATCGAATATCTTGAGAATTTTTTATATTATGAATAATTGCCCCCGCGCATATAAATAATAAAGCCTTAAATAAAGCGTGAGTAAGTAGGTGAAAAAAAGCTAATTTAGGAAACCCTATGGCTAAAATTCTTATTATTAACCCTAATTGTCTTAAAGTAGATAGGGCAATAATTTTTTTAAGATCAAATTCAAAATTAGCTCCTAATCCAGCTATAAATATTGTAAGCCCAGCTATAATTAATATAAATTGACCAAGAAAAGTATCAGCTAGTAAAATATTAAACCGAATTAATAAATAAACCCCAGCAGTTACTAAAGTAGATGAGTGAACTAAGGCTGAAACAGGGGTAGGAGCCGCCATTGCCGCAGGTAATCAAGAAGAAAAAGGAATTTGGGCTCTTTTAGTTATAGCCGCTAATATTACTAATCCTCCAATAATTATTATTTCATAATCAAGTTTTATAGCTTCTAAATAAAAAATATAATTTCATCTTCCATAATTTAATATTCAAGCAATTGCTAATAATAAAGCAACATCCCCAATTCGATTAGAGAGAGCAGTTAATATTCCCGCATTATAAGATTTAATATTTTGAAAATAAATTACTAAACAATAAGAAACTAAACCTAACCCATCCCAACCCAATAAAATTCTAATTAAATTAGGCCTAATAATTAATAATATTATTGATATAACAAATATTAATACTAATATAATAAATCGAGAAATATTTAAATCTTCTGCTATATATTCTTTTCTATAATAAATTACCAGAGAAGAAATTAATAATACAAAAGATATAAATATAAGTCTTATTCAATCAAATAAAAAAGTTATAACAATTATTATTGAATTTAAAGAAACAACTTCTCATTCAATAAAAATAGTTATATCTATTATTAAAAATTTTAAACTTAAAATAAATAATCTTATTCTAATTGAAAATAAAGATAAAAATCTAATAAAACAAATTGAAATAAATTTCATGATCTAAGATGAAAAATTCATATCTCTGACACCACAAATCAGTATTTTTATAAACTACTTAAATTAAATTCATAATATAATTGACTCTCTTTTTATAATTAATAAATTTAAAGGTAATCAGTGAAGAAATAATAATAAATATTCCCGCCTATATCCAGAAGAAGCAGAAAAATTTATTGAATATAATTTCCCGTGTTGTCTATAACTAAATAGATATAAAGTATAAGCAGCTCTAAAGAAAGAAAGTAAAGCTAATCTAAATATAGATAATCACGATCAAGCAACAATTCTATTTAATAATCTAATTTCCCCTAAAAGATTTAAAGTCGGGGGGGCCGCTATATTACCAGATCTTAGAAGGAATCATCACAATCTTATTCTAGGTATAAAATTTAAAAGCCCCTTATTAATTAATATTCTCCGCCTTCCTATTCGTTCATAAGAAATATTGGCTAAACAAAATAATCCTGAAGAACAAAGGCCGTGCGCAATTATTAATCTATATGAGCCGTTAAACCCCCAATATGATAGGGTTATTAAGCCTCTTAATACAATCCCCATGTGAGCAACAGAAGAATAAGCAATTAATCTTTTTAAATCCATTTGTCGTAAACAAATTAATCTTACTAAAACCCCGCCCACTAATCTAATTCTAATTCAAATATAATTTAATTTTAAACTAATGGCTGGAAGTAAAATAAAGGCCCGCAATAAACCATACCCCCCTAATTTTAATAAAAGGCCGGCTAAAATTATTGACCCAGCAACAGGCGCCTCTACATGAGCTTTTGGTAATCATAAATGAACTAAAAATATAGGTATTTTTACTAAAAATGCCCCAATTAAAGATAAATAAATAAATATATTAAAATAACTTCTATTTATTATTAAATAAAAAATTAAAGTCCCCATGTCATTATATAAATAAAAAATTCCAATTAATATAGGTAAAGAGGCAAATAAAGTATAAAATAATAAATATACCCCCGCTTGAAGGCGCTCAGGCTGATACCCCCACCCTATAATTAAAAATAAAGTGGGGATTAATCTTCTTTCAAAAAATAAATAAAATATAAATAAATTATTTCTTCTAAAAGTTAGGTATAAAAAAATTAATAAAAATATAATTACCAATATAAAAAATTTTAGATAATTATTTCTTCTTAAAACCTTTTCTCTTGCTATTATTATTAGGCCACAAATTCATAAACTTAATATAATTATCCCATAAGATAATGTGTCACATCCTATAAAATAACTTAATCTAGATCAATGATTCATATATATAATTATTAATATAAATATAAAACTTATAAAAAAAATTATATTTTGCACCATTCAATAAGTTTTTTTAAAAAAACAAATAGGAGTTAAAAATATTAAAAAAAATAAAAATTTTAACATTGTAAGATTCTAAATGATTTAAAATAATCATTTCCATGTGTACGAATTATTGAAACTAAAATTGATAAACCTAATGCCCCCTCACAAACACAAAAAGTTAAAAATATTATTCTAAAAAATATTTCAAAGTCATATATTATTAAATTTAAAAATAAAAATAAAAATAATCTTAAAACAATAAATTCCAATCTTAATAATGTTGCTAATAAATGCTTATGATTTAATACAAAAGTAATAATTCCAATTAAAAATAAAATTATTGCAATAATTCAATAAATAAATATTGTCATTAGTTTTAATAGTTTAAAAAAAACATTGGTCTTGTAAATCAAAAATAAGAAATTTTCTTTTAAAACTTCAAGAAGAGAGAAACTCTCTATCATTAATCTCCAAAATTAATATTTTATATAAACTACTTCTTGTTATTATACATTTTATTATTTCTTTTGTTAGAATTATTACTGCGTTATTTTTTATACAAATAAGGCACCCTTTAGCAATAGGACTTATATTAATAATTCAAACATTATTAATATGTTTATTAACCGGATTAATAACTAAAACCTTTTGATTTTCATATATTTTATTATTAATTTTTTTAGGGGGTATATTAGTTTTATTTATTTATGTAACTTCCTTAGCTTCAAATGAAATATTTTCTATCTCATTTAAAATATTAATATTTTTTTTATCTAGTCTATTTTTAATTTTTTTTATAATAATTATTATAGATAATTATTTTATTTCAAATTTCAATATAAATAATGAAATAGAATCAATTACAAAAATTTTATCTTATTTACCAGAAAATACCATTAATTTAAATAAAATATATAATTTTCCAACTAATTTAATTACTATTATTTTAATTAATTATTTATTTTTAACTTTAATTGTAATTGTAAAAATTACTAACTTATTTTATGGTCCTTTACGACCAAGAAAAAACTAATGAATAAACCCTTACGATTAGAACACCCCCTATTTAAAATTATAAATAATGCCTTAGTAGATTTACCGGCTCCTTCAAATATTTCCGCCTGATGAAATTTTGGGTCATTATTAGGATTATGTTTAATTATTCAGATTGCCACAGGGCTATTTTTAGCAATACATTATACAGCCAGAGTAGACACGGCCTTTAATAGTGTCGCCCATATTTGCCGAGACGTTAATAATGGATGATTATTACGGACTATACACGCTAACGGAGCTTCTTTTTTTTTTATTTGTATTTATCTTCATGTAGGCCGAGGTATTTATTATGGATCATACTTATTCACCCCTACTTGATTAGCAGGCGTATTATTATTATTCCTTACAATAGGAACTGCTTTTATAGGATATGTTTTACCATGAGGTCAAATATCATTTTGAGGAGCAACTGTAATTACAAATCTCCTCTCTGCAGTCCCTTATTTAGGAATAGATTTAGTTCAATGAGTATGAGGGGGATTTGCTGTTGATAATGCCACTTTAACTCGATTTTTTACTTTTCATTTTATTTTACCATTTATTGTTGCAGCAATAACAATAATTCATTTATTATTTTTACATCAAACAGGGTCAAATAACCCCTTAGGATTAAATAGAAATATTGATAAAATTCCTTTTCACCCTTACTTTTCTTTTAAGGATATTGTAGGGTTTATTATTATATTAATATTATTAGTTTTATTAACATTAATTAGACCTAATCTTTTAGGAGACCCAGATAATTTTATTCCGGCGAATCCTTTAGTAACCCCTGTCCATATTCAACCTGAATGATATTTTCTATTTGCATACGCTATTCTACGATCTATTCCTAATAAATTAGGAGGAGTAATTGCTCTCGTTATATCAATTGCTATTATTGCTATTTTACCTTTTTATCATATAAGAAAGTTTCGAGGAATTCAATTTTATCCAATTAACCAAATTTTATTTTGATCAATATTTGTAATTGTTATTCTTTTAACATGAATTGGGGCTCGGCCAGTTGAAGACCCTTATGTATTAATAGGACAAGTTCTTACTGTTTTATACTTTTTATATTATATTATTAATCCTTTAGTAAATCAATGATGAGACTCTCTAATTGATTAGTTAATGAGCTTGAATAAGCATATGTTTTGAAAACATAATATAGAAATTTAATCTTTCTATTAACTTTACTAAAATATATTCATTAATTTAAATTATCAAAGAAAAAAATATAATTTTTAATCCAATAAAAAAAATTATAAAATTTAATGATAATGGTAAATAACTTTTTCACGCTAAATATATTAATTTATCATATCGAAATCGAGGTAAAGTGCCCCGAACTCAAATAAATAAAAAAGAAATAAAAGTTAATTTAAAAAAAAACAATAAACTATATACATCTCCCCCTAAAAATATTATAGAAAATATTATTCTTATAAATAAAATTCTTGCATATTCGGCTAAAAAAATTAATGCAAATCCCCCTCTTCTATATTCTACGTTAAATCCAGAAACTAATTCAGATTCTCCTTCTGCAAAATCAAAAGGAGTCCGATTAGTTTCAGCCAATGAAGAAGAAAATCAAGAAATTGCTAAAGGAAAAGAAATAATAATAAATCATCTTAATAATTGATATTCATAAAATATATATAAATTATATCCTCCAATTAAAAAAATAAAAGATAATATGATTAAAGCAAATCTTACTTCATAAGAAATTGTTTGAGCTACCGCCCGCAATCCCCCCAATAAAGCATAATTAGAATTAGAAGATCATCCAGCAATTATTACTGTAAAAACACCTAATCTTGTACAACTTAAAAAAAATAAAATACCTAAATTAAAAGAATATAATTTAATAAAATAAGGGATAATAAATCATAATAATAAAGATAAAAAAAAAGAAAAAACAGGAGAAAAATAATAAGGTAAATAATTAGAAATTCTCGGATAGGTTTGTTCCTTAGTAAATAATTTAATAGCATCACAAAAAGGCTGAAGAATCCCTATTAATCCAACTTTATTGGGCCCCTTACGAATTTGAATATAACCTAAAACTTTACGTTCTAATAAAGTTAAAAAAGCTACTCCCACTATAACACAAATAATTAATAATAATCTTCCAATTAAAGGTAAAATTAAATCATATATAAACATATACTATTTGTAAAAATATTTACATAAATAAATTCTAAATTTATTGCACTAATCTGCCAAAATAGCTTATTTTAATTATATTCTTATAAAAAAAATTAATATTTTAAATATTTGGTCCTTTCGTACTAAAATATTTTTATTTATTAAGGATAGAAACCAACCTGGCTTACGCCGGTTTGAACTCAGATCATGTAAGAATTTAAAGGTCGAACAGACCTAATATTTAAACTTCTGCACCTAAAATTTATTCTTAATCCAACATCGAGGTCGCAATCTTTTTTTTCGATATGAACTCTTAAAAAACATTACGCTGTTATCCCTAAGGTAACTTAATTTTTTAATCAATAAAACTGGATCATTTATTCATAAATTAATGTTTTAATAAAAAAAAAGTTTATTAAATTTTTTTGTCACCCCAACAAAATAATTACTTCAATAAAATTTAAAATTTTCTTTATAATTTTTATTTTATAATTATAAAGCTCTATAGGGTCTTCTCGTCCTCTAATTAAATTTTAGCTTTTTAACTAAAAAATAAAGTTCTATATTAATTTTTATGAGACAGTTAATGCTTCATCCAACCATTCATACAAGCCTTCAATTAAAAGACTAATGACTATGCTACCTTTGCACGGTCAAAATACCGCGGCCCTTTATATTTTACAGTGGGCAGGTTAGACTTTTTATTTAATACAAAAAGACATGTTTTTGTTAAACAGGTGAACATTAATTTTGCCGAATTAATTATAAAAATTTTTTATTCAAAATTTATTTATACAAATTTATATACTAATTTTATCATTATTTCTTTATATTAAATATTAATATAAATATTTTAATAAAACATTTAAAGTTAAATTAAATAATATAATTATTTAATAAATTAAAACATAATTTTTAATGATTGCTATTTCTAAGCCTACAATTTTTAATTTAAAATTAACTTATAAATTTTTATTTTAAAGCTTATCCCCTAAAATATTATTATAAATTTATAAATAATTAAATAATTATTTATTTACAAATTTATAACTAAATTAAATTTATTTCTTAAAAAACTAGATAAATTTAAAAACGAATAACGTTTCATTTCTAATTTAATATTACATATAATTATTCCACATTAAATTATATATTAAATTAGATCTTTTAAATTCGAGAAAATATTTATATATATTATTAATTTGATAAACCCTGATACACAAGGTACAATAAATAAAATTTTCTTTTTAATTAAATAATTTTCAAATTATTTCAATATTCTTTTTCAATACTAATACACTATCATAAAAACTATTTTTTCTTTATAAAATACTTTAACTAAATTTAATTATAATTAATTTTAATAATAACTATATAAACAAAAATTATTAATAAATTTTTTTTATCAATTTAAATCGATTTGCACGAATATCTTTTCAATGTAAATGAAAAACTTTTCTAAGTAAGCTTTAAATTGTATTTCTAGGTACACTTTCCAGTACATCTACTATGTTACGACTTATCTTATTTTATTAATAAGAGCGACGGGCGATATGTGCATATTTTAGAGCTTTAATCAAAATTATATAATTATAAATTTTACTATCAAATCCACCTTCAATCATATATTTCAATATAATATCCATTTAAATAAATTTATTGTAATTCATCTCTTTCTTAAACATAAACTGCACCTTGATCTGACATAATTATTATTATATATACTAGAAAATTAAAAATTTTTCTAAAATATTCTGATGACGACGGTATACAAATTGAATACTAATTTAAGTAAGGTAAATCGCGGATTATCGATTATAGGACAAATTCCTCTGAATAGACTAAAATACCGCCAAATTCTTTAAGTTTCAAGACTATATCTATTACTACTCTAATTTATTAATCTTACTTTTTAAATAATAGGGTATCTAATCCTAGTTTTTAATAAAATTTTATTAGCTTCAATAAATTTATTTATATATATATATATATATATATTATCTACAAAAATTATTTTAATTTAAAATTTCACCTAACAAATTAAAATTAAAATTTTTAATATAACAATTTAACTAAAACTAAAAAAACTTATTTATATTATTTGTGTAACCGCAGCTGCTGGCACAAATTTTGCTAATACTATAAAATATAACTAATTCTAAATTTCTTTAATAATTAATATTAATTACTGCGAATAAATATTATTATATAATTTTTTAAATTATATATAGTTCATACAAAAATTTACATGTAAAATTAATTTTCAATAAGTTATTAAGAAAGAATAAATCTTTATAATTAAAACTATTAAAGTGGGAATTTTAAATTATTACTATACTTAAATAAATATAAAAGGATAAAATTTTATTTAATAATAAATTAAAGTTCATAACTCAATGAAAATTTTATCAAAAAATTCCCTTAATATTTTATGATAACCATGCTTGAGTGTTTATATAGATATTTATTAAAACTGGTATTTTATTAAAATTTTAAATTTAATAATAAATTAAAGTTCATAACTCAATGAAAATTTTATCAAAAAATTCCCTTAATATTTTATGATAACCATGCTTGAGTGTTTATATAGATATTTATTAAAACTGGTATTTTATTAAAATTTTAAATTTAATAATAAATTAAAGTTCATAACTCAATGAAAATTTTATCAAAAAATTCCCTTAATATTTTATGATAACCATGCTTGAGTGTTTATATAGATATTTATTAAAACTGGTATTTTATTAAAATTTTAAATTTAATAATAAATTAAAGTTCATAACTCAATGAAAATTTTATCAAAAAATTCCCTTAATATTTTATGATAACCATGCTTGAGTGTTTATATAGATATTTATTAAAAACTGGTATTTTATTAAAATTTTAAATTTAATAATAAATTAAAGTTCATAACTCAATGAAAATTTTATCAAAAAATTCCCTTAATATTTTATGATAACCATGCTTGAGTGTTTATATAGATATTTATTAAAAACTGGTATTTTATTAAAATTTTAAGTTAATTATAATTAAATATAATTTTAATTAATTATTTTCACATAATTATATTATGATAATTATGTTTAGTGTTTTAAATTATAATTTATTAGTAATAATCTATCCCTATATATATATATAAATAATATAAATAATTTATATTTATATAGATAATATTATGTTTATTTATATATTAATTAAACATCTTTTACCATCATTATAAGATTTATATTCATCTTCTCCTTTATTTCTCCATTATAGGAACAATATACATAAAGATTATTATCTCAAGAAATTAATAATATCTTATCTTCTAGAAGATAAATATATCATAATATATAATTAATTTATATATATATATATATTTATATAGGTTTATTTAATAATTTAATTTAATATCTATTGTTAATATAAAAATTTATATTAAATTAATGAATACTAAAAATTATTATTTAATATTAATTTATAATAATATAAATTTCCTGCCCCTGATTTAATTAATTACAGTATAAAATAAAGAAAAAAAAAAATGAATTGCCTGACAAAAGGGTTACCTTGATAGGGTAAATTATATAATTAATAATTATATTCATTATATTTAATAGAATTAAACTATTCCTAAAAGTATCAAAAACTTTTGTGCTTCTTACACTAAAATATATTTATATATATGTATAAATATTATTAAACCTCATCTTCAGATGTATAAAAAAAATAAGCTAATTAAGCTATTGGGCTCATACCCCGCTTATAAAGGTTCTAATCCTTTTTTTTTTAATGTTAAATAATACAGCAAAAATTCTTTTCTTACTAACATTAATTTTTGGTACTTTAATAAGAGTTTCATCTAATTCATGATTGGGTGTATGAATGGGATTAGAAATTAACCTGTTATCAATTATTCCCTTAATAATTGATAATAATAAGTTAATATCAACAGAAGCATCTTTAAAATACTTTTTAACACAGGCTCTAGCCTCTTCTATTTTATTATTTTCAATTTTTATTATATTTTTATTTAATAATATTATTTTTCAATTAAATTTAAATTTATGAATAGTATCAATAATAATAACCTCAGCCCTATTATTAAAAAGAGGGGCCGCCCCATTTCATTTTTGATTTCCTGGAGTTATAGAAGGATTATCTTGAATAAATAATTTAATTTTAATAACTTGACAAAAAATTGCCCCTTTAATAGTATTAAGATATATTATTTTTAAGCCCTTTTTAATTTATATTATTATTTTATCGACAATTATAGGGGCCTTAGGAGGCCTAAATCAAACATCTTTACGTAAATTATTAGCTTTTTCTTCAATCAATCATTTAAGATGAATAATTGCTGCTTTAATATTTAATGAATCCATATGATTATTTTACTTTTTAATGTATTCGTTTTTATCATTTAGGTTAATTTTTATATTTAATTCTTTTAAATTATATCATATTAATCAAACATTTTCTATATTTAATAATTCTCCAGTTCTAAAATTTATAATTTTTACAACTTTTCTATCATTAGGGGGACTTCCCCCTTTTATTGGATTTTTACCTAAATGAATGTTAATTAATTCTTTAATTTCTATAAATCAAATTTTTATTTTATTCATCATAGTAATAATAGCATTAATTACATTATTTTTTTATTTACGAATTACTTATTCAGCATTTATATTAAATTATTCTGAAACAAATTGAAATTTTAAAATAAATAATAAAAATATTAATTGATATTTTTCTGTATTTTTATCTTTTATTTCAACCTTTGGTTTATTTATCATTTCATTAATTTTTTTAATTTATTAACTAAAGGCTTTAAGTTAAAAAAACTAATAGCCTTCAAAGTTATAAATATAAGTAAATACTCTTTTAAGCCTTAGAAATTTAATTATTCTCCTTTAGAATTGCAGTCTAATATCATAAGTGACTATAAAGCCTAATTTGATTAAAGAAAAAACTTTTCATATATAGATTTACAATCTACTGCTTATAATTCAGCCATTTAATCGCAACAGTGATTATTTTCAACTAACCATAAAGATATTGGAACTTTATATTTTATTTTTGGTGCCTGAGCTAGAATAGTAGGAACTTCATTAAGAATATTAATTCGTGCTGAATTAGGTCATCCAGGTGCTTTAATTGGAGATGATCAAATTTATAATGTTATTGTAACTGCTCATGCTTTTGTAATAATTTTTTTTATAGTAATACCTATTATAATTGGAGGATTTGGAAATTGATTAGTTCCTCTTATATTAGGGGCTCCTGATATAGCATTTCCTCGAATAAATAATATAAGATTTTGAATATTACCCCCCTCTTTAACTCTTTTATTAGCCAGATCTATAGTAGAAAATGGGGCGGGAACTGGTTGAACAGTATATCCCCCTCTTTCCTCCGGCATTGCTCATGCCGGCGCTTCCGTTGATTTAGCAATTTTTTCTCTTCATCTTGCAGGAATTTCTTCTATTTTAGGGGCAGTAAATTTTATTACAACAGTAATTAATATACGATCTTCGGGGATTAATTTTGATCGAATGCCTTTATTTGTCTGATCAGTAGTAATTACAGCAATTCTTCTCCTTCTTTCTTTACCTGTTTTAGCCGGAGCTATTACTATATTATTAACAGATCGAAATTTAAATACTTCCTTTTTTGACCCCGCGGGAGGGGGAGACCCAATTCTATATCAACATTTATTCTGATTTTTTGGACACCCAGAAGTTTATATTTTAATTCTTCCAGGATTTGGAATAATTTCTCATATTATTAGTCAAGAAAGAGGAAAAAAGGAAACTTTTGGGGCACTCGGTATAATTTATGCTATATTAGCCATTGGATTATTAGGATTTATTGTGTGAGCACATCATATATTTACTGTTGGTATAGATGTAGATACCCGAGCCTATTTTACTTCAGCAACTATAATTATTGCTGTTCCCACAGGAATTAAAATTTTTAGATGATTAGCTACTTTACATGGTATTCAAATTAATTTTAATCCTGCATTATTATGAGCCCTTGGCTTTGTCTTCTTATTTACTGTCGGGGGACTAACAGGAGTAATATTAGCTAATTCATCTATTGATATTCTTCTTCATGATACATATTATGTTGTAGCACATTTCCATTATGTTTTATCAATAGGAGCAGTATTTGCTATTATAGCAGGATTTATTCACTGATATCCCCTATTTACTGGGTTAACACTTAACCCTGTATGATTAAAAATTCAATTTGGTATAATATTTGTTGGGGTAAATTTAACATTTTTTCCCCAACATTTTCTAGGATTAGCGGGTATACCTCGACGATATTCTGATTATCCTGATGCCTATACTGCTTGAAATTTTGTTTCAACAGTGGGTTCTACTATTTCATTTTTAGGAATTTTATTTTTTCTATTTATTATTTGAGAAAGAATAATTACTAAAAAAATAGTAATTTTTCCCCTTCAATTAAATTCCTCTATTGAATGATATCAAAATATTCCCCCAGCTGAACATAGTTATAATGAACTACCTTTATTAAGTAACTAATTTCTAATATGGCAGATTAGTGCAATGGATTTAAGCTCCATATATAAAGAAAATTTCTTTTATTAGAAACAAATGTCAACATGATCTAATTTAAGATTCCAAGATAGAGCCTCTCCACTAATAGAACAATTAATTTTTTTCCATGACCATACAATATTAATTTTAATTTTAATTACAGTTCTAGTTGCCTATTTAATAGGAAGATTATATTTTAATAAATATACAAATCGTTACCTATTATCCGGCCAAACTATTGAAATTATTTGAACTGTTCTTCCCGCTATTGTATTAATATTTATTGCATTACCATCTCTTCGATTATTATATTTATTAGATGAAATTAATGACCCCTCATTAACTTTAAAAACAATTGGGCATCAATGATATTGAAGATATGAATATTCTGACTTCTTAAATTTAGAATTCGATTCATACATAATTCCTACAAATGATCTAGAATTAAATGGATTTCGATTATTAGATGTAGATAACCGAATTGTTCTTCCTATAAATACTCAAATTCGAATTTTAGTTTCTGCCGCCGATGTAATTCACTCCTGAACTGTTCCCTCATTAGGGGTAAAGGTAGACTGCACCCCTGGACGACTTAATCAAACTAATTTTTTAATTAATCGACCTGGATTATTTTTTGGTCAATGTTCTGAAATTTGTGGAGCAAATCATAGATTTATACCTATTGTTATTGAAAGAATTCCAATAAATATTTTTATTAAATGAGTTATAAGAATAAATAATTCTTCATTAGATGACTGAAAGCAAGTATTGGCCTCTTAAGCCACTTCATAGTAAATTAGCAATTACTTCTAATGGAAAAAATTAGTTAAATAAATAACCTTAGTATGTCAAACTAAAATTATCAAAAATTTGATATTTTTTGATCCCTCAAATAGCGCCTATTAGTTGATTAAGTTTATTTATTATTTTTTCTATCACGTTTTTATTTTTTAATGCCATAAATTATTTTTCATTTTTACCCCCCACACCTTCATCAGAAAATAACAACAAGGATCAATTTAATAAAACTAATAAATCTTTAACCTGAAAATGATAACAAATTTATTTTCTGTTTTCGACCCTGCTTCAAGAATTTTTAATTTTTCATTTAATTGATTAAGAACTTTTCTTGGATTATGTATAATTCCCTCAATATTTTGATTTATGCCATCGCGGTATAATATTATTTGAAATAATATTTTATTAACTTTACACAAAGAATTTAAAACTTTAATTGGACCTTCTGGCCATATAGGAAGATCTTTTATTTTTATTTCTTTATTTTCTATAATTTTATTTAATAATTTTTTAGGATTATTTCCTTATATTTTTACAAGAACAAGACATTTAACTTTTGCCCTTGCCCTTGCTATACCTTTATGATTTAGATTTATAATTTTTGGATGAATTAATAATACGCAGCATATATTTGCTCATTTAGTTCCCCAAGGAACTCCAGCCGTTCTTATACCCTTTATAGTATGTATTGAAACAATTAGAAATATTATTCGTCCTGGAACATTAGCTGTTCGATTAGCGGCAAATATAATTGCAGGCCACTTATTACTTTCTTTATTAGGAAATACTGGCCCGTCACTATCCTATATTATAGTAATATTTTTAATTGTTGCCCAAATTGCTCTACTTGTTCTAGAATCAGCAGTTGCAATTATTCAATCTTATGTTTTTGCAGTTTTAAGAACCTTATACTCTAGAGAAGTTAATTAATGTCAACACATTCAAATCACCCATACCATTTAGTAGATTATAGTCCGTGACCTTTAACAGGAGCTATCGGAGCTATAACAACAGTCGCAGGATTAGTTAGATGATTTCACCAATATGATATAACCCTATTAAACTTAGGATTTATTATTACAACATTAACAATATATCAATGATGACGAGATATCTCTCGAGAGGGAGCCTTTCAGGGATTACACACTTTTCCTGTAACTATTGGATTACGATGAGGAATAATTTTATTTATTGTATCAGAAATTTTCTTTTTTATTTCTTTTTTTTGATCATTTTTCCACAGAAGTTTATCTCCAGCTATTGAATTAGGGGCTATATGACCCCCCGCCGGGATTTCTCCATTTAACCCCTTCCAAATTCCTCTCCTTAATACTACTATTCTTTTAACTTCAGGAATTACTGTTACTTGAGCTCACCATAGATTAATAGAAAGAAATCATTCACAAGCTACTCAAGGATTATTTTTTACTGTTATTTTAGGGATTTATTTTTCAGCTCTTCAAGGATATGAATATGTTGAAGCACCTTTTGCTATTTCTGACTCAGTTTATGGATCAACATTTTATATGGCCACAGGATTTCACGGATTTCATGTTTTAATTGGAACAACTTTTTTATTAATTTGTTTAATTCGACACATAAATAACCATTTTTCTCAAAACCATCATTTTGGTTTTGAAGCCGCTGCATGATATTGACATTTTGTAGACGTAGTTTGATTATTTCTTTATGTAACTATTTACTGATGAGGTAGATAAATTTATATAGTATAATAGTATATATGACTTCCAATCATAAGGTTTAATAATAAATTAATATAAATAATGATATCAATTTTTATAATTGCAATAATTACTATAGCGATTTCTTTAATTGTAATAATTTTAGCTACAATTCTTTCAAAAAAAACAATTATTGATCGAGAAAAAAGATCACCATTTGAATGCGGATTTGACCCCAAAGCCTCATCTCGCCTTCCTTTTTCTTTACGTTTCTTTTTAATTGCTATTATTTTCTTAATTTTTGATGTAGAAATTGCATTAATTTTACCAATAGTTATAATTTTTAAATTTTCTAATATTATAATTTGATCAAGAACAAGACTATTTTTTATTTTTATTTTATTAGTTGGGCTATATCATGAATGAAATCAAGGAGCCCTTGAATGAACAGAATAAGTAGGATAATAGTTAAATATAACATTTGATTTGCATTCAAAAAGTACTGATACACAGTTTATCTTAATTAAATAAGAAGCGATTAATTGCAATTAGTTTCGACCTAATCTTAGATAATTTAATTATCCTTATTTTTTAATTGAAGCCAAAGAGGAGGCCTATCACTGTTAATGATATAATTGAATATTTATATTCCAATTAAGGAAATATGATGAACAAGAAAAAGCTTCTAACTTTTAACTTTAACGGTTTAATTCCGTTTATATTTCTTTATTTATATAGTTTAACTTAAAACCTTACATTTTCACTGTAAAAATAAAGAAAATCTTTTATAAGTTACTAAATTTTATTATTAAATTTCAACTTTTACTATTAAAGTATAATTAGAGAGGAGAACCTATTCTATTAATGATATTTACCCCACTCTTATATATTCAAAAATCAATTGATTTCATTAACATCTTCAGTGTCACGCTCTAAATATAAGCTATTTGAAT
>CAWKYK010000003.1:0-51999 GCA_963854165.1 Sylvicola cinctus | reverse complement strand
AAAACGAATTATGAATTTTCGAAAAAGAATTTAGAATTCCGAATTTTCGAAAAAGAATTTCGAATTCCGAATTTTTGAAAACGAATTATGAATTTTCGAAAAACAAATTCCGAATTCCGAATTTTCGAAAACGAATTATGAATTTTCGAAAAACAAATTCCGAATTCCGAATTTTCGAAAACGAATTATGAATTTTCGAAAAACAAATTTCGAATTTTCGAAAAACAAATTCCGAATTTTCGAAAAAGAATTTTGAATTTCGAATTTTCGAAAATTAATTTCGAATTTTCGAAAAACAAATTTAGAATTTTTGAAAACGAATTTCGAATTTTCGAAAAAGAAATTTCGAAATTCGTTTTCAAAAATTCTAAATTTGTTTTTCGAAAATTCGAAATTAATTTTCGAAAATTCGAAATTCGAAATTCTTTTTCGAAAATTCGAAATTTGTTTTTCGAAAATTCATAATTCGTTTTCGAAAATTCGGAATTCGGAATTTGTTTTTCGAAAATTCATAATTCGTTTTCGAAAATTCGGAATTCGGAATTTGTTTTTCGAAAATTCATAATTCGTTTTCGAAAATTCGGAATTCGAAATTCTTTTTCGAAAATTCGGAATTCTAAATTCTTTTTCGAAAATTCATAATTCGTTTTCGAAAATTCGGAATTCTAAATTCTTTTTCGAAAATTCGAAATTTCTTTTTCGAAAATTCGAAATTTCTTTTTCGAAAATTCGAAATTTCTTTTTCGAAAATTCGAAATTCGTTTTCAAAAATTCTAAATTTGTTTTTCGAAAATTCGAAATTAATTTTCGAAAATTCGAAATTCGAAATTCTTTTTCGAAAATTCGGAATTTGTTTTTCGAAAATTCGAAATTTGTTTTTCGAAAATTCGAAATTAGTTTTCGAAAATTCGAAATTCGAAATTCTTTTTCGAAAATTCATAATTTCTTTTTCGAAAATTCGAAATTAATTTTCGAAAATTCGGAATTCGGAATTTGTTTTTCGAAAATTCATAATTCGTTTTCGAAAATTCGAAATACTTTTTCGAAAATTCGAAATACTTTTTCGAAAATTCGAAATTCTTTTTCGAAAATTCGAAATTCGTTTTCGAAAATTCGAAATACTTTTTCGAAAATTCATAATACTTTTTCGAAAATTCGAAATTAATTTTCGAAAATTCGAAAATTCGAAATTAATTTTCGAAAATTCGGAATTCGAAATTCTTTTTCGAAAATTCATAATTTCTTTTTCGAAAATTCGAAATTAATTTTCGAAAATTCGGAATTCGGAATTTGTTTTTCGAAAATTCATAATTCGTTTTCGAAAATTCGAAATACTTTTTCGAAAATTCGAAATACTTTTTCGAAAATTCGAAATTTCTTTTTCGAAAATTCGAAATTCGTTTTCGAAAATTCGAAATACTTTTTCGAAAATTCGAAATACTTTTTCGAAAATTCGAAATTAATTTTCGAAAATTCGAAATTTGTTTTTCGAAAATTCATAATTCGTTTTCGAAAATTCGGAATTCGAAATTCTTTTTCGAAAATTCAAAATTTCTTTTTCGAAAATTCGAAATTTCTTTTTCGAAAATTCGAAATTTCTTTTTCGAAAATTCGGAATTCGGAATTTGTTTTTCGAAAATTCATAATTCGTTTTCGAAAATTCGGAATTCTAAATTCTTTTTCGAAAATTCGAAATTTCTTTTTCGAAAATTTGAAATTTCTTTTTCGAAAATTCGGAATTCTAAATTCTTTTTCGAAAATTCATAATTCGTTTTCGAAAATTCGGAATTCTAAATTCTTTTTCGAAAATTCGAAATTTCTTTTTCGAAAATTCGAAATTCGAAATTCTTTTTTCGAAAATTCATAATTCGTTTTCGAAAATTCGGAATTCGAAATTCTTTTTCGAAAATTCATAATTTCTTTTTCGAAAATTCGAAATTAATTTTCGAAAATTCGGAATTCGGAATTTGTTTTTCGAAAATTCATAATTCGTTTTCGAAAATTCGAAATACTTTTTCGAAAATTCGAAATACTTTTTCGAAAATTCGAAATTAATTTTCGAAAATTCGAAATTCTTTTTCGAAAATTCGAAATTTGTTTTTCGAAAATTCGAAATTTGTTTTTCGAATATTCATAATTCGTTTTCGAAAATTCGGAATTCGGAATTTGTTTTTCGAAAATTCGAAATACTTTTTCGAAAATTCGAAATTAATTTTCGAAAATTCGAAATTCTTTTTCGAAAATTCGAAATTTGTTTTTCGAAAATTCGAAATTTGTTTTTCGAAAATTCATAATTCATTTTCGAAATTCTTTTTCGAAAATTCATAATACTTTTTCGAAATTTTCGAAAAAGAAATTTCGAATTTTCGAAAAAGAATTTAGAATTCCGAATTTTCGAAAACGAATTATGAATTTTCGAAATTAATTTTCGAAAATTCGAAATTTGTTTTTCGAAAATTCATAATTCGTTTTCGAAAATTCGGAATTCGGAATTTGTTTTTCGAAAATTCGAAATTCGTTTTCAAAAATTCGAAATTCGAAATTCTTTTTCGAAAATTCGGAATTTGTTTTTCGAAAATTCATAATTCGTTTTCGAAAATTCGGAATTCGGAATTTGTTTTTCGAAAATTCATAATTCGTTTTCGAAAATTCGGAATTCGAAATTCTTTTTCGAAAATTCGGAATTTGTTTTTCGAAAATTCGGAATTTGTTTTTCGAAAATTCATAATTCATTTTCGAAAATTCGAAATTTCTTTTCCGAAAATTCGAAATACTTTTTCGAAAATTCGTTTCGAAAATTCGAAATACTTTTTCGAAAATTCGGAATTCGAAATTCTTTTTCGAAAATTCATAATTCATTTTCGAAAATTCGAAATTCTTTTTCGAAAATTCATAATTTCTTTTTCGAAAATTCGGAATTTGTTTTTCGAAAATTCATAATTCATTTTCGAAAATTCGAAATTTCTTTTTCGAAAATTCGAAATTCTTTTTCGAAAATTCATAATACTTTTTCGAAAATTCGAAATTAATTTTCGAAAATTCGGAATTCTAAATTCTTTTTCGAAAATTCATAATTCGTTTTCGAAAATTCGGAATTCTAAATTCTTTTTCGAAAATTCGAAATTTCTTTTTCGAAAATTCGAAATTTCTTTTTCGAAAATTCGAAATTCGTTTTCAAAAATTCTAAATTTGTTTTTCGAAAATTCGAAATTCGAAATTCTTTTTCGAAAATTCGGAATTTGTTTTTCGAAAATTCGAAATTTGTTTTTCGAAAATTCGAAATTAGTTTTCGAAAATTCGAAATTCTTTTTCGAAAATTCGGAATTCTAAATTCTTTTTCGAAAATTCATAATTCGTTTTCGAAAATTCGGAATTCTAAATTCTTTTTCGAAATTTCTTTTTCGAAAATTTGAAATTTCTTTTTCGAAAATTCAAAATTCTTTTTCGAAAATTCGGAATTCTAAATTCTTTTTCGAAAATTCATAATTCGTTTTCGAAAATTCGGAATTCTAAATTCTTTTTCGAAAATTCGAAATTTCTTTTTCGAAAATTCGAAATTTCTTTTTCGAAAATGGAATTTGTTTTTCGAAAATTCTAAATTCGAAATTCTTTTTTCGAAAATTCATAATTCGATTTCGAAAATTCGGAATTCGAAATTCTTTTTCGAAAATTCATAATTCATTTTCGAAAATTCGAAATTTCTTTTTCGAAAATGGAATTTGTTTTTCGAAAATTCGGAATTTGTTTTTCGAAAATTCATAATTCATTTTCGAAAATTCGAAATTTCTTTTTCGAAAATTCGAAATTCGTTTTCGAAAATTCGAAATACTTTTTCGAAAATTCGAAATTCTTTTTCGAAAATTCATAATACTTTTTCGAAAATTCGAAATTAATTTTCGAAAATTCGGAATTCGGAATTTGTTTTTCGAAAATTCATAATTCGTTTTCGAAAATTCGGAATTCGAAATTCTTTTTCGAAAATTCAAAATTTCTTTTTCGAAAATTCGAAATTTCTTTTTCGAAAATTCGAAATTTCTTTTTCGAAAATTCGAAATTTCTTTTTCAAAAATTCGAAATTAATTTTCGAAAATTCGGAATACTTTTTCGAAAATTCGAAATACTTTTTCGAAAATTCGAAATTTCTTTTTCGAAAATTCGAAATTCGTTTTCGAAAATTCGAAATACTTTTTCGAAAATTCGAAATACTTTTTCGAAAATTCGAAATTTCTTTTTCGAAAATTTGAAATTTCTTTTTCGAAAATTCGAAATTCTTTTTCGAAAATTCGAAATTTCTTTTTCGAAAATTTGAAATTTCTTTTTCGAAAATTCGAAATTTCTTTTTCGAAAATTCGAAATTTCTTTTTCAAAAATTCGAAATTAATTTTCGAAAATTCGGAATACTTTTTCGAAAATTCGAAATTTGTTTTTCGAAAATTCATAATTCGTTTTCGAAAATTCGGAATTCTAAATTCTTTTTCGAAAATTCGAAATTTCTTTTTCGAAAATTTGAAATTTCTTTTTCGAAAATTCGAAATTCTTTTTCGAAAATTCGGAATTCTAAATTCTTTTTCGAAAATTCATAATTCGTTTTCGAAAATTCGGAATTCTAAATTCTTTTTCGAAAATTCGAAATTCGTTTTCAAAAATTCTAAATTTCTTTTTCGAAAATTCGAAATTTCTTTTTCGAAAATTTGAAATTTCTTTTTCGAAAATTCGAAATTCTTTTTCGAAAATTCGAAATTTCTTTTTCGAAAATTTGAAATTTCTTTTTCGAAAATTCGAAATTTCTTTTTCGAAAATTCGAAATTTCTTTTTCAAAAATTCGAAATTAATTTTCGAAAATTCGGAATACTTTTTCGAAAATTCGAAATACTTTTTCGAAAATTCGAAATTTCTTTTTCGAAAATTCGAAATTCGTTTTCGAAAATTCGAAATACTTTTTCGAAAATTCGAAATACTTTTTCGAAAATTCGAAATTAATTTTCGAAAATTCGGAATTTGTTTTTCGAAAATCCATAATTCGTTTTCGAAAATTCGGAATTCTAAATTTGTTTTTCGAAAATTCGAAATTAATTTTCGAAAATTCGGAATTCGAAATTCTTTTTCGAAAATTCGGAATTTGTTTTTCGAAAATTCGGAATTTGTTTTTCGAAAATTCATAATTCATTTTCGAAAATTCGAAATTCGAAATTCTTTTTCGAAAATTCGGAATTTGTTTTTCGAAAATTCGAAATTTCTTTTTCGAAAATTCGAAATTCGTTTTCGAAAATTCGGAATTCGAAATTCTTTTTCGAAAATTCGGAATTTGTTTTTCGAAAATTCGGAATTTGTTTTTCGAAAATTCATAATTCGTTTTCGAAAATTCGGAATTCGAAATTCTTTTTCGAAAATTCGGAATTTGTTTTTCGAAAATTCGAAATTTCTTTTTCGAAAATTCGAAATTCGTTTTCGAAAATTCGAAATACTTTTTCGAAAATTCGGAATTCGAAATTCTTCGAAAACGAATTATGAATTTTCGAAAAACAAATTCCGAATTCCGAATTTTCGAAAATTAATTTCGAATTTTCGAAAAAGAAATTATGAATTTTCGAAAAAGAATTTCGAATTCCGAATTTTCGAAAATTAATTTCGAATTTTCGAAAAAGTATTATGAATTTTCGAAAAAGAATTACGAATTCCGAATTTTCGAAAACGAATTATGAATTTTCGAAAAAAGAATTTCGAATTTCGAATTTTCGAAAACTAATTTCGAATTTTCGAAAAACAAATTTCGAATTTTCGAAAAACAAATTCCGAATTTTCGAAAAAGAATTTCGAATTTCGAATTTTCGAAAATTAATTTCGAATTTTCGAAAAACAAATTTAGAATTTTTGAAAACGAATTTCGAATTTTCGAAAACGAATTTCGAATTTTCGAAAAAGAAATTTCGAATTTTCGGAAAAGAAATTTCGAATTTTCGAAAAAGAAATTTCGAATTTTCGAAAATGAATTATGAATTTTCGAAAAACAAATTCCGAATTTTCGAAAAACAAATTCCGAATTTTCGAAAAAGAATTTCGAATTCCGAATTTTCGAAAACGAATTATGAATTTTCGAAAAACAAATTCCGAATTCCGAATTTTCGAAAACGAATTATGAATTTTCGAAAAACAAATTTCGAATTTTCGAAAATTAATTTCGAATTTTCGAAAAAGTATTTCGAATTTTCGAAAAAGTATTTCGAATTTTCGAAAACGAATTTCGAATTTTCGAAACAGAAATTTCGAATTTTCGAAAAAGTATTTCGAATTTTCGAAAAAGTATTTCGAATTTTCGAAAAAGTATTTCGAATTTTCGAAAACGAATTATGAATTTTCGAAAAACAAATTCCGAATTCCGAATTTTCGAAAATTAATTTCGAATTTTCGAAAAAGAAATTATGAATTTTCGAAAAGAATTTCGAATTCCGAATTTTCGAAAAACAAATTTAGAATTTTCGAAAAACAAATTCCGAATTTTCGAAAAAGAATTTCGAATTTCGAATTTTCGAAAAACAAATTTAGAATTTTTGAAAACGAATTTCGAATTTTCGAAAAAGAAATTTCGAATTTTCGAAAAAGAAATTTCGAATTTTCGAAAAAGAAATTTCGAATTTTCGAAAAAGAATTTAGAATTCCGAATTTTCGAAAACGAATTATGAATTTTCGAAAAAGAATTTAGAATTCCGAATTTTCGAAAAAGAATTTCGAATTTTCGAAAAAGAAATTTCAAATTTTCGAAAAAGAAATTTCGAATTTTCGAAAAAGAATTTAGAATTCCGAATTTTCGAAAACGAATTATGAATTTTCGAAAAACAAATTTCGAATTTTCGAAAAAGAAATTTCGAATTTTCGAAAAAGAAATTTTGAATTTTCGAAAAAGAATTTCGAATTCCGAATTTTCGAAAACGAATTATGAATTTTCGAAAAACAAATTCCGAATTCCGAATTTTCGAAAATTAATTTCGAATTTTCGAAAAAGTATTATGAATTTTCGAAAAAGAATTTCGAATTTTCGAAAAAGAAATTTCGAATTTTCGAAAATGAATTATGAATTTTCGAAAAACAAATTCCGAATTTTCGAAAAACAAATTCCGAATTTTCGAAAAAGAAATTTCGAATTTTCGAAAATGAAATTTCGAATTTTCGAAAATGAATTATGAATTTTCGAAAAAGAATTTCGAATCCGAATTTTCGAAAACGAATTATGAATTTTCGAAAAAAGAATTTCGAATTTCGAATTTTCGAAAACTAATTTCGAATTTTCGAAAAACAAATTTCGAATTTTCGAAAAACAAATTCCGAATTTTCGAAAAAGAATTTCGAATTTCGAATTTTCGAAAATTAATTTCGAATTTTCGAAAAAGAAATTTCGAATTTTCGAAAAAGAAATTTCGAATTTTCGAAAAAGAAATTTCGAATTTTCGAAAAAGAAATTTCGAATTTTCGAAAATGAATTATGAATTTTCGAAAAAGAATTTCGAATCCGAATTTTCGAAAACGAATTATGAATTTTCGAAAAAAGAATTTCGAATTTCGAATTTTCGAAAACTAATTTCGAATTTTCGAAAAACAAATTTCGAATTTTCGAAAAACAAATTCCGAATTTTCGAAAAAGAATTTCGAATTTCGAATTTTCGAAAATTAATTTCGAATTTTCGAAAAACAAATTTCGAATTTTCGAAAACGAATTTCGAATTTTCGAAAAAGAAATTTCGAATTTTCGAAAAAGAAATTTCGAATTTTCGAAAAAGAAATTTCGAATTTTCGAAAAACAAATTTCGAATTTTCGAAAACGAATTTCGAATTTTCGAAAAAGAAATTTCGAATTTTCGAAAAAGAAATTTCGAATTTTCGAAAAAGAAATTTCGAATTTTCGAAAATGAATTATGAATTTTCGAAAAAGTATTTCGAATTTCGAATTTTCGAAAACTAATTTCGAATTTTCGAAAAAGTATTATGAATTTTCGAAAAAGAATTTCGAATTTTCGAAAATTAATTTCGAATTTTCGAAAAAGTATTTCGAATTTTCGAAAACGAATTTCGAATTTTCGAAAAAGAATTTCGAATTTTCGAAAAAGAAATTTCAAATTTTCGAAAAAGAAATTTCGAATTTTCGAAAAAGAATTTAGAATTCCGAATTTTCGAAAACGAATTATGAATTTTCGATAAACAAATTCCGAATTCCGAATTTTCGAAAACGAATTATGAATTTTCGAAAAACAAATTTCGAATTTTCGAAAAACAAATTTCGAATTTTCGAAAAAGAAATTTCGAATTTTCGAAAAAGAAATTTTGAATTTTCGAAAAAGAATTTCGAATTCCGAATTTTCGAAAACGAATTATGAATTTTCGAAAAACAAATTCCGAATTCCGAATTTTCGAAAATTAATTTCGAATTTTCGAAAAAGTATTATGAATTTTCGAAAAAGAATTTCGAATTCCGAATTTTCGAAAACGAATTATGAATTTTCGAAAAACAAATTTCGAATTTTCGAAAAACAAATTTCGAATTTTCGAAAAAGAAATTTCGAATTTTCGAAAAAGAAATTTTGAATTTTCGAAAAAGAATTTCGAATTCCGAATTTTCGAAAACGAATTATGAATTTTCGAAAAACAAATTCCGAATTCCGAATTTTCGAAAATTAATTTCGAATTTTCGAAAAAGTATTATGAATTTTCGAAAAAGTATTTCGAATTTTCGAAAAAGAAATTTTGAATTTTCGAAAAAGAATTTCGAATTCCGAATTTTCGAAAACGAATTATGAATTTTCGAAAAACAAATTCCGAATTCCGAATTTTCGAAAATTAATTTCGAATTTTCGAAAAAGTATTATGAATTTTCGAAAAAGTATTTCGAATTTTCGAAAACGAATTTCGAATTTTCGAAAAAGAAATTTCGAATTTTCGAAAACGAATTATGAATTTTCGAAAAACAAATTCCGAATTTTCGAAAAACAAATTCAAAGAAAAAAGAAATTTCGAATTTTCGAAAAAGAATTTAGAATTCCGAATTTTCGAAAACGAATTATGAATTTTCGAAAATTAATTTCGAATTTTCGAAAAAGTATTTCGAATTTTCGAAAAAGTATTATGAATTTTCGAAAACGAATTTCGAATTTTCGAAAAAGAATTTCGAATTTTCGAAAAAGAAATTTCAAATTTTCGAAAAAGTATTATGAATTTTCGAAAAAGTATTTCGAATTTTCGAAAAAGAAATTTTGAATTTTCGAAAAAGAATTTCGAATTCCGAATTTTCGAAAACGAATTATGAATTTTCGAAAAACAAATTCCGAATTCCGAATTTTCGAAAATTAATTTCGAATTTTCGAAAAAGTATTATGAATTTTCGAAAAAGTATTTCGAATTTTCGAAAAAGAAATTTTGAATTTTCGAAAAAGAATTTCGAATTCCGAATTTTCGAAAACGAATTATGAATTTTCGAAAAACAAATTCCGAATTCCGAATTTTCGAAAATTAATTTCGAATTTTCGAAAAAGAAATTTCGAATTTTCGAAAAAGAAATTTTGAATTTTCGAAAAAGAATTTCGAATTCCGAATTTTCGAAAACGAATTATGAATTTTCGAAAAACAAATTCCGAATTCCGAATTTTCGAAAATTAATTTCGAATTTTCGAAAAAGTATTATGAATTTTCGAAAAAGTATTTCGAATTTTCGAAAAAGAAATTTTGAATTTTCGAAAAAGAATTTCGAATTCCGAATTTTCGAAAACGAATTATGAATTTTCGAAAAACAAATTCCGAATTCCGAATTTTCGAAAATTAATTTCGAATTTTCGAAAAAGTATTATGAATTTTCGAAAAAGTATTTCGAATTTTCGAAAACGAATTTCGAATTTTCGAAAAAGAAATTTCGAATTTTCGAAAACGAATTATGAATTTTCGAAAAACAAATTCCGAATTTTCGAAAAACAAATTCAAAGAAAAAAGAAATTTCGAATTTTCGAAAAAGAATTTAGAATTCCGAATTTTCGAAAACGAATTATGAATTTTCGAAAATTAATTTCGAATTTTCGAAAAAGTATTTCGAATTTTCGAAAAAGTATTTCGAATTTTCGAAAACGAATTTCGAATTTTCGAAAAAGAAATTTCGAATTTTCGAAAACGAATTATGAATTTTCGAAAAACAAATTCCGAATTTTCGAAAAACAAATTCAAAGAAAAAAGAAATTTCGAATTTTCGAAAAAGAATTTAGAATTCCGAATTTTCGAAAACGAATTATGAATTTTCGAAAAACAAATTCCGAATTTTCGAAAACGAATTATGAATTTTCGAAAAACAAATTCCGAATTCCGAATTTTCGAAAATTAATTTCGAATTTTCGAAAAAGTATTATGAATTTTCGAAAAACAAATTCCGAATTCCGAATTTTCGAAAATTAATTTCGAATTTTCGAAAAACAAATTCCGAATTCCGAATTTTCGAAAATTAATTTCGAATTTTCGAAAAAGTATTATGAATTTTCGAAAAAGAATTTCGAATTTTCGAAAAAGTATTTCGAATTTTCGAAAAAGTATTTCGAATTTTCGAAAACGAATTTCGAATTTTCGAAAAAGAAATTTCGAATTTTCGAAAAAGAAATTTCGAATTTTCGAAAAAGAAATTTCGAATTTTCGAAAAAGAAATTTCGAATTTTCGAAAATGAATTATGAATTTTCGAAAAAGAATTTCGAATTCCGAATTTTCGAAAACGAATTATGAATTTTCGAAAAACAAATTCCGAATTCCGAATTTTCGAAAACGAATTATGAATTTTCGAAAAACAAATTCCGAATTCCGAATTTTCGAAAATTAATTTCGAATTTTCGAAAAAGTATTATGAATTTTCGAAAAAGTATTTCGAATTTTCGAAAAAGTATTTCGAATTTTCGAAAACGAATTTCGAATTTTCGAAAAAGAAATTTCGAATTTTCGAAAAAGAAATTTCGAATTTTCGAAAAAGAATTTAGAATTCCGAATTTTCGAAAACAAATTCCGAATTCCGAATTTTCGAAAACGAATTATGAATTTTCGAAAAACAAATTCCGAATTCCGAATTTTCGAAAATTAATTTCGAATTTTCGAAAAAGTATTATGAATTTTCGAAAAAGAATTTCGAATTTTCGAAAAAGTATTTCGAATTTTCGAAAAAGTATTTCGAATTTTCGAAAACGAATTTCGAATTTTCGAAAAAGAAATTTCGAATTTTCGAAAAAGTATTTCGAATTTTCGAAAAAGAAATTTCGAATTTTCGAAAAAGAAATTTCGAATTTTCGAAAAAGAAATTTCGAATTTTCGAAAAAGAATTTAGAATTCCGAATTTTCGAAAACAAATTCCGAATTCCGAATTTTCGAAAACGAAATATGAATTTTCGAAAAACAAATTCCGAATTCCGAATTTTCGAAAATTAATTTCGAATATTCGAAATAGTATTATGAATTTTCGAAAAAGAATTTCGAATTTTCGAAAAAGTATTTCGAATTTTCGAAAACGAATTTCGAATTTTCGAAAAACTATTTCGAATTTTCGAAAAAGTATTTCGAATTTTCGAAAAAGAAATTTCGAATTTTCGAAAAAGAAATTTCGAATTTTCGAAAAAGAAATTTCGAATTTTCGAAAAAGAATTTAGAATTCCGAATTTTCGAAAACAAATTCCGAATTCCGAATTTTCGAAAACGAAATATGAATTTTCGAAAAACAAATTCCGAATTCCGAATTTTCGAAAATTAATTTCGAATTTTCGAAAAAGTATTATGAATTTTCGAAAAAGTATTTCGAATTTTCGAAAAAGTATTTCGAATTTTCGAAAACGAATTTCGAATTTTCGAAAAAGTATTTCGAATTTTCGAAAAAGTATTTCGAATTTTCGAAAAAGAAATTTCGAATTTTCGAAAAAGAAATTTCGAATTCCGAATTTTCGAAAACGAATTATGAATTTTCGAAAAACAAATTTCGAATTTTCGAAAAAGTATTTCGAATTTTCGAAAAAGTATTTCGAATTTTCGAAAACGAATTTCGAATTTTCGAAAAAGTATTTCGAATTTTCGAAAAAGTATTTCGAATTTTCGAAAAAGAAATTTCGAATTTTCGAAAAACAAATTCCGAATTCCGAATTTTCGAAAACGAATTATGAATTTTCGAAAAACAAATTTCGAATTTTCGAAAAACAAATTTCGAAATTTTCGAAAAACAAATTCCGAATTTTCGAAAAACAAATTTCGAATTTTCGAAAAAGAATTTCGAATTTCGAATTTTCGAAAACTAATTTCGAATTTTCGAAAAAGTATTATGAATTTTCGAAAAAGAAATTTCGAATTTTCGAAAATGAATTATGAATTTTCGAAAAAGAATTTCGAATTCCGAATTTTCGAAAACGAATTATGAATTTTCGCAAAACAAATATCGAATTTTCGAAAAAGTATTTCGAATTTTCGAAAAACAAATTCCGAATTCCGAATTTTCGAAAACGAATTATGAATTTTCGAAAAACAAATTTCGAATTTTCGAAAAACAAATTTCGAATTCCGAATTTTCGAAAACGAATTATGAATTTTCGAAAAACAAATTCCGAATTCCGAATTTTCGAAAATTAATTTCGAATTTTCGAAAAAGTATTATGAATTTTCGAAAAAGTATTTCGAATTTTCGAAAAAGAAATTTTGAATTTTCGAAAAAGAATTTCGAATTCCGAATTTTCGAAAACGAATTATGAATTTTCGAAAAACAAATTCCGAATTCCGAATTTTCGAAAATTAATTTCGAATTTTCGAAAAAGTATTATGAATTTTCGAAAAAGAATTTCGAATTTTCGAAAAAGTATTTCGAATTTTCGAAAAAGTATTTCGAATTTTCGAAAACGAATTTCGAATTTTCGAAAAAGAAATTTCGAATTTTCGAAAAAGAAATTTCGAATTTTCGAAAAAGAATTTTAAATTCCGAATTTTCGAAAACGAATAATGAATTTTCGAAAAACAAATTCCGAATTCCGAATTTTCGAAAACGAATAATGAATTTTCGAAAAACAAATTTCGAATTTTCGAAAAACAAATTTCGAATTTTCGAAAAAGAATTTCGAAATTTCGAATTTTCGAAAAAGAAATTTCGAATTTTCGAAAAAGAAATTTCGAATTTTCGAAAAAGAAATTTCGAATTTTCGAAAATGAATTATGAATTTTCGAAAAAGAATTTCGAATTCCGAATTTTCGAAAACGAATTATGAATTTTCAAAAAACAAATTCCGAATTCCGAATTTTCGAAAAACAAATTCCGAATTTTCGAAAAACAAATTCCGAATTTTCGAAAAAGAATTTCGAATTCCGAATTTTCGAAAACGAATTATGAATTTTCGAAAAAGAATGCCGAATTTTCGAAAACGAATGCCGAATTTTCGAAAACGAATTATGAATTTTCGAAAAAGAATTTAGAATTCCGAATTTTCGAAAACGAATTATGAATTTTCGAAAAACAAATTCCGAATTTTCGAAAAAGTATTATGAATTTTCGAAAACGAATTTCGAATTTTCGAAAATTAATTTCGAATTTTCGAAAAAGTATTTCGAATTTTCGAAAAAGAATTTAGAATTCCGAATTTTCGAAAACGAATTATGAATTTTCGAAAAACAAATTCCAAATTTCGAATTTTCGAAAAAGAAATTTCGAATTTTCGAAAAAGAAATTTCGAATTTTCGAAAAAGAAATTTCGAATTTTCGAAAATGAATTATGAATTTTCGAAAAAGTATTTCGAATTTCGAAAAAGTATTATGAATTTTCGAAAAAGAATTTCGAATTTTCGAAAATTAATTTCGAATTTTCGAAAAAGTATTTCGAATTTTCGAAAACGAATTTCGAATTTTCGAAAAAGAATTTCGAATTTTCGAAAAAGAAATTTCGAATTTTCGAAAAAGAATTTAGAATTCCGAATTTTCGAAAACGAATTATGAATTTTCGATAAACAAATTCCGAATTCCGAATTTTCGAAAACGAATTATGAATTTTCGAAAAACAAATTTCGAATTTTCGAAAAACAAATTTCGAATTTTCGAAAAAGAAATTTCGAATTTTCGAAAAAGAAATTTTGAATTTTCGAAAAAGAATTTCGAATTCCGAATTTTCGAAAACGAATTATGAATTTTCGAAAAACAAATTCCGAATTCCGAATTTTCGAAAATTAATTTCGAATTTTCGAAAAAGTATTATGAATTTTCGAAAAAGAATTTCGAATTCCGAATTTTCGAAAACGAATTATGAATTTTCGAAAAAGAAATTTCGAATTTTCGAAAAAGAAATTTCGAATTTTCGAAAAAGAAATTTCGAATTTTCGAAAAAGAAATTTTGAATTTTCGAAAAAGAATTTCGAATTCCGAATTTTCGAAAACGAATTATGAATTTTCGAAAAACAAATTCCGAATTTTCGAAAAACAAATTCAAAGAAAAAAGAAATTTCGAATTTTCGAAAAAGAATTTAGAATTCCGAATTTTCGAAAACGAATTATGAATTTTCGAAAATTAATTTCGAATTTTCGAAAAAGTATTTCGAATTTTCGAAAAAGTATTATGAATTTTCGAAAACGAATTTCGAATTTTCGAAAAAGAATTTCGAATTTTCGAAAAAGAAATTTCAAATTTTCGAAAAAGAAATTTCGAATTTTCGAAAAAGAATTTAGAATTCCGAATTTTCGAAAACGAATTATGAATTTTCGAAAAACAAATTCCGAATTTTCGAAAACGAATTATGAATTTTCGAAAAACAAATTCCGAATTCCGAATTTTCGAAAATTAATTTCGAATTTTCGAAAAAGTATTATGAATTTTCGAAAAACAAATTCCGAATTCCGAATTTTCGAAAATTAATTTCGAATTTTCGAAAAACAAATTCCGAATTCCGAATTTTCGAAAATTAATTTCGAATTTTCGAAAAAGTATTATGAATTTTCGAAAAAGAATTTCGAATTTTCGAAAAAGTATTTCGAATTTTCGAAAAAGTATTTCGAATTTTCGAAAACGAATTTCGAATTTTCGAAAAAGAAATTTCGAATTTTCGAAAAAGAAATTTCGAATTTTCGAAAAAGAAATTTCGAATTTTCGAAAAAGAAATTTCGAATTTTCGAAAATGAATTATGAATTTTCGAAAAAGAATTTCGAATTCCGAATTTTCGAAAACGAATTATGAATTTTCGAAAAACAAATTCCGAATTCCGAATTTTCGAAAACGAATTATGAATTTTCGAAAAACAAATTCCGAATTCCGAATTTTCGAAAATTAATTTCGAATTTTCGAAAAAGTATTATGAATTTTCGAAAAAGTATTTCGAATTTTCGAAAAAGTATTTCGAATTTTCGAAAACGAATTTCGAATTTTCGAAAAAGAAATTTCGAATTTTCGAAAAAGAAATTTCGAATTTTCGAAAAAGAATTTAGAATTCCGAATTTTCGAAAACAAATTCCGAATTCCGAATTTTCGAAAACGAATTATGAATTTTCGAAAAACAAATTCCGAATTCCGAATTTTCGAAAATTAATTTCGAATTTTCGAAAAAGTATTATGAATTTTCGAAAAAGAATTTCGAATTTTCGAAAAAGTATTTCGAATTTTCGAAAAAGTATTTCGAATTTTCGAAAACGAATTTCGAATTTTCGAAAAAGAAATTTCGAATTTTCGAAAAAGTATTTCGAATTTTCGAAAAAGAAATTTCGAATTTTCGAAAAAGAAATTTCGAATTTTCGAAAAAGAAATTTCGAATTTTCGAAAAAGAATTTAGAATTCCGAATTTTCGAAAACAAATTCCGAATTCCGAATTTTCGAAAACGAAATATGAATTTTCGAAAAACAAATTCCGAATTCCGAATTTTCGAAAATTAATTTCGAATATTCGAAATAGTATTATGAATTTTCGAAAAAGAATTTCGAATTTTCGAAAAAGTATTTCGAATTTTCGAAAACGAATTTCGAATTTTCGAAAAAGTATTTCGAATTTTCGAAAAAGTATTTCGAATTTTCGAAAAAGAAATTTCGAATTTTCGAAAAAGAAATTTCGAATTTTCGAAAAAGAATTTAGAATTCCGAATTTTCGAAAACAAATTCCGAATTCCGAATTTTCGAAAACGAAATATGAATTTTCGAAAAACAAATTCCGAATTCCGAATTTTCGAAAATTAATTTCGAATTTTCGAAAAAGTATTATGAATTTTCGAAAAAGTATTTCGAATTTTCGAAAAAGTATTTCGAATTTTCGAAAACGAATTTCGAATTTTCGAAAAAGTATTTCGAATTTTCGAAAAAGTATTTCGAATTTTCGAAAAAGAAATTTCGAATTTTCGAAAAAGAAATTTCGAATTCCGAATTTTCGAAAACGAATTATGAATTTTCGAAAAACAAATTTCGAATTTTCGAAAAAGTATTTCGAATTTTCGAAAAAGTATTTCGAATTTTCGAAAACGAATTTCGAATTTTCGAAAAAGTATTTCGAATTTTCGAAAAAGTATTTCGAATTTTCGAAAAAGAAATTTCGAATTTTCGAAAAACAAATTCCGAATTCCGAATTTTCGAAAACGAATTATGAATTTTCGAAAAACAAATTTCGAATTTTCGAAAAACAAATTTCGAAATTTTCGAAAAACAAATTCCGAATTTTCGAAAAACAAATTTCGAATTTTCGAAAAAGAATTTCGAATTTCGAATTTTCGAAAACTAATTTCGAATTTTCGAAAAAGTATTATGAATTTTCGAAAAAGAAATTTCGAATTTTCGAAAATGAATTATGAATTTTCGAAAAAGAATTTCGAATTCCGAATTTTCGAAAACGAATTATGAATTTTCGCAAAACAAATATCGAATTTTCGAAAAAGTATTTCGAATTTTCGAAAAACAAATTCCGAATTCCGAATTTTCGAAAACGAATTATGAATTTTCGAAAAACAAATTTCGAATTTTCGAAAAACAAATTTCGAATTCCGAATTTTCGAAAACGAATTATGAATTTTCGAAAAACAAATTCCGAATTCCGAATTTTCGAAAATTAATTTCGAATTTTCGAAAAAGTATTATGAATTTTCGAAAAAGTATTTCGAATTTTCGAAAAAGAAATTTTGAATTTTCGAAAAAGAATTTCGAATTCCGAATTTTCGAAAACGAATTATGAATTTTCGAAAAACAAATTCCGAATTCCGAATTTTCGAAAATTAATTTCGAATTTTCGAAAAAGTATTATGAATTTTCGAAAAAGAATTTCGAATTTTCGAAAAAGTATTTCGAATTTTCGAAAAAGTATTTCGAATTTTCGAAAACGAATTTCGAATTTTCGAAAAAGAAATTTCGAATTTTCGAAAAAAAAATTTCGAATTTTCGAAAAAGAATTTTAAATTCCGAATTTTCGAAAACGAATAATGAATTTTCGAAAAACAAATTCCGAATTCCGAATTTTCGAAAACGAATAATGAATTTTCGAAAAACAAATTTCGAATTTTCGAAAAACAAATTTCGAATTTTCGAAAAAGAATTTCGAAATTTCGAATTTTCGAAAAAGAAATTTCGAATTTTCGAAAAAGAAATTTCGAATTTTCGAAAAAGAAATTTCGAATTTTCGAAAATGAATTATGAATTTTCGAAAAAGAATTTCGAATTCCGAATTTTCGAAAACGAATTATGAATTTTCAAAAAACAAATTCCGAATTCCGAATTTTCGAAAAACAAATTCCGAATTTTCGAAAAACAAATTCCGAATTTTCGAAAAAGAATTTCGAATTCCGAATTTTCGAAAACGAATTATGAATTTTCGAAAAAGAATGCCGAATTTTCGAAAACGAATTATGAATTTTCGAAAAAGAATGCCGAATTTTCTAAAACGAATTATGAATTTTCGAAAAAGAATTTCGAATTTTCGAAAAAGAAATTTCAAATTTTCGAAAAAGAAATTTCGAATTTTCGAAAAAGAAATTTCGAATTTTCGAAAAAGAATTTAGAATTCCGAATTTTCGAAAACGAATTATGAATTTTCGAAAAAGTATTTCGAATTTCGAAAAAGTATTATGAATTTTCGAAAAAGAATTTCGAATTTTCGAAAATTAATTTCGAATTTTCGAAAAAGTATTTCGAATTTTCGAAAACGAATTTCGAATTTTCGAAAAAGAATTTCGAATTTTCGAAAAAGAAATTTCGAATTTTCGAAAAAGAAATTTCGAATTTTCGAAAAAGAAATTTCGAATTTTCGAAAATGAATTATGAATTTTCGAAAAAGTATTTCGAATTTCGAAAAAGTATTATGAATTTTCGAAAAAGAATTTCGAATTTTCGAAAATTAATTTCGAATTTTCGAAAAAGTATTTCGAATTTTCGAAAACGAATTTCGAATTTTCGAAAAAGAATTTCGAATTTTCGAAAAAGAAATTTCAAATTTTCGAAAAAGAAATTTCGAATTTTCGAAAAAGAAATTTCGAATTTTCGAAAAAGAATTTAGAATTCCGAATTTTCGAAAACGAATTATGAATTTTCGATAAACAAATTCCGAATTCCGAATTTTCGAAAACGAATTATGAATTTTCGAAAAACAAATTTCGAATTTTCGAAAAACAAATTTCGAATTTTCGAAAAAGAAATTTCGAATTTTCGAAAAAGAAATTTTGAATTTTCGAAAAAGAATTTCGAATTCCGAATTTTCGAAAACGAATTATGAATTTTCGAAAAACAAATTCCGAATTCCGAATTTTCGAAAATTAATTTCGAATTTTCGAAAAAGTATTATGAATTTTCGAAAAAGAATTTCGAATTCCGAATTTTCGAAAACGAATTATGAATTTTCGAAAAACAAATTTCGAATTTTCGAAAAACAAATTTCGAATTTTCGAAAAAGAAATTTCGAATTTTCGAAAAAGAAATTTTGAATTTTCGAAAAAGAATTTCGAATTCCGAATTTTCGAAAACGAATTATGAATTTTCGAAAAACAAATTCCGAATTCCGAATTTTCGAAAATTAATTTCGAATTTTCGAAAAAGTATTATGAATTTTCGAAAAAGTATTTCGAATTTTCGAAAAAGAAATTTTGAATTTTTGAAAAAGAATTTCGAATTCCGAATTTTCGAAAACGAATTATGAATTTTCGAAAAACAAATTCCGAATTCCGAATTTTCGAAAATTAATTTCGAATTTTCGAAAAAGTATTATGAATTTTCGAAAAAGTATTTCGAATTTTCGAAAACGAATTTCGAATTTTCGAAAAAGAAATTTCGAATTTTCGAAAACGAATTATGAATTTTCGAAAAACAAATTCCGAATTTTCGAAAAACAAATTCCGAATTTTCGAAAAAGAATTTCGAATTTCGAATTTTCGAAAATTAATTTCGAATTTTCGAAAAAGTATTTCGAATTTCGAATTTTCGAAAACTAATTTCGAATTTTCGAAAAAGTATTATGAATTTTCGAAAACGAATTTCGAATTTTCGAAAAAGAATTTCGAATTTTCGAAAAAGAAATTTCAAATTTTCGAAAAAGAAATTTCGAATTTTCGAAAAAGAATTTAGAATTCCGAATTTTCGAAAACGAATTATGAATTTTCGAAAATTAATTTCGAATTTTCGAAAAAGTATTTCGAATTTTCGAAAAAGAAATTTCGAATTTTCGAAAAAGAAATTAGAATTCCGAATTTTCGAAAACGAATTATGAATTTTCGAAAAACAAATTCCGAATTTTCGAAAAACAAATTCCGAATTTTCGAAAAAGAATTTCGAATTCCGAATTTTCGAAAACGAATTATTAATTTTCGAAAAACAAATTCCGAATTCCGAATTTTCGAAAATTAATTTCGAATTTTCGAAAAAGTATTATGAATTTTCGAAAAAGAATTTCGAATTTTCGAAAAACAAATTCCGAATTTTCGAAAAAGAATTTCGAATTTCGAATTTTCGAAAACTAATTTCGAATTTTCGAAAACTAATTTCGAATTTTCGAAAAAGTATTATGAATTTTCGAAAACGAATTTCGAATTTTCGAAAAAGAATTTCGAATTTTCGAAAAAGAAATTTCGAATTTTCGAAAAAGAATTTAGAATTCCGAATTTTCGAAAACGAATTATGAATTTTCGAAAATTAATTTCGAATTTTCGAAAAAGTATTTCGAATTTTCGAAAAAGTATTATGAATTTTCGAAAACGAATTTCGAATTTTCGAAAAAGAATTTCGAATTTTCGAAAAAGAAATTTCAAATTTTCGAAAAAGAAATTTCGAATTTTCGAAAAAGAATTTAGAATTCCGAATTTTCGAAAACGAATTATGAATTTTCGAAAAACAAATTCCGAATTTTCGAAAACGAATTATGAATTTTCGAAAAACAAATTCCGAATTCCGAATTTTCGAAAATTAATTTCGAATTTTCGAAAAAGTATTATGAATTTTCGAAAAAGAATTTCGAATTTTCGAAAAAGTATTATGAATTTTCGAAAAAGTATTTCGAATTTCGAATTTTCGAAAACTAATTTCGAATTTTCGAAAAACAAATTCCGAATTCCGAATTTTCGAAAATTAATTTCGAATTTTCGAAAAACAAATTCCGAATTCCGAATTTTCGAAAATTAATTTCGAATTTTGGAAAAAGTTTTCGAAAACGAATTTCGAATTCCGAATTTTCGAAAACGAATTATGAATTTTCGAAAAAAGAATTTCGAATTTCGAATTTTCGAAAACCAATTTCGAATTTTCGAAAAACAAATTCCGAATTCCGAATTTTCGAAAATTAATTTCGAATTTTCGAAAAAGTATTATGAATTTTCGAAAAAGAATTTCGAATTTTCGAAAAAGTATTTCGAATTTTCGAAAAAGTATTTCGAATTTTCGAAAACGAATTTCGAATTTTCGAAAAAGAAATTTCGAATTTTCGAAAAAGAAATTTCGAATTTTCGAAAAAGAAATTTCGAATTTTCGAAAAAGAAATTTCGAATTTTCGAAAATGAATTATGAATTTTCGAAAAAGAATTTCGAATTCCGAATTTTCGAAAACGAATTATGAATTTTCGAAAAACAAATTCCGAATTCCGAATTTTCGAAAACGAATTATGAATTTTCGAAAAACAAATTCCGAATTCCGAATTTTCGAAAATTAATTTCGAATTTTCGAAAATTAATTTCGAATTTTCGAAAAAGTATTATGAATTTTCGAAAAAGTATTTCGAATTTTCGAAAAAGTATTTCGAATTTTCGAAAACGAATTTCGAATTTTCGAAAAAGAAATTTCGAATTTTCGAAAAAGAAATTTCGAATTTTCGAAAAAGAATTTAGAATTCCGAATTTTCGAAAACAAATTATGAATTTTCGAAAAACAAATTCCGAATTCCGAATTTTCGAAAATTAATTTCGAATTTTCGAAAAAGTATTATGAATTTTCGAAAAAGAATTTCGAATTTTCGAAAAAGTATTTCGAATTTTCGAAAAAGTATTTCGAATTTTCGAAAACGAATTTCGAATTTTCGAAAAAGAAATTTCGAATTTTCGAAAAAGTATTTCGAATTTTCGAAAAAGAAATTTCGAATTTTCTAAAAAGAAATTTCGAATTTTCGAAAAAGAAATTTCGAATTTTCGAAAAAGAATTTAGAATTCCGAATTTTCGAAAACAAATTCCGAATTCCGAATTTTCGAAAACGAAATATGAATTTTCGAAAAACAAATTCCGAATTCCGAATTTTCGAAAATTAATTTCGAATATTCGAAATAGTATTATGAATTTTCGAAAAAGAATTTCGAATTTTCGAAAAAGTATTTCGAATTTTCGAAAACGAATTTCGAATTTTCGAAAAAGTATTTCGAATTTTCGAAAAAGTATTTCGAATTTTCGAAAAAGAAATTTCGAATTTTCGAAAAAGAAATTTCGAATTTTCGAAAAAGAAATTTCGAATTTTCGAAAAAGAAATTTCGAATTCCGAATTTTCGAAAACGAATTATGAATTTTCGAAAAACAAATTTCGAATTTTCGAAAAAGTATTTCGAATTTTCGAAAAAGTATTTCGAATTTTCGAAAACGAATTTCGAATTTTCGAAAAAGTATTTCGAATTTTCGAAAAAGTATTTCGAATTTTCGAAAAAGAAATTTCGAATTTTCGAAAAACAAATTCCGAATTCCGAATTTTCGAAAACGAATTATGAATTTTCGAAAAACAAATTTCGAATTTTCGAAAAACAAATTTCGAAATTTTCGAAAAACAAATTCCGAATTTTCGAAAAACAAATTTCGAATTTTCGAAAAAGAATTTCGAATTTCGAATTTTCGAAAACTAATTTCGAATTTTCGAAAAAGTATTATGAATTTTCGAAAAAGAAATTTCGAATTTTCGAAAATGAATTATGAATTTTCGAAAAAGAATTTCGAATTCCGAATTTTCGAAAACGAATTATGAATTTTCGCAAAACAAATATCGAATTTTCGAAAAAGTATTTCGAATTTTCGAAAAACAAATTCCGAATTCCGAATTTTCGAAAACGAATTATGAATTTTCGAAAAACAAATTTCGAATTTTCGAAAAACAAATTTCGAATTCCGAATTTTCGAAAACGAATTATGAATTTTCGAAAAACAAATTCCGAATTCCGAATTTTCGAAAATTAATTTCGAATTTTCGAAAAAGTATTATGAATTTTCGAAAAAGTATTTCGAATTTTCGAAAAAGAAATTTTGAATTTTCGAAAAAGAATTTCGAATTCCGAATTTTCGAAAACGAATTATGAATTTTCGAAAAACAAATTCCGAATTCCGAATTTTCGAAAATTAATTTCGAATTTTCGAAAAAGTATTATGAATTTTCGAAAAAGAATTTCGAATTTTCGAAAAAGTATTTCGAATTTTCGAAAAAGTATTTCGAATTTTCGAAAACGAATTTCGAATTTTCGAAAAAGAAATTTCGAATTTTCGAAAAAGAAATTTCGAATTTTCGAAAAAGAATTTTAAATTCCGAATTTTCGAAAACGAATAATGAATTTTCGAAAAACAAATTCCGAATTCCGAATTTTCGAAAACGAATAATGAATTTTCGAAAAACAAATTTCGAATTTTCGAAAAACAAATTTCGAATTTTCGAAAAAGAATTTCGAATTTTCGAAAATTAATTTCGAATTTTCGAAAAAGTATTTCGAATTTTCGAAAAAGAAATTTCGAATTTTCGAAAAAGTATTTCGAATTTTCGAAAAAGTATTTCGAATTTTCGAAAACGAATTTCGAATTTTCGAAAAAGTATTTCGAATTTTCGAAAACGAATTTCGAATTTTCGAAAAACAAATTTCGAATTTTCGAAAAAGAATTTCGAATTTTCGAAAAAGAATTTCGAATTCCGAATTTTCGAAAACGAATTATGAATTTTCGAAAAACAAATTCCGAATTCCGAATTTTCGAAAACGAATTATGAATTTTCGAAAAAAGAATTTCGAATTTCGAATTTTCGAAAACTAATTTCGAATTTTCGAAAAACAAATTCCGAATTCCGAATTTTCGAAAATTAATTTCGAATTTTCGAAAAAGTATTATGAATTTTCGAAAAAGAATTTCGAATTTTCGAAAAAGTATTTCGAATTTTCGAAAAAGTATTTCGAATTTTCGAAAACGAATTTCGAATTTTCGAAAAACAAATTTCGAATTTTCGAAAAAGAATTTCGAATTTTCGAAAAAGAATTTCGAATTCCGAATTTTCGAAAACGAATTATGAATTTTCGAAAAACAAATTCCGAATTCCGAATTTTCGAAAACGAATTATGAATTTTCGAAAAAAGAATTTCGAATTTCGAATTTTCGAAAACTAATTTCGAATTTTCGAAAAACAAATTCCGAATTCCGAATTTTCGAAAATTAATTTCGAATTTTCGAAAAAGTATTATGAATTTTCGAAAAAGAAATTTCGAATTTTCGAAAATGAATTATGAATTTTCGAAAAAGAATTTCGAATTCCGAATTTTCGAAAACGAATTATGAATTTTCGAAAAACAAATTCCGAATTCCGAATTTTCGAAAACGAATTATGAATTTTCGAAAAACAAATTCCGAATTCCGAATTTTCGAAAATTAATTTCGAATTTTCGAAAAAGTATTATGAATTTTTGAAAAAGAATTTCGAATTTTCGAAAAAGAATTTAGAATTCCGAATTTTCGAAAACGAATAATGAATTTTCGAAAAACAAATTTCGAATTCTCGAAAAACAAATTTCGAATTTTCGAAAAAGAATTTCGAATTTTTGAAAAAGAATTTCGAATTTTCGAAAAAGAATTTAGAATTCCGAATTTTCGAAAACGAATAATGAATTTTCGAAAAACAAATTCCGAATTCCGAATTTTCGAAAACGAAATATGAATTTTCGAAAAACAAATTCCGAATTCCGAATTTTCGAAAATTAATTTCGAATATTCGAAATAGTATTATGAATTTTCGAAAAAGAATTTCGAATTTTCGAAAAAGTATTTCGAATTTTCGAAAACGAATTTCGAATTTTCGAAAAAGTATTTCGAATTTTCGAAAAAGTATTTCGAATTTTCGAAAAAGAAATTTCGAATTTTCGAAAAAGAAATTTCGAATTTTCGAAAAAGAAATTTCGAATTTTCGAAAAAGAAATTTCGAATTCCGAATTTTCGAAAACGAATTATGAATTTTCGAAAAACAAATTTCGAATTTTCGAAAAAGTATTTCGAATTTTCGAAAAAGTATTTCGAATTTTCGAAAACGAATTTCGAATTTTCGAAAAAGTATTTCGAATTTTCGAAAAAGTATTTCGAATTTTCGAAAAAGAAATTTCGAATTTTCGAAAAACAAATTCCGAATTCCGAATTTTCGAAAACGAATTATGAATTTTCGAAAAACAAATTTCGAATTTTCGAAAAACAAATTTCGAAATTTTCGAAAAACAAATTCCGAATTTTCGAAAAACAAATTTCGAATTTTCGAAAAAGAATTTCGAATTTCGAATTTTCGAAAACTAATTTCGAATTTTCGAAAAAGTATTATGAATTTTCGAAAAAGAAATTTCGAATTTTCGAAAATGAATTATGAATTTTCGAAAAAGAATTTCGAATTCCGAATTTTCGAAAACGAATTATGAATTTTCGCAAAACAAATATCGAATTTTCGAAAAAGTATTTCGAATTTTCGAAAAACAAATTCCGAATTCCGAATTTTCGAAAACGAATTATGAATTTTCGAAAAACAAATTTCGAATTTTCGAAAAACAAATTTCGAATTCCGAATTTTCGAAAACGAATTATGAATTTTCGAAAAACAAATTCCGAATTCCGAATTTTCGAAAATTAATTTCGAATTTTCGAAAAAGTATTATGAATTTTCGAAAAAGTATTTCGAATTTTCGAAAAAGAAATTTTGAATTTTCGAAAAAGAATTTCGAATTCCGAATTTTCGAAAACGAATTATGAATTTTCGAAAAACAAATTCCGAATTCCGAATTTTCGAAAATTAATTTCGAATTTTCGAAAAAGTATTATGAATTTTCGAAAAAGAATTTCGAATTTTCGAAAAAGTATTTCGAATTTTCGAAAAAGTATTTCGAATTTTCGAAAACGAATTTCGAATTTTCGAAAAAGAAATTTCGAATTTTCGAAAAAGAAATTTCGAATTTTCGAAAAAGAATTTTAAATTCCGAATTTTCGAAAACGAATAATGAATTTTCGAAAAACAAATTCCGAATTCCGAATTTTCGAAAACGAATAATGAATTTTCGAAAAACAAATTTCGAATTTTCGAAAAACAAATTTCGAATTTTCGAAAAAGAATTTCGAATTTTCGAAAATTAATTTCGAATTTTCGAAAAAGTATTTCGAATTTTCGAAAAAGAAATTTCGAATTTTCGAAAAAGTATTTCGAATTTTCGAAAAAGTATTTCGAATTTTCGAAAACGAATTTCGAATTTTCGAAAAAGTATTTCGAATTTTCGAAAACGAATTTCGAATTTTCGAAAAACAAATTTCGAATTTTCGAAAAAGAATTTCGAATTTTCGAAAAAGAATTTCGAATTCCGAATTTTCGAAAACGAATTATGAATTTTCGAAAAACAAATTCCGAATTCCGAATTTTCGAAAACGAATTATGAATTTTCGAAAAAAGAATTTCGAATTTCGAATTTTCGAAAACTAATTTCGAATTTTCGAAAAACAAATTCCGAATTCCGAATTTTCGAAAATTAATTTCGAATTTTCGAAAAAGTATTATGAATTTTCGAAAAAGAATTTCGAATTTTCGAAAAAGTATTTCGAATTTTCGAAAAAGTATTTCGAATTTTCGAAAACGAATTTCGAATTTTCGAAAAACAAATTTCGAATTTTCGAAAAAGAATTTCGAATTTTCGAAAAAGAATTTCGAATTCCGAATTTTCGAAAACGAATTATGAATTTTCGAAAAACAAATTCCGAATTCCGAATTTTCGAAAACGAATTATGAATTTTCGAAAAAAGAATTTCGAATTTCGAATTTTCGAAAACTAATTTCGAATTTTCGAAAAACAAATTCCGAATTCCGAATTTTCGAAAATTAATTTCGAATTTTCGAAAAAGTATTATGAATTTTCGAAAAAGAAATTTCGAATTTTCGAAAATGAATTATGAATTTTCAAAAAAGAATTTCGAATTCCGAATTTTCGAAAACGAATTATGAATTTTCGAAAAACAAATTCCGAATTCCGAATTTTCGAAAACGAATTATGAATTTTCGAAAAACAAATTCCGAATTCCGAATTTTCGAAAATTAATTTCGAATTTTCGAAAAAGTATTATGAATTTTTGAAAAAGAATTTCGAATTTTCGAAAAAGAATTTAGAATTCCGAATTTTCGAAAACGAATAATGAATTTTCGAAAAACAAATTTCGAATTCTCGAAAAACAAATTTCGAATTTTCGAAAAAGAATTTCGAATTTTTGAAAAAGAATTTCGAATTTTCGAAAAAGAATTTAGAATTCCGAATTTTCGAAAACGAATAATGAATTTTCGAAAAACAAATTCCGAATTCCGAATTTTCGAAAACGAATAATGAATTTTCGAAAAACAAATTTCGAATTCTCGAAAAACAAATTTCGAATTTTCGAAAAAGAATTTCGAATTTTCGAAAATTAATTTCGAATTTTCGAAAAAGTATTTCGAATTTTCGAAAACGAATTTCGAATTTTCGAAAAAGTATTTCGAATTTTCGAAAACGAATTTCGAATTTTCGAAAAACAAATTTCGAATTTTCGAAAAAGAATTTCGAATTTTCGAAAATTAATTTCGAATTTTCGAAAATTAATTTCGAATTTTCGAAAAAGTATTTCGAATTTTCGAATACGAATTTCGAATTTTCGAAAAAGAATTTCGAATTTTCGAAAATTAATTTCGAATTTTCGAAAATTAATTTCGAATTTTCGAAAAAGTATTTCGAATTTTCGAATACGAATTTCGAATTTTCGAAAAAGAAATTTCGAATTTTCGAAAACGAATTTCGAATTTTCGAAAAAGTATTTCGAATTTTCGAAAAAGTATTTCGAATTTTCGAAAAAGAAATTTCGAATTTTCGAAAATTAATTTCGAATTTTCGAAAAAGAATTTCGAATTTTCGAAAATTAATTTCGAATTTTCGAAAAACAAATTTCGAAATTTTCGAAAAACAAATTCCGAATTTTCGAAAAACAAATTTCGAATTTTCGAAAAAGAATTTCGAATTTCGAATTTTCGAAAACTAATTTCGAATTTTCGAAAAAGTATTATGAATTTTCGAAAAAGAAATTTCGAATTTTCGAAAATGAATTATGAATTTTCGAAAAAGAATAATGAATTTTCGAAAAACAAATTCCGAATTCCGAATTTTCGAAAAACAAATTTCGAATTTTCGAAAAAGAATTTCGAATTTCGAATTTTCGAAAACTAATTTCGAATTTTCGAAAAAGTATTATGAATTTTCGAAAAAGAAATTTCGAATTTTCGAAAATGAATTATGAATTTTCGAAAAAGAATAATGAATTTTCGAAAAACAAATTCCGAATTCCGAATTTTCGAAAAACAAATTTCGAATTTTCGAAAAAGAATTTCGAATTCCGAATTTTCGAAAACGAATAATGAATTTTCGAAAAACAAATTCCGAATTCCGAATTTTCGAAAACGAATAATGAATTTTCGAAAAACAAATTTCGAATTCTCGAAAAACAAATTTCGAATTTTCGAAAAAGAATTTCGAATTTTCGAAAATTAATTTCGAATTTTCGAAAAAGTATTTCGAATTTTCGAAAACGAATTTCGAATTTTCGAAAAAGTATTTCGAATTTTCGAAAACGAATTTCGAATTTTCGAAAAACAAATTTCGAATTTTCGAAAAAGAATTTCGAATTTTCGAAAATTAATTTCGAATTTTCGAAAATTAATTTCGAATTTTCGAAAAAGTATTTCGAATTTTTGAATACGAATTTCGAATTTTCGAAAAAGAATTTCGAATTTTCGAAAATTAATTTCGAATTTTCGAAAATTAATTTCGAATTTTCGAAAAAGTATTTCGAATTTTCGAATACGAATTTCGAATTTTCGAAAAAGAAATTTCGAATTTTCGAAAACGAATTTCGAATTTTCGAAAAAGTATTTCGAATTTTCGAAAAAGTATTTCGAATTTTCGAAAAAGAAATTTCGAATTTTCGAAAAACAAATTCCGAATTCCGAATTTTCGAAAACGAATTATGAATTTTCGAAAAACAAATTTCGAATTTTCGAAAAACAAATTTCGAAATTTTCGAAAAACAAATTCCGAATTTTCGAAAAACAAATTTCGAATTTTCGAAAAAGAATTTCGAATTTCGAATTTTCGAAAACTAATTTCGAATTTTCGAAAAAGTATTATGAATTTTCGAAAAAGAAATTTCGAATTTTCGAAAATGAATTATGAATTTTCGAAAAAGAATTTCGAATTCCGAATTTTCGAAAACGAATTATGAATTTTCGCAAAACAAATATCGAATTTTCGAAAAAGTATTTCGAATTTTCGAAAAACAAATTCCGAATTCCGAATTTTCGAAAACGAATTATGAATTTTCGAAAAACAAATTTCGAATTTTCGAAAAACAAATTTCGAATTCCGAATTTTCGAAAACGAATTATGAATTTTCGAAAAACAAATTCCGAATTCCGAATTTTCGAAAATTAATTTCGAATTTTCGAAAAAGTATTATGAATTTTCGAAAAAGTATTTCGAATTTTCGAAAAAGAAATTTTGAATTTTCGAAAAAGAATTTCGAATTCCGAATTTTCGAAAACGAATTATGAATTTTCGAAAAACAAATTCCGAATTCCGAATTTTCGAAAATTAATTTCGAATTTTCGAAAAAGTATTATGAATTTTCGAAAAAGAATTTCGAATTTTCGAAAAAGTATTTCGAATTTTCGAAAAAGTATTTTAAATTCCGAATTTTCGAAAACGAATAATGAATTTTCGAAAAACAAATTCCGAATTCCGAATTTTCGAAAACGAATAATGAATTTTCGAAAAACAAATTTCGAATTTTCGAAAAACAAATTTCGAATTTTCGAAAAAGAATTTCGAATTTTCGAAAATTAATTTCGAATTTTCGAAAAAGTATTTCGAATTTTCGAAAAAGAAATTTCGAATTTTCGAAAAAGTATTTCGAATTTTCGAAAAAGTATTTCGAATTTTCGAAAACGAATTTCGAATTTTCGAAAAAGAATTTCGAATTCCGAATTTTCGAAAACGAATTATGAATTTTCGAAAACAAATTCCGAATTCCGAATTTTCGAAAACGAATTATGAATTTTCGAAAAAAGAATTTCGAATTTCGAATTTTCGAAAACTAATTTCGAATTTTCGAAAAACAAATTCCGAATTCCGAATTTTCGAAAATTAATTTCGAATTTTCGAAAAAGTATTATGAATTTTCGAAAAAGAATTTCGAATTTTCGAAAAAGTATTTCGAATTTTCGAAAAAGTATTTCGAATTTTCGAAAACGAATTTCGAATTTTCGAAAAACAAATTTCGAATTTTCGAAAAAGAATTTCGAATTTTCGAAAAAGAATTTCGAATTCCGAATTTTCGAAAACGAATTATGAATTTTCGAAAAACAAATTCCGAATTCCGAATTTTCGAAAACGAATTATGAATTTTCGAAAAAAGAATTTCGAATTTCGAATTTTCGAAAACTAATTTCGAATTTTCGAAAAACAAATTCCGAATTCCGAATTTTCGAAAATTAATTTCGAATTTTCGAAAAAGTATTATGAATTTTCGAAAAAGAAATTTCGAATTTTCGAAAATGAATTATGAATTTTCGAAAAAGAATTTCGAATTCCGAATTTTCGAAAACGAATTATGAATTTTCGAAAAACAAATTCCGAATTCCGAATTTTCGAAAACGAATTATGAATTTTCGAAAAACAAATTCCGAATTCCGAATTTTCGAAAATTAATTTCGAATTTTCGAAAAAGTATTATGAATTTTTGAAAAAGAATTTCGAATTTTCGAAAAAGAATTTAGAATTCCGAATTTTCGAAAACGAATAATGAATTTTCGAAAAACAAATTTCGAATTCTCGAAAAACAAATTTCGAATTTTCGAAAAAGAATTTCGAATTTTTGAAAAAGAATTTCGAATTTTCGAAAAAGAATTTAGAATTCCGAATTTTCGAAAACGAATAATGAATTTTCGAAAAACAAATTCCGAATTCCGAATTTTCGAAAACGAATAATGAATTTTCGAAAAACAAATTTCGAATTCTCGAAAAACAAATTTCGAATTTTCGAAAAAGAATTTCGAATTTTCGAAAATTAATTTCGAATTTTCGAAAAAGTATTTCGAATTTTCGAAAACGAATTTCGAATTTTCGAAAAAGTATTTCGAATTTTCGAAAACGAATTTCGAATTTTCGAAAAACAAATTTCGAATTTTCGAAAAAGAATTTCGAATTTTCGAAAATTAATTTCGAATTTTCGAAAATTAATTTCGAATTTTCGAAAAAGTATTTCGAATTTTCGAAAAAGTATTTCGAATTTTCGAAAACGAATTTCGAATTTTCGAAAAAGTATTTCGAATTTTCGAAAACGAATTTCGAATTTTCGAAAAAGTATTTCGAATTTTCGAAAACGAATTTCGAATTTTCGAAAAACAAATTTCGAATTTTCGAAAAAGAAATTTCGAATTTTCGAAAAAGTATTATGAATTTTCGAAAAAGTATTTCGAATTTTCGAAAAAGTATTTCGAATTTTCGAAAAAGTATTTCGAATTTTTGAAAAAGAATTTCGAATTTTCGAAAAAGAATTTAGAATTCCGAATTTTCGAAAACAAATTCCGAATTCCGAATTTTCGAAAACGAATAATGAATTTTCGAAAAACAAATTTCGAATTTTCGAAAATTAATTTCGAATTTTCGAAAAAGTATTTCGAATTTTCGAAAACGAATTTCGAATTTTCGAAAAAGTATTTCGAATTTTCGAAAACGAATTTCGAATTTTCGAAAAACAAATTTCGAATTTTCGAAAAAGAATTTCGAATTTTCGAAAATTAATTTCGAATTTTCGAAAATTAATTTCGAATTTTCGAAAAAGTATTTCGAATTTTCGAATACGAATTTCGAATTTTCGAAAAGAAATTTCGAATTTTCGAAAAAGTATTATGAATTTTCGAAAAAGAATTTCGAATTTTCGAAAAAGTATTATGAATTTTCGAAAATTAATTTCGAATTTTCGAAAAAGTATTTCGAATTTTCGAAAACGAATTTCGAATTTTCGAAAAAGTATTTCGAATTTTCGAAAACGAATTTCGAATTTTCGAAAAACAAATTTCGAATTTTCGAAAAAGAATTTCGAATTTTCGAAAATTAATTTCGAATTTTCGAAAATTAATTTCGAATTTTCGAAAAAGTATTTCGAATTTTCGAAAAAGTATTTCGAATTTTCGAAAACGAATTTCGAATTTTCGAAAAAGTATTTCGAATTTTCGAAAACGAATTTCGAATTTTCGAAAAAGTATTTCGAATTTTCGAAAACGAATTTCGAATTTTCGAAAAACAAATTTCGAATTTTCGAAAAAGAAATTTCGAATTTTCGAAAAAGTATTATGAATTTTCGAAAAAGTATTTCGAATTTTCGAAAAAGTATTTCGAATTTTCGAAAAAGTATTTCGAATTTTTGAAAAAGAATTTCGAATTTTCGAAAAAGTATTTCGAATTTTCGAAAACGAATTTCGAATTTTCGAAAAACAAATTTCGAATTTTCGAAAAAGAATTTCGAATTTTCGAAAATTAATTTCGAATTTTCGAAAATTAATTTCGAATTTTCGAAAAAGTATTTCGAATTTTCGAATACGAATTTCGAATTTTCGAAAAAGAAATTTCGAATTTTCGAAAAAGTATTATGAATTTTCGAAAAAGAATTTCGAATTTTCGAAAAAGTATTTCGAATTTTCGAAAAAGTATTTCGAATTTTCGAAAAAGTATTTCGAATTTTTGAAAAAGAATTTCGAATTTTCGAAAAAGAATTTAGAATTCCGAATTTTCGAAAACAAATTCCGAATTCCGAATTTTCGAAAACGAATAATGAATTTTCGAAAAACAAATTCCGAATTCCGAATTTTCGAAAACGAATAATGAATTTTCGAAAAACAAATTTCGAATTTTCGAAAAAGTATTATGAATTTTCGAAAAAGAATTTCGAATTTTCGAAAAAGTATTTCGAATTTTCGAAAAAGTATTTCGAATTTTCGAAAAAGTATTTCGAATTTTCGAAAAAGAAATTTCGAATTTTCGAAAAAGAAATTTCGAATTTTCGAAAAAGAATTTAGAATTCCGAATTTTCGAAAACAAATTCCGAATTCCGAATTTTCGAAAACGAAATATGAATTTTCGAAAAACAAATTCCGAATTCCGAATTTTCGAAAATTAATTTCGAATTTTCGAAAAAGTATTATGAATTTTCGAAAAAGAATTTCGAATTTTCGAAAAAGTATTTCGAATTTTCGAAAAAGTATTTCGAATTTTCGAAAACGAATTTCGAATTTTCGAAAAAGAAATTTCGAATTTTCGAAAAAGAAATTTCGAATTTTCGAAAAAGAATTTTAAATTCCGAATTTTCGAAAACGAATAATGAATTTTCGAAAAACAAATTCCGAATTCCGAATTTTCGAAAACGAATAATGAATTTTCGAAAAACAAATTTCGAATTTTCGAAAAACAAATTTCGAATTTTCGAAAAAGAATTTCGAATTTTCGAAAAAGAAATTTCGAATTTTCGAAAAAGAATTTAGAATTCCGAATTTTCGAAAACAAATTCCGAATTCCGAATTTTCGAAAACGAAATATGAATTTTCGAAAAACAAATTCCGAATTCCGAATTTTCGAAAACGAATTATGAATTTTCGAAAAACAAATTCCGAATTCCGAATTTTCGAAAATTAATTTCGAATTTTCGAAAATTAATTTCGAATTTTCGAAAAAGTATTTCGAATTTTCGAAAAAGTATTTCGAATTTTCGAAAAAGAAATTTCGAATTTTCGAAAAACAAATTCCGAATTCCGAATTTTCGAAAACGAATTATGAATTTTCGAAAAACAAATTTCGAATTTTCGAAAAACAAATTCCGAATTTTCGAAAAACAAATTTCGAATTTTCGAAAAAGAATTTCGAATTTCGAATTTTCGAAAACTAATTTCGAATTTTCGAAAAAGTATTATGAATTTTCGAAAAAGAATTTCGAATTTTCGAAAAAGTATTTCGAATTTTCGAAAAAGTATTTCGAATTTTCGAAAAAGAAATTTCGAATTTTCGAAAAACAAATTCCGAATTCCGAATTTTCGAAAACGAATTATGAATTTTCGAAAAACAAATTTCGAATTTTCGAAAAACAAATTCCGAATTTTCGAAAAACAAATTTCGAATTTTCGAAAAACAAATTCCGAATTTTCGAAAAACAAATTTCGAATTTTCGAAAAAGAATTTCGAATTCCGAATTTTCGAAAACGAATAATGAATTTTCGAAAAACAAATTCCGAATTCCGAATTTTCGAAAACGAATAATGAATTTTCGAAAAACAAATTTCGAATTTTCGAAAAACAAATTTCGAATTTTCGAAAAAGAATTTCGAATTTTCGAAAAAGAAATTTCGAATTTTCGAAAAAGAATTTAGAATTCCGAATTTTCGAAAACAAATTCCGAATTCCGAATTTTCGAAAACGAAATATGAATTTTCGAAAAACAAATTCCGAATTCCGAATTTTCGAAAACGAATTATGAATTTTCGAAAAACAAATTCCGAATTCCGAATTTTCGAAAAAGTATTTCGAATTTTCGAAAACGAATTTCGAATTTTCGAAAAAGTATTTCGAATTTTCGAAAAAGTATTTCGAATTTTCGAAAAAGAAATTTCGAATTTTCGAAAAACAAATTCCGAATTCCGAATTTTCGAAAACGAATTATGAATTTTCGAAAAACAAATTTCGAATTTTCGAAAAACAAATTCCGAATTTTCGAAAAACAAATTTCGAATTTTCGAAAAAGAATTTCGAATTTCGAATTTTCGAAAACTAATTTCGAATTTTCGAAAAAGTATTATGAATTTTCGAAAAAGAATTTCGAATTTTCGAAAAAGTATTTCGAATTTTCGAAAAAGTATTTCGAATTTTCGAAAACGAATTTCGAATTTTCGAAAAAGAAATTTCGAATTTTCGAAAAACAAATTCCGAATTCCGAATTTTCGAAAACGAATTATGAATTTTCGAAAAACAAATTTCGAATTTTCGAAAAACAAATTCCGAATTTTCGAAAAACAAATTTCGAATTTTCGAAAAACAAATTCCGAATTTTCGAAAAACAAATTTCGAATTTTCGAAAAAGAATTTCGAATTCCGAATTTTCGAAAACGAATTATGAATTTTCGCAAAACAAATATCGAATTTTCGAAAAAGTATTTCGAATTTTCGAAAAACAAATTCCGAATTCCGAATTTTCGAAAACGAATTATGAATTTTCGAAAAACAAATTCCGAATTCCGAATTTTCGAAAATTAATTTCGAATTTTCGAAAAAGTATTATGAATTTTCGAAAAAGAATTTCGAATTTTCGAAAAAGTATTTCGAATTTTCGAAAAAGTATTTCGAATTTTCGAAAACGAATTTCGAATTTTCGAAAAAGAAATTTCGAATTTTCGAAAAAGAAATTTCGAATTTTCGAAAAAGAATTTTAAATTCCGAATTTTCGAAAACGAATAATGAATTTTCGAAAAACAAATTCCGAATTCCGAATTTTCGAAAACGAATAATGAATTTTCGAAAAACAAATTTCGAATTTTCGAAAAACAAATTTCGAATTTTCGAAAAAGAATTTCGAATTTTCGAAAATTAATTTCGAATTTTCGAAAAAGTATTTCGAATTTTCGAAAAAGAAATTTCGAATTTTCGAAAAAGTATTTCGAATTTTCGAAAAAGTATTTCGAATTTTCGAAAACGAATTTCGAATTTTCGAAAAAGTATTTCGAATTTTCGAAAACGAATTTCGAATTTTCGAAAAACAAATTTCGAATTTTCGAAAAAGAATTTCGAATTCCGAATTTTCGAAAACGAATTATGAATTTTCGAAAAACAAATTCCGAATTCCGAATTTTCGAAAACGAATTATGAATTTTCGAAAAAAGAATTTCGAATTTCGAATTTTCGAAAACTAATTTCGAATTTTCGAAAAACAAATTCCGAATTCCGAATTTTCGAAAATTAATTTCGAATTTTCGAAAAAGTATTATGAATTTTCGAAAAAGAATTTCGAATTTTCGAAAAAGTATTTCGAATTTTCGAAAAAGTATTTCGAATTTTCGAAAACGAATTTCGAATTTTCGAAAAAGAAATTTCGAATTTTCGAAAAAGAAATTTCGAATTTTCGAAAATGAATTATGAATTTTCGAAAAAGAATTTCGAATTCCGAATTTTCGAAAACGAATTATGAATTTTCGAAAAACAAATTCCGAATTCCGAATTTTCGAAAACGAATTATGAATTTTCGAAAAACAAATTCCGAATTCCGAATTTTCGAAAATTAATTTCGAATTTTCGAAAAAGTATTATGAATTTTTGAAAAAGAATTTCGAATTTTCGAAAAAGAATTTAGAATTCCGAATTTTCGAAAACGAATAATGAATTTTCGAAAAACAAATTCCGAATTCCGAATTTTCGAAAACGAATAATGAATTTTCGAAAAACAAATTTCGAATTCTCGAAAAACAAATTTCGAATTTTCGAAAAAGAATTTCGAATTTTTGAAAAAGAATTTCGAATTTTCGAAAAAGAATTTAGAATTCCGAATTTTCGAAAACGAATAATGAATTTTCGAAAAACAAATTCCGAATTCCGAATTTTCGAAAACGAATAATGAATTTTCGAAAAACAAATTTCGAATTCTCGAAAAACAAATTTCGAATTTTCGAAAAAGAATTTCGAATTTTCGAAAATTAATTTCGAATTTTCGAAAAAGTATTTCGAATTTTCGAAAACGAATTTCGAATTTTCGAAAAAGTATTTCGAATTTTCGAAAACGAATTTCGAATTTTCGAAAAAGAATTTAGAATTCCGAATTTTCGAAAACAAATTCCGAATTCCGAATTTTCGAAAACGAAATATGAATTTTCGAAAAACAAATTCCGAATTCCGAATTTTCGAAAATTAATTTCGAATTTTCGAAAAAGTATTATGAATTTTCGAAAAAGAATTTCGAATTTTCGAAAAAGTATTTCGAATTTTCGAAAAAGTATTTCGAATTTTCGAAAACGAATTTCGAATTTTCGAAAAAGAAATTTCGAATTTTCGAAAAAGAAATTTCGAATTTTCGAAAAAGAATTTTAAATTCCGAATTTTCGAAAACGAATAATGAATTTTCGAAAAACAAATTCCGAATTCCGAATTTTCGAAAACGAATAATGAATTTTCGAAAAACAAATTTCGAATTTTCGAAAAAGAATTTCGAATTTTCGAAAACTAATTTCGAATTTTCGAAAAAGTATTTCGAATTTTCGAAAAAGAAATTTCGAATTTTCGAAAAAGTATTTCGAATTTTCGAAAACGAATTTCGAATTTTCGAAAAAGTATTTCGAATTTTCGAAAACGAATTTCGAATTTTCGAAAAACAAATTTCGAATTTTCGAAAAAGAATTTCGAATTTTCGAAAAAGAATTTCGAATTCCGAATTTTCGAAAACGAATTATGAATTTTCGAAAAACAAATTCCGAATTCCGAATTTTCGAAAACGAATTATGAATTTTCGAAAAAAGAATTTCGAATTTCGAATTTTCGAAAACTAATTTCGAATTTTCGAAAAACAAATTCCGAATTCCGAATTTTCGAAAATTAATTTCGAATTTTCGAAAAAGTATTATGAATTTTCGAAAAAGAATTTCGAATTTTCGAAAAAGTATTTCGAATTTTCGAAAAAGTATTTCGAATTTTCGAAAACGAATTTCGAATTTTCGAAAAAGAAATTTCGAATTTTCGAAAAAGAAATTTCGAATTTTCGAAAAAGAAATTTCGAATTTTCGAAAATGAATTATGAATTTTCGAAAAAGAATTTCGAATTCCGAATTTTCGAAAACGAATTATGAATTTTCGAAAAACAAATTCCGAATTCCGAATTTTCGAAAACGAATTATGAATTTTCGAAAAACAAATTCCGAATTCCGAATTTTCGAAAATTAATTTCGAATTTTCGAAAAAGTATTATGAATTTTTGAAAAAGAATTTCGAATTTTCGAAAAAGAATTTAGAATTCCGAATTTTCGAAAACGAATAATGAATTTTCGAAAAACAAATTCCGAATTCCGAATTTTCGAAAACGAATAATGAATTTTCGAAAAACATATTTCGAATTCTCGAAAAACAAATTTCGAATTTTCGAAAAAGAATTTCGAATTTTTGAAAAAGAATTTCGAATTTTCGAAAAAGAATTTAGAATTCCGAATTTTCGAAAACGAATAATGAATTTTCGAAAAACAAATTCCGAATTCCGAATTTTCGAAAACGAATAATGAATTTTCGAAAAACAAATTTCGAATTCTCGAAAAACAAATTTCGAATTTTCGAAAAAGAATTTCGAATTTTCGAAAAAGTATTTCGAATTTTCGAAAACGAATTTCGAATTTTCGAAAAACAAATTTCGAATTTTCGAAAAAGAATTTCGAATTTTCGAAAATTAATTTCGAATTTTCGAAAATTAATTTCGAATTTTCGAAAAAGTATTTCAAATTTCGAATTTTCGAAAAAGAATTTCGAATTTTCGAAAATTAATTTCGAATTTTCGAAAAAGTATTTCGAATTTTCGAAAACGAATTTCGAATTTTCGAAAAAGTATTTCGAATTTTCGAAAACGAATTTCGAATTTTCGAAAAACAAATTTCGAATTTTCGAAAAAGAATTTCGAATTTTCGAAAATTAATTTCGAATTTTCGAAAATTAATTTCGAATTTTCGAAAAAGTATTATGAATTTTCGAAAAAGAATTTCGAATTTTCGAAAAAGTATTTCGAATTTTCGAAAAAGTATTTCGAATTTTCGAAAAAGAAATTTCGAATTTTCGAAAAAGTATTATGAATTTTCGAAAAACAAATTCCGAATTCCGAATTTTCGAAAACGAATTATGAATTTTCGAAAAACAAATTCCGAATTCCGAATTTTCGAAAACGAATTATGAATTTTCGAAAAACAAATTCCGAATTATGAATTTTCGAAAAAGAATGCAGAATTTTCGAAAACGAATTATGAATTTTCGAAAAAGAATTTCGAATTCCGAATTTTCGAAAACGAATTATGAATTTTCGAAAAAGAATTTCGAATTCCGAATTTTCGAAAACGAATTATGAATTTTCGAAAAAGAATGCCGAATTTTCGAAAACTAATTTCGAATTTTCGAAAAAGAATTTCGAATTCCGAATTTTCGAAAACGAATTATGAATTTTCGAAAAACAAATTCCGAATTCCGAATTTTCGAAAACGAATTATGAATTTTCGAAAAAGAATTTCGAATTCCGAATTTTCGAAAACGAATTATGAATTTTCGAAAAAGAATGCCGAATTTTCGAAAACTAATTTCGAATTTTCGAAAAAGAATTTCGAATTCCGAATTTTCGAAAACGAATTATGAATTTTCGAAAAACAAATTCCGAATTCCGAATTTTCGAAAACGAATTATGAATTTTCGAAAAACAAATTCCGAATTCCGAATTTTCGAAAAAGAATTTCGAATTTCGAATTTTCGAAAACTAATTTCGAATTTTCGAAAAAGTATTATGAATTTTCGAAAAAGAATTTCGAATTTTCGAAAATTAATTTCGAATTTTCGAAAAAGTATTATGAATTTTCGAAAAACAAATTCCGAATTCCGAATTTTCGAAAACGAATTATGAATTTTCGAAAAACAAATTCCGAATTCCGAATTTTCGAAAACGAATTATGAATTTTCGAAAAACAAATTCCGAATTATGAATTTTCGAAAAAGAATGCAGAATTTTCGAAAACGAATTATGAATTTTCGAAAAAGAATTTCGAATTCCGAATTTTCGAAAACGAATTATGAATTTTCGAAAAAGAATTTCGAATTCCGAATTTTCGAAAACGAATTATGAATTTTCGAAAAAGAATGCCGAATTTTCGAAAACTAATTTCGAATTTTCGAAAAAGAATTTCGAATTCCGAATTTTCGAAAACGAATTATGAATTTTCGAAAAACAAATTCCGAATTCCGAATTTTCGAAAACGAATTATGAATTTTCGAAAAACAAATTCCGAATTCCGAATTTTCGAAAAAGAATTTCGAATTTCGAATTTTCGAAAACTAATTTCGAATTTTCGAAAAAGTATTATGAATTTTCGAAAAAGAATTTCGAATTTTCGAAAATTAATTTCGAATTTTCGAAAAAGTATTATGAATTTTCGAAAAACAAATTCCGAATTCCGAATTTTCGAAAACGAATTATGAATTTTCGAAAAACAAATTCCGAATTCCGAATTTTCGAAAACGAATTATGAATTTTCGAAAAAGAATTTCGAATTCCGAATTTTCGAAAACGAATTATGAATTTTCGAAAAACAAATTCCGAATTCCGAATTTTCGAAAACGAATTATGAATTTTCGGAAAACAAATTACGAATTCCGAATTTTCGAAAACGAATTTCGAATTTTCGAAAAAGAAATTTCGAATTTTCGAAAAAGAAATTCCGAATTTTCGAAAAAGAATTTCGAATTCCGAATTTTCGAAAACGAATTATGAATTTTCGAAAAACAAATTCCGAATTTCGAATTTTCGAAAACGAATTTCGAATTTTCGAAAAAGAAATTTCGAATTTTCGAAAAAGAAATTTCGAATTTTCGAAAAAGAATTTTAAATTCCGAATTTTCGAAAACGAATAATGAATTTTCGAAAAACAAATTCCGAATTCCGAATTTTCGAAAACGAATAATGAATTTTCGAAAAACAAATTTCGAATTTTCGAAAAAGAATTTCGAATTTTCGAAAACTAATTTCGAATTTTCGAAAAAGTATTTCGAATTTTCGAAAAAGAAATTTCGAATTTTCGAAAAAGTATTTCGAATTTTCGAAAACGAATTTCGAATTTTCGAAAAAGTATTTCGAATTTTCGAAAACGAATTTCGAATTTTCGAAAAACAAATTTCGAATTTTCGAAAAAGAATTTCGAATTTTCGAAAAAGAATTTCGAATTCCGAATTTTCGAAAACGAATTATGAATTTTCGAAAAACAAATTCCGAATTCCGAATTTTCGAAAACGAATTATGAATTTTCGAAAAAAGAATTTCGAATTTCGAATTTTCGAAAACTAATTTCGAATTTTCGAAAAACAAATTCCGAATTCCGAATTTTCGAAAATTAATTTCGAATTTTCGAAAAAGTATTATGAATTTTCGAAAAAGAATTTCGAATTTTCGAAAAAGTATTTCGAATTTTCGAAAAAGTATTTCGAATTTTCGAAAACGAATTTCGAATTTTCGAAAAAGAAATTTCGAATTTTCGAAAAAGAAATTTCGAATTTTCGAAAAAGAAATTTCGAATTTTCGAAAATGAATTATGAATTTTCGAAAAAGAATTTCGAATTCCGAATTTTCGAAAACGAATTATGAATTTTCGAAAAACAAATTCCGAATTCCGAATTTTCGAAAACGAATTATGAATTTTCGAAAAACAAATTCCGAATTCCGAATTTTCGAAAATTAATTTCGAATTTTCGAAAAAGTATTATGAATTTTTGAAAAAGAATTTCGAATTTTCGAAAAAGAATTTAGAATTCCGAATTTTCGAAAACGAATAATGAATTTTCGAAAAACAAATTCCGAATTCCGAATTTTCGAAAACGAATAATGAATTTTCGAAAAACATATTTCGAATTCTCGAAAAACAAATTTCGAATTTTCGAAAAAGAATTTCGAATTTTTGAAAAAGAATTTCGAATTTTCGAAAAAGAATTTAGAATTCCGAATTTTCGAAAACGAATAATGAATTTTCGAAAAACAAATTCCGAATTCCGAATTTTCGAAAACGAATAATGAATTTTCGAAAAACAAATTTCGAATTCTCGAAAAACAAATTTCGAATTTTCGAAAAAGAATTTCGAATTTTCGAAAAAGTATTTCGAATTTTCGAAAACGAATTTCGAATTTTCGAAAAACAAATTTCGAATTTTCGAAAAAGAATTTCGAATTTTCGAAAATTAATTTCGAATTTTCGAAAATTAATTTCGAATTTTCGAAAAAGTATTTCAAATTTCGAATTTTCGAAAAAGAATTTCGAATTTTCGAAAATTAATTTCGAATTTTCGAAAAAGTATTTCGAATTTTCGAAAACGAATTTCGAATTTTCGAAAAAGTATTTCGAATTTTCGAAAACGAATTTCGAATTTTCGAAAAACAAATTTCGAATTTTCGAAAAAGAATTTCGAATTTTCGAAAATTAATTTCGAATTTTCGAAAATTAATTTCGAATTTTCGAAAAAGTATTATGAATTTTCGAAAAAGAATTTCGAATTTTCGAAAAAGTATTTCGAATTTTCGAAAAAGTATTTCGAATTTTCGAAAAAGAAATTTCGAATTTTCGAAAAAGAATTTCGAATGCCGAATTTTCGAAAAACAAATTTCGAATTTTCGAAAAAGTATTATGAATTTTCGAAAAAGAATTTCGAATTCCGAATTTTCGAAAACGAATTATGAATTTTCGAAAAACAAATTCCGAATTCCGAATTTTCGAAAACGAATTATGAATTTTCGAAAAACAAATTCCGAATTCCGAATTTTCGAAAACGAATTATGAATTTTCGAAAAACAAATTCCGAATTATGAATTTTCGAAAAAGAATGCAGAATTTTCGAAAACGAATTATGAATTTTCGAAAAAGAATTTCGAATTCCGAATTTTCGAAAACGAATTATGAATTTTCGAAAAAGAATTTCGAATTCCGAATTTTCGAAAACGAATTATGAATTTTCGAAAAAGAATGCCGAATTTTCGAAAACTAATTTCGAATTTTCGAAAAAGAATTTCGAATTCCGAATTTTCGAAAACGAATTATGAATTTTCGAAAAACAAATTCCGAATTCCGAATTTTCGAAAACGAATTATGAATTTTCGAAAAACAAATTCCGAATTCCGAATTTTCGAAAAAGAATTTCGAATTTCGAATTTTCGAAAACTAATTTCGAATTTTCGAAAAAGTATTATGAATTTTCGAAAAAGAATTTCGAATTTTCGAAAATTAATTTCGAATTTTCGAAAAAGTATTATGAATTTTCGAAAAACAAATTCCGAATTCCGAATTTTCGAAAACGAATTATGAATTTTCGAAAAACAAATTCCGAATTCCGAATTTTCGAAAACGAATTATGAATTTTCGAAAAAGAATTTCGAATTCCGAATTTTCGAAAACGAATTATGAATTTTCGAAAAACAAATTCCGAATTCCGAATTTTCGAAAACGAATTATGAATTTTCGGAAAACAAATTCCGAATTCCGAATTTTCGAAAACGAATTTCGAATTTTCGAAAAAGAAATTTCGAATTTTCGAAAAAGAAATTCCGAATTTTCGAAAAAGAATTTCGAATTCCGAATTTTCGAAAACGAATTATGAATTTTCGAAAAACAAATTCCGAATTTCGAATTTTCGAAAATTAATTTCGAATTTTCGAAAAAGAATTTCGAATTTTCGAAAAACAAATTCCGAATTTTCGAAAAACAAATTTCGAATTTTCGAAAAAGAATTTCGAATTTCGAATTTTCGAAAACTAATTTCGAATTTTCGAAAAAGTATTATGAATTTTCGAAAAAGAAATTTCGAATTTTCGAAAATGAATTATGAATTTTCGAAAAAGAATTTCGAATTCCGAATTTTCGAAAACGAATTATGAATTTTCGAAAAACAAATATCGAATTTTCGAAAAAGTATTTCGAATTTTCGAAAAACAAATTCCGAATTCCGAATTTTCGAAAACGAATTATGAATTTTCGAAAAACAAATTTCGAATTTTCGAAAAACAAATTTCGAAATTTTCGAAAAACAAATTCCGAATTTTCGAAAAACAAATTTCGAATTTTCGAAAAAGAATTTCGAATTTCGAATTTTCGAAAACTAATTTCGAATTTTCGAAAAAGTATTATGAATTTTCGAAAAAGAAATTTCGAATTTTCGAAAATGAATTATGAATTTTCGAAAAAGAATTTCGAATTCCGAATTTTCGAAAACGAATTATGAATTTTCGCAAAACAAATATCGAATTTTCGAAAAAGTATTTCGAATTTTCGAAAAACAAATTCCGAATTCCGAATTTTCGAAAACGAATTATGAATTTTCGAAAAACAAATTCCGAATTCCGAATTTTCGAAAACGAATTATGAATTTTCGAAAAACAAATTCCGAATTTTCGAAAAACAAATTCCGAATTTTCGAAAAACAAATTCCGAATTTTCGAAAAAGAATTTCGAATTTTCGAAAAAGTATTATGAATTTTCGAAAAAGAATTTCGAATTTTCGAAAAAGTATTTCGAATTTTCGAAAAAGTATTTCGAATTTTCGAAAACGAATTTCGAATTTTCGAAAAACAAATTCCGAATTTTCGAAAAACAAATTCCGAATTTTCGAAAAAGAAATTTCGAATTTTCGAAAATGAATTATGAATTTTCGAAAAAGAATTTCGAATTCCGAATTTTCGAAAACGAATTATGAATTTTCGAAAAACAAATTCCGAATTTTCGAAAAACAAATTCCGAATTTTCGAAAAAGAATTTCGAATTTCGAATTTTCGAAAACTAATTTCGAATTTTCGAAAATTAATTTCGAAAATTCGAAATTCGTTTTCGAAAATTCGGAATTCGTTTTCGAAAATTCGAAATTCTTTTTCGAAAATTCGAAATACTTTTTCGAAAATTCGAAATTCGTTTTCGAAAATTCGGAATTCGTTTTCGAAAATTCGAAATTCTTTTTCGAAAATTCGAAATACGTTTTCGAAAATTCGAAATTCTTTTTCGAAAATTCGAAATACTTTTTCGAAAATTCGAAATACGTTTTCGAAAATTCGAAATACGTTTTCGAAAATTCGAAATTCTTTTTGAAATATCACTTTTTGGTAGTTTCACAAAAAAATAAAGTTTTTTGCTGGTTTCTGCTAACTTATATTCTTTTTCGTTAATAAAATACATAAACTGGACGAAAATATCACTTTTTGGCAATTTTAGCAAAAAATAATAAAATATAGTTTTGTGCTGGTTTCTGCTAACTAATGTTCTTTTTCGTTAATAAAATCCATAAACTGTACGAAAATATCACTTTTTGGCAATTTTAGCAGAAAATAATAAAATAAAGTTTTTTTGCTGGTTTGTAGTTTTACCAAAAAATAAAGTTTTTTGCTGGTTTCTGCTAACTTATGTTCTTTTTCGTTAATAAAATCCATAAACTGGACAAAAATATCACTTTTTGGTAGTTTTACGAATTTTCGAAAATTAATTTCGAATTTTCGAAAAAGTATTTGGAATTTTCGAAAACGAATTTCGAATTTTCGAAAAACGAATTTCGAATTTTCGAAAAAGAAATTTCGAATTTTCGAAAAACAAATTCCGAATTTTCGAAAAAGAATTATGAATTTTCGAAAAAGAATTTCGAATTCCGAATTTTCGAAAACGAATTATGAATTTTCGAAAAAGAATTTCGAAAACGAATTATGAATTTTCGAAAAACAAATTCCGAATTCCGAATTTTCGAAAACGAATTATGAATTTTCGAAAAAGAATTTCGAATTCCGAATTTTCGAAAAAGAATTTCGAAAACGAATTATGAATTTTCGAAAAACAAATTCCGAATTTTCGAAAAACAAATTCCGAATTTTCGAAAACGAATTATGAATTTTCGAAAAAGAATGCCGAATTTTCGAAAACGAATTATGAATTTTCGAAAAAGAATTTAGAATTCCGAATTTTCTAAAACGAATTATGAATTTTCGAAAAACAAATTCCGAATTCCGAATTTTCGAAAACGAATTCCGAATTTTCGAAAACGAATTATGAATTTTCAAAAATTCGAAATTTCTTTTTCGAAAATTCATAATTCGTTTTCGAAAATTCGGAATTCGGAATTTGTTTTTCGAAAATACATAATTCGTTTTCGAAAATTCGGAATTCGAAATACTTTTTCGAAAATTCGAAATTCTTTTTCGAAAATTCGAAATTCGTTTTCGAAAATTCGAAATACTTTTTCGAAAATTCATAATACTTTTTCGAAAATTCGAAATTAATTTTCGAAAATTCGGAATTCGGAATTTGTTTTTCGAAAATTCATAATTCGTTTTCGAAAATTCGGAATTCGGAATTTGTTTTTCGAAAATTCATAATTCGTTTTCGAAAATTCGGAATTCGAAATTCTTTTTCGAAAATTCGGAATTTGTTTTTCGAAAATTCGGAATTTGTTTTTCGAAAATTCATAATTCGTTTTCGAAGAATTTCGAATTCCGAATTTTCGAAAAAGTATTTCGAATTTTCGAAAACGAATTTCGAATTTTCGAAAAAGAAATTTCGAATTTTCGGAAAAGAAATTTCGAATTTTCGAAAAAGAAATTTCGAATTTTCGAAAATGAATTATGAATTTTCGAAAAACAAATTCCGAATTTTCGAAAAACAAATTCCGAATTTTCGAAAAAGAATTTCGAATTCCGAATTTTCGAAAACGAATTATGAATTTTCGAAAAACAAATTCCGAATTCCGAATTTTCGAAAACGAATTATGAATTTTCGAAAAACAAATTTCGAATTTTCGAAAATTAATTTCGAATTTTCGAAAAAGTATTTCGAATTTTCGAAAAAGTATTTCGAATTTTCGAAAACGAATTTCGAATTTTCGAAAAAGAAATTTCGAATTTTCGAAAAAGTATTTCGAATTTTCGAAAAAGTATTTCGAATTTTCGAAAACGAATTATGAATTTTCGAAAAACAAATTCCGAATTCCGAATTTTCGAAAATTAATTTCGAATTTTCGAAAAAGAAATTATGAATTTTCGAAAAAGAATTTCGAATTCCGAATTTTCGAAAATTAATTTCGAATTTTCGAAAAAGTATTATGAATTTTCGAAAAAGTATTTCGAATTTTCGAAAACGAATTTCGAATTTTCGAAAAAGAATTTCGAATTTTCGAAAAAGTATTTCGAATTTTCGAAAACGAATTATGAATTTTCGAAAAACAAATTCCGAATTCCGAATTTTCGAAAATTAATTTCGAATTTTCGAAAAAGAAATTATGAATTTTCGAAAAAGAATTTCGAATTCCGAATTTTCGAAAACGAATTATGAATTTTCGAAAAAAGAATTTCGAATTTCGAATTTTCGAAAACTAATTTCGAATTTTCGAAAAACAAATTTCGAATTTTCGAAAAACAAATTCCGAATTCCGAATTTTCGAAAATTAATTTCGAATTTTCGAAAAAGAAATTATGAATTTTCGAAAAAGAATTTCGAATTCCGAATTTTCGAAAACGAATTATGAATTTTCGAAAAAAGAATTTCGAATTCCGAATTTTCGAAAATTAATTTCGAATTTTCGAAAAAGTATTATGAATTTTCGAAAAAGTATTTCGAATTTTCGAAAACGAATTTCGAATTTTCGAAAAAGAATTTCGAATTTTCGAAAAAGTATTTCGAATTTTCGAAAAAGTATTTCGAATTTTCGAAAACGAATTATGAATTTTCGAAAAACAAATTCCGAATTCCGAATTTTCGAAAATTAATTTCGAATTTTCGAAAAAGAAATTATGAATTTTCGAAAAAGAATTTCGAATTCCGAATTTTCGAAAACGAATTATGAATTTTCGAAAAAAGAATTTCGAATTTCGAATTTTCGAAAAAGAATTTCGAATTTCGAATTTTCGAAAAACAAATTTAGAATTTTTGAAAACGAATTTCGAATTTTCGAAAAAGAAATTTCGAATTTTCGAAAAAGAATTTAGAATTCCGAATTTTCGAAAACGAATTATGAATTTTCGAAAAAGAATTTAGAATTCCGAATTTTCGAAAAAGAATTTTGAATTTTCGAAAAAGAAATTTCAAATTTTCGAAAAAGAAATTTCGAATTTTCGAAAAAGAATTAAGAATTCCGAATTTTCGAAAACGAATTATGAATTTTCGAAAAACAAATTTCGAATTTTCGAAAAACAAATTTCGAATTTTCGAAAAAGAATTTCGAATTCCGAATTTTCGAAAAACAAATTTCGAATTTTCGAAAAAGAAATTTCGAATTCCGAATTTTCGAAAACGAATTATGAATTTTCGAAAAAGAATGCCGAATTTTCGAAAACGAATTATGAATTTTCGAAAAAGAAACTTCGAATTTTCGAAAAAGAAATTTCGAATTTTCGAAAAAGAAATTTCGAATTCCGAATTTTCGAAAACGAATTATGAATTTTCGAAAAACAAATTTCGAATTTTCGAAAAACAAATTTCGAATTTTCGAAAAAGAAATTTCGAATTCCGAATTTTCGAAAACGAATTATGAATTTTCGAAAAACAAATTTCGAATTTTCGAAAAAGAATTTCGAATTCCGAATTTTCGAAAAACAAATTCCGAATTTTCGAAAAAGAATTTCGAATTCCGAATTTTCGAAAAACAAATTCCGAATTTTCGAAAAAGAATTTCGAATTCCGAATTTTCGAAAACGAATTATGAATTTTCGAAAAAGAATTTAGAATTCCGAATTTTCGAAAACGAATTATGAATTTTCGAAAAACAAATTCCGAATTCCGAATTTTCGAAAACGAATTATGAATTTTCGAAAAAGAATTTCGAATTTTGGAAAAACAAATTCCGAATTTTCGAAAAACAAATTCCGAATTCCGAATTTTCGAAAACGAATTATGAATTTTCGAAAAAGAATGCCGAATTTTCGAAAACGAATTATGAATTTTCGAAAAAGAATTTAGAATTCCGAATTTTCGAAAACGAATTATGAATTTTCGAAAAAGAAATTTCGAATTCCGAATTTTCGAAAACGAATTATGAATTTTCGAAAAACAAATTTCGAATTTTCGAAAAACAAATTTCGAATTTTCGAAAAAGAAATTTCGAATTCCGAATTTTCGAAAACGAATTATGAATTTTCGAAAAACAAATTTCGAATTTTCGAAAAACAAATTTCGAATTTTCGAAAAAGAATTTCGAATTCCGAATTTTCGAAAAACAAATTTCGAATTTTCGAAAAAGAAATTTCGAATTCCGAATTTTCGAAAACGAATTATGAATTTTCGAAAAAGAATGCCGAATTTTCGAAAACGAATTATGAATTTTCGAAAAAGAAACTTCGAATTTTCGAAAAAGAAATTTCGAATTTTCGAAAAAGAAATTTCGAATTCCGAATTTTCGAAAACGAATTATGAATTTTCGAAAAACAAATTTCGAATTTTCGAAAAACAAATTTCGAATTTTCGAAAAAGAATTTCGAATTCCGAATTTTCGAAAAACAAATTTCGAATTTTCGAAAAAGAAATTTCGAATTCCGAATTTTCGAAAACGAATTATGAATTTTCGAAAAAGAATGCCGAATTTTCGAAAACGAATTATGAATTTTCGAAAAAGAAACTTCGAATTTTCGAAAAAGAAATTTCGAATTTTCGAAAAAGAAATTTCGAATTCCGAATTTTCGAAAACGAATTATGAATTTTCGAAAAACAAATTTCGAGTTTTCGAAAAACAAATTTCGAATTTTCGAAAAAGAAATTTCGAATTCCGAATTTTCGAAAACGAATTATGAATTTTCGAAAAACAAATTTCGAATTTTCGAAAAAGAATTTCGAATTCCGAATTTTCGAAAAACAAATTTCGAATTTTCGAAAAAGAATTTCGAATTCCGAATTTTCGAAAAACAAATTCCGAATTTTCGAAAAACAAATTCCGAATTTTCGAAAAAGAATTTCGAATTCCGAATTTTCGAAAACGAATTATGAATTTTCGAAAAAGAATTTAGAATTCCGAATTTTCGAAAACGAATTATGAATTTTCGAAAAACAAATTCCGAATTCCGAATTTTCGAAAACGAATTATGAATTTTCGAAAAAGAATTTCGAATTTTCGAAAAACAAATTCCGAATTTTCGAAAAACAAATTCCGAATTCCGAATTTTCGAAAACGAATTATGAATTTTCGAAAAAGAATGCCGAATTTTCGAAAACGAATTATGAATTTTCGAAAAAGAATTTAGAATTCCGAATTTTCGAAAACGAATTATGAATTTTCGAAAAAGAAATTCCGAATTTTCGAAAAACAAATTCCGAATTTTCGAAAAAGAATTTCGAATTCCGAATTTTCGAAATCGAATTATGAATTTTCGAAAAAGAATGCCGAATTTTCGAAAACGAATTATGAATTTTCGAAAAAGAATTTAGAGTTCCGAATTTTCGAAAACGAATTATGAATTTTCGAAAAACAAATTCCGAATTCCGAATTTTCGAAAACGAATTATGAATTTTCGAAAAAGAATTTCGAATTCCGAATTTTCGAAAACGAATTATGAATTTTCGAAAAACAAATTCCGAATTCCGAATTTTCGAAAACGAATTATGAATTTTCGAAAAAGAAATTTCGAATTTTCGAAAAAGAAATTTCGAATTTTCGAAAAAGAAATTTCGAATTTTCCAAAAATGAATTATGAATTTTCGAAAAAGAATTTCGAATTCCGAATTTTCGAAAACGAGTTATGAATTTTCGAAAAACAAATTCCGAATTCCGAATTTTCGAAAACGAATTATGAATTTTCGAAAAACAAATTCCGAATTTTCGAAAAACAAATTCCGAATTTTCGAAAAAGAATTTCGAATTCCGAATTTTCGAAAACGAATTATGAATTTTCGAAAAAGAATTATGAATTTTCGAAAAAGAATTTAGAATTCCGAATTTTCGAAAACGAATTATGAATTTTCGAAAAACAAATTCCGAATTTTCGAAAAACAAATTCCGAATTTTCGAAAAAGAATTTCGAATTTCGAATTTTCGAAAACTAATTTCGAATTTTCGAAAAAGTATTATGAATTTTCGAAAAAGAATTTCGAATTTTCGAAAATTAATTTCGAATTTTCGAAAAAGTATTTCGAATTTTCGAAAACGAATTTCGAATTTTCGAAAAAGAATTTCGAATTTTCGAAAAAGAAATTTCGAATTCCGAATTTTCGAAAACGAATTATGAATTTTCGAAAAACAAATTTCGAATTTTCGAAAAACAAATTCCGAATTTTCGAAAAAGAATTTCGAATTTCGAATTTTCGAAAACTAATTTCGAATTTTCGAAAAAGTATTATGAATTTTCGAAAAAGAATTTCGAATTTTCGAAAATTAATTTCGAATTTTCGAAAAAGTATTTCGAATTTTCGAAAACGAATTTCAAATTTTCGAAAAAGAATTTCGAATTTTCGAAAAAGAAATTTCGAATTTTCGAAAAAGAAATTTCGAATTCCGAATTTTCGAAAACGAATTATGAATTTTCGAAAAACAAATTTCGAATTTTCGAAAAACAAATTTCGAATTTTCGAAAAAGAATTTCTAATTTTCGAAAATTAATTTCGAATTTTCGAAAAAGTATTTCGAATTTTCGAAAAAGTATTTCGAATTTTCGAAAACGAATTTCGAATTTTCGAAAAACAAATATCGAATTTTCGAAAAAGTATTTCGAATTTTCGAAAAAGTATTTCGAATTTTCGAAAACGAATTTCGCATTTTCGAAAAAGAAATTTCGAATTTTCGAAAAAGAAATTTCGAATTTTCGAAAAAGAAATTTCGAATTTTCGAAAATGAATTATGAATTTTCGAAAAAGAATTTCGAATTTCGAATTTTCGAAAATTAATTTCGAATTTTCGAAAAAGAATTTCGAATTTTCGAAAAACAAATATCGAATTTTCGAAAAAGTATTTCGAATTTTCGAAAAAGTATTTCGAATTTTCGAAAACGAATTTCGAATTTTCGAAAAAGAAATTTCGAATTTTCGAAAATGAATTATGAATTTTCGAAAAAGTATTTCGAATTTTCGAAAAAGAATTTAGAATAACCAATTCCAAAATTGAGATCATTTAAGATTCTTCTTTGGAAATGGTGATATCTCAAAGGTGAAGGTTTTTTGAAGTTCATTATTACTCCCAAGATTGACTATATAAAGAAATTTCAGTGTCTTGGTAAAGCGTAGGTAAATTTTTAAGAAAAATTCTAATGATGCTGGAAGTTTCTTTTGGTGATTCTGCTGACACCCTCAAAAATTGAGATCACTTAAGAATCTTCTTTGGAAATGGTGATATCTCAAAGACGAAGGTTTTTTGAAGTTCATTATTACTCCCAAGATTGACTATATAAAGAAATTTCAGTGTCTTGGTAGAGCCTAGGTAAATTTTTAAGAAACATTTTAATGATGCTGGAAGTTTCTTTTGGTGATTCTGCTGAATCTTCTTTGGAAATGGTGATATCTCAAAGACGAAGGTTTTTTGAAGTTCATTATTACTCCCAAGATTGACTATAT
>CAWKYK010000002.1:0-34183 GCA_963854165.1 Sylvicola cinctus | reverse complement strand
GAATATTTTTATTTTCGTTTGAATCCTTTTCACTTTTTCTATCTTAATTTCGCTTTTCAATTTTCATTTTCCTTTAATTTTCCGAGTTATAACGGGTTAAAGTGTCAGTTTTTATGACATTTTAATCGCGATTTCCCGCCGTATTTGGAAAGTGATTTGACTTTTCTTTTTTTTGTTTGAATCCTTTTCAATTCCTCTTTCATTTCCACTTTGAATTTTCCGGGAATTTTCCGGATTTTCCCCGTTATTTATTTTTCGTCCTTTTTCGTCCTATTTTTCAAAATCATTTGAATATTTTTATTTTCGTTTGAATCCTTTTCACTTTTTCTATCTTAATTTCGCTTTTCAATTTTCATTTTCCTTTAATTTTCCGAGTTATAACGGGTTAAAGTGTCAGTTTTTATGACATTTTAATCGCGATTTCCCGCCGTATTTGGAAAGTGATTTGACTTTTCTTTTTTTTGTTTGAATCCTTTTCAATTCCTCTTTCATTTCCACTTTGAATTTTCCGGGAATTTTCCGGATTTTCCCCGTTATTTATTTTTCGTCCTCTTTCGTCCTATTTTTCAAAATCATTTGAATATTTTTATTTTCGTTTGAATCCTTTTCACTTTTTCTATCTTAATTTCGCTTTTCAATTTTCATTTTCCTTTAATTTTCCGAGTTATAACGGGTTAAAGTGTCAGTTTTTATGACATTTTAATCGCGATTTCCCGCCGTATTTGGAAAGTGATTTGACTTTTCTTTTTTTTGTTTGAATCCTTTTCAATTCCTCTTTCATTTCCACTTTGAATTTTCCGGGAATTTTCCGGGAATTTTCCGGATTTTCCCCGTTATTTATTTTTCGTCCTTTTTCGTCCTATTTTTCAAAATCATTTGAATATTTTTATTTTCGTTTGAATCCTTTTCACTTTTTCTATCTTAATTTCGCTTTTCAATTTTCATTTTCCTTTAATTTTCCGAGTTATAACGGGTTAAAGTGTCAGTTTTTATGACATTTTAATCGCGATTTCCCGCCGTATTTGGAAAGTGATTTGACTTTTCTTTTTTTTGTTTGAATCCTTTTCAATTCCTCTTTCATTTCCACTTTGAATTTTCCGGGAATTTTCCGGATTTTCCCCGTTATTTATTTTTCGTCCTTTTTCGTCTTTTTTTTTCAAAATCATTTGAATATTTTTATTTTCGTTTGAATCCTTTTCACTTTTTCTATCTTAATTTCGCTTTTCAATTTTCATTTTCCTTTAATTTTCCGAGTTATAACGGGTTAAAGTGTCAATTTTTATGACATTTTAATCGCGATTTCCCGCCGTATTTGGAAAGTGATTTGACTTTTCTTTTTTTTGTTTGAATCCTTTTCAATTCCTCTTTCATTTCCACTTTGAATTTTCCGGGAATTTTCCGGATTTTCCCCGTTATTTATTTTTCGTCCTTTTTCGTCCTATTTTTCAAAATCATTTGAATATTTTTATTTTCGTTTGAATCCTTTTCACTTTTTCTATCTTAATTTCGCTTTTCAATTTTCATTTTCCTTTAATTTTCCGAGTTATAACGGGTTAAAGTGTCAGTTTTTATGACATTTTAATCGCGATTTCCCGCCGTATTTGGAAAGTGATTTGACTTTTCTTTTTTTTGTTTGAATCCTTTTCAATTCCTCTTTCATTTCCACTTTGAATTTTCCGGGAATTTTCCGGATTTTCCCCGTTATTTATTTTTCGTCCTTTTTCGTCCTATTTTTCAAAATCATTTGAATATTTTTATTTTCGTTTGAATCCTTTTCACTTTTTCTATCTTAATTTCGCTTTTCAATTTTCATTTTCCTTTAATTTTCCGAGTTATAACGGGTTAAAGTGTCAGTTTTTATGACATTTTAATCGCGATTTCCCGCCGTATTTGGAAAGTGATTTGACTTTTCTTTTTTTTGTTTGAATCCTTTTCAATTCCTCTTTCATTTCCACTTTGAATTTTCCGGGAATTTTCCGGATTTTCCCCGTTATTTATTTTTCGTCCTTTTTCGTCCTATTTTTCAAAATCATTTGAATATTTTTATTTTCGTTTGAATCCTTTTCACTTTTTCTATCTTAATTTCGCTTTTCAATTTTCATTTTCCTTTAATTTTCCGAGTTATAACGGGTTAAAGTGTCAGTTTTTATGACATTTTAATCGCGATTTCCCGCCGTATTTGGAAAGTGATTTGACTTTTCTTTTTTTTGTTTGAATCCTTTTCAATTCCTCTTTCATTTCCACTTTGAATTTTCCGGGAATTTTCCGGATTTTCCCCGTTATTTATTTTTCGTCCTTTTTCGTCTTTTTTTTTCAAAATCATTTGAATATTTTTATTTTCGTTTGAATCCTTTTCACTTTTTCTATCTTAATTTCGCTTTTCAATTTTCATTTTCCTTTAATTTTCCGAGTTATAACGGGTTAAAGTGTCAATTTTTATGACATTTTAATCGCGATTTCCCGCCGTATTTGGAAAGTGATGTGACTTTTCTTTTTTTTGTTTGAATCCTTTTCAATTCCTCTTTCATTTCCACTTTGAATTTTCCGGGAATTTTCCGGATTTTCCCCGTTATTTATTTTTCGTCCTTTTTCGTCCTATTTTTCAAAATCATTTGAATATTTTTATTTTCGTTTGAATCCTTTTCACTTTTTCTATCTTAATTTCGCTTTTCAATTTTCATTTTCCTTTAATTTTCCGAGTTATAACGGGTTAAAGTGTCAGTTTTTATGACATTTTAATCGCGATTTCCCGCCGTATTTGGAAAGTGATTTGACTTTTCTTTTTTTTGTTTGAATCCTTTTCAATTCCTCTTTCATTTCCACTTTGAATTTTCCGGGAATTTTCCGGATTTTCCCCGTTATTTATTTTTCGTCCTTTTTCGTCCTATTTTTCAAAATCATTTGAATATTTTTATTTTCGTTTGAATCCTTTTCACTTTTTCTATCTTAATTTCGCTTTTCAATTTTCATTTTCCTTTAATTTTCCGAGTTATAACGGGTTAAAGTGTCAGTTTTTATGACATTTTAATCGCGATTTCCCGCCGTATTTGGAAAGTGATTTGACTTTTCTTTTTTTTGTTTGAATCCTTTTCAATTCCTCTTTCATTTCCACTTTGAATTTTCCGGGAATTTTCCGGGAATTTTCCGGATTTTCCCCGTTATTTATTTTTCGTCCTTTTTCGTCCTATTTTTCAAAATCATTTGAATATTTTTATTTTCGTTTGAATCCTTTTCACTTTTTCTATCTTAATTTCGCTTTTCAATTTTCATTTTCCTTTAATTTTCCGAGTTATAACGGGTTAAAGTGTCAGTTTTTATGACATTTTAATCGCGATTTCCCGTCGTATTTGGAAAGTGATTTGACTTTTCTTTTTTTTGTTTGAATCCTTTTCAATTCCTCTTTCATTTCCACTTTGAATTTTCCGGGAATTTTCCGGATTTTCCCCGTTATTTATTTTTCGTCCTTTTTCGTCCTATTTTTCAAAATCATTTGAATATTTTTATTTTCGTTTGAATCCTTTTCACTTTTTCTATCTTAATTTCGCTTTTCAATTTTCATTTTCCTTTAATTTTCCGAGTTATAACGGGTTAAAGTGTCAGTTTTTATGACATTTTAATCGCGATTTCCCGCCGTATTTGGAAAGTGATTTGACTTTTCTTTTTTTTGTTTGAATCCTTTTCAATTCCTCTTTCATTTCCACTTTGAATTTTCCGGGAATTTTCCGGATTTTCCCCGTTATTTATTTTTCGTCCTTTTTCGTCCTATTTTTCAAAATCATTTGAATATTTTTATTTTCGTTTGAATCCTTTTCACTTTTTCTATCTTAATTTCGCTTTTCAATTTTCATTTTCCTTTAATTTTCCGAGTTATAACGGGTTAAAGTGTCAGTTTTTATGACATTTTAATCGCGATTTCCCGCCGTATTTGGAAAGTGATTTGACTTTTCTTTTTTTTGTTTGAATCCTTTTCAATTCCTCTTTCATTTCCACTTTGAATTTTCCGGGAATTTTCCGGATTTTCCCCGTTATTTATTTTTCGTCCTTTTTCGTCCTATTTTTCAAAATCATTTGAATATTTTTATTTTCGTTTGAATCCTTTTCACTTTTTCTATCTTAATTTCGCTTTTCAATTTTCATTTTCCTTTAATTTTCCGAGTTATAACGGGTTAAAGTGTCAGTTTTTATGACATTTTAATCGCGATTTCACGCCGTATTTGGAAAGTGATTTGACTTTTCTTTTTTTTGTTTGAATCCTTTTCAATTCCTCTTTCATTTCCACTTTGAATTTTCCGGGAATTTTCCGGATTTTCCCCGTTATTTATTTTTCGTCCTTTTTCGTCCTATTTTTCAAAATCATTTGAATATTTTTATTTTCGTTTGAATCCTTTTCACTTTTTCTATCTTAATTTCGCTTTTCAATTTTCATTTTCCTTTAATTTTCCGAGTTATAACGGGTTAAAGTGTCAGTTTTTATGTCATTTTAATCGCGATTTCCCGCCGTATTTGGAAAGTGATTTGACTTTTCTTTTTTTTGTTTGAATCCTTTTCAATTCCTCTTTCATTTCCACTTTGAATTTTCCGGGAATTTTCCGGATTTTCCCCGTTATTTATTTTTCGTCCTTTTTCGTCCTATTTTTCAAAATCATTTGAATATATTTATTTTCGTTTGAATCCTTTTCACTTTATCTATCTTAATTTCGCTTTTCAATTTTCATTTTCCTTTAATTTTCCGAGTTATAACGGGTTAAAGTGTCAGTTTTTATGACATTTTAATCGCGATTTCCCGCCGTATTTGGAAAGTGATTTGACTTTTCTTTTTTTGTTTGAATCCTTTTCAATTCCTCTTTCATTTCCACTTTGAATTTTCCGGGAATTTTCCGGATTTTCCCCGTTATTTATTTTTCGTCCTTTTTCGTCCTATTTTTCAAAATCATTTGAATATTTTTATTTTCGTTTGAATCCTTTTCACTTTTTCTATCTTAATTTCGCTTTTCAATTTTCATTTTCCTTTAATTTTCCGAGTTATAACGGGTTAAAGTGTCAGTTTTTATGACATTTTAATCGCGATTTCCCGCCGTATTTGGAAAGTGATTTGACTTTTCTTTTTTTTGTTTGAATCCTTTTCAATTCCTCTTTCATTTCCACTTTGAATTTTCCGGGAATTTTCCGGATTTTCCCCGTTATTTATTTTTCGTCCTTTTTCGTCCTATTTTTCAAAATCATTTGAATATTTTTATTTTCGTTTGAATCCTTTTCACTTTTTCTATCTTAATTTCGCTTTTCAATTTTCATTTTCCTTTAATTTTCCGAGTTATAACGGGTTAAAGTGTCAGTTTTTATGACATTTTAATCGCGATTTCCCGCCGTATTTGGAAAGTGATTTGACTTTTCTTTTTTTTGTTTCATAATTCGTTTTCGAAAATTCGGAATTTGTTTTTCGAAAATTCGGAATTTGTTTTTCGAAAATTCATAATTCGTTTTCGAAATTCTTTTTCGAAAATTCGGAATTCGAAATTCTTTTTCGAAAATTCATAATTCGTTTTCGAAAATTCGGAATTCGGAATTTGTTTTTCGAAAATTCATAATTCGTTTTCGAAAATTCGGAATTCGGAATTTGTTTTTCGAAAATTCATAATACTTTTTCGAAAATTCGAAATTAATTTTCGAAAATTCGAAATTCTTTTTCGAAAATTCATAATACTTTTACGAAAATTCGAAATTAGTTTTCGAAAATTCGAAATTCGAAATTCTTTTTCGAAAATTCGGAATTCGGAATTTGTTTTTCGAAAATTCATAATTCGTTTTCGAAAATTCGGAATTCGGAATTTGTTTTTCGAAAATTCATAATTCGTTTTCGAAAATTCGGAATTCGGAATTTGTTTTTCGAAAATTCATAATTCGTTTTCGAAAATTCGGAATTCGAAATTCTTTTTCGAAAATTCATAATACTTTTTCGAAAATTCGAAATTTGTTTTTCGAAAATTCGGCATTCTTTTTCGAAAATTCGAAATTCGAAATTCTTTTTCGAAAATTCGAAATTTCTTTTTCGAAAATTCGAAATTCGTTTTCGAAAATTCGAAATACTTTTTCGAAAATTCGAAATACTTTTTCGAAAATTCGAAATTCTTTTTCGAAAATTCATAATACTTTTTCGAAAATTCGAAATTTCTTTTTCGAAAATTCGAAATTCGTATTCGAAAATTCGAAATACTTTTTCGAAAATTCGAAATTAATTTTCGAAAATTCGAAATTAATTTTCGAAAATTCGAAATTCTTTTTCGAAAATTCGAAATTTGTTTTTCGAAAATTCGAAATTCGTTTTCGAAAATTCGAAATACTTTTTCGAAAATTCGAAATTCGTTTTCGAAAATTCATAATACTTTTTCGAAAATTCGAAATTTCTTTTTCGAAAATTCGAAATTCGTATTCGAAAATTCGAAATACTTTTTCGAAAATTCGAAATTAATTTTCGAAAATTCGAAATTAATTTTCGAAAATTCGAAATTCTTTTTCGAAAATTCGAAATTTGTTTTTCGAAAATTCGAAATTCGTTTTCGAAAATTCGAAATACTTTTTCGAAAATTCGAAATTCTTTTTCGAAAATTCGAAATTTGTTTTTCGAGAATTCGAAATTTGTTTTTCGAAAATTCATTATTCGTTTTCGAAAATTCGGAATTCGGAATTTGTTTTTCGAAAATTCATTATTCGTTTTCGAAAATTCGGAATTCTAAATTCTTTTTCGAAAATTCGAAATTCTTTTTCAAAAATTCGAAATTCTTTTTCGAAAATTCGAAATTTGTTTTTCGAGAATTCGAAATTTGTTTTTCGAAAATTCATTATTCGTTTTCGAAAATTCGGAATTCGGAATTTGTTTTTCGAAAATTCATTATTCGTTTTCGAAAATTCGGAATTCTAAATTCTTTTTCGAAAATTCGAAATTCTTTTTCAAAAATTCATAATACTTTTTCGAAAATTCGAAATTAATTTTCGAAAATTCGGAATTCGGAATTTGTTTTTCGAAAATTCATAATTCGTTTTCGAAAATTCGGAATTCGGAATTTGTTTTTCGAAAATTCATAATTCGTTTTCGAAAATTCGGAATTCGAAATTCTTTTTCGAAAATTCATAATTCATTTTCGAAAATTCGAAATTTCTTTTTCGAAAATTCGAAATTTCTTTTTCGAAAATTCGAAATTTCTTTTTCGAAAATTCGAAATTCGTTTTCGAAAATTCGAAATACTTTTTCGAAAATTCGAAATACTTTTTCGAAAATTCGAAATACTTTTTCGAAAATTCGAAATTCTTTTTCGAAAATTCATAATACTTTTTCGAAAATTCGAAATTAATTTTCGAAAATTCGGAATTCGGAATTTGTTTTACGAAAATTCGAAATTAGTTTTCGAAAATTCGAAATTCGAAATTCTTTTTTCGAAAATTCATAATTCGTTTTCGAAAATTCGGAATTCGGAATTTGTTTTTCGAAAATTCATAATTCGTTTTCGAAAATTCGGAATTCGAAATTCTTTTTCGAAAATTCGAAATTCTTTTTCGAAAATTCGAAATTTGTTTTTCGAAAATTCGAAATTCGTTTTCGAAAATTCGAAATACTTTTTCGAAAATTCGAAATTCGTTTTCGAAAATTCGAAATACTTTTTCGAAAATTCGAAATACTTTTTCGAAAATTCGAAATTTCTTTTTCGAAAATTCGAAATACTTTTTCGAAAATTCGAAATTAATTTTCGAAAATTCGAAATTCTTTTTCGAAAATTCGAAATTTGTTTTTCGAAAATTCGAAATTTGTTTTTCGAAAATTCATTATTCGTTTTCGAAAATTCGGAATTCGGAATTTGTTTTTCGAAAATTCATTATTCGTTTTCGAAAATTCGGAATTTAAAATTCTTTTTCGAAAATTCGAAATTTCTTTTTCGAAAATTCGAAATTTCTTTTTCGAAAATTCGAAATTCGTTTTCGAAAATTCGAAATACTTTTTCGAAAATTCGAAATACTTTTTCGAAAATTCGAAATTCTTTTTCGAAAATTCGGAATTCGGAATTTGTTTTTCGAAAATTCATATTTCGTTTTCGAAAATTCGGAATTCGGAATTTGTTTTCGAAAATTCGGAATTCTAAATTCTTTTTCGAAAATTCGAAATTCGTTTTCGAAAATTCGAAATACTTTTTCGAAAATTCGAAATTCGTTTTCGAAAATTCGAAATACTTTTTCGAAAATTCGAAATTAATTTTCGAAAATTCGAAATTCTTTTTCGAAAATTCGAAATTTGTTTTTCGAGAATTCGAAATTTGTTTTTCGAAAATTCATTATTCGTTTTCGAAAATTCGGAATTCGGAATTTGTTTTTCGAAAATTCATTATTCGTTTTCGAAAATTCGGAATTCTAAATTCTTTTTCGAAAATTCGAAATTCTTTTTCAAAAATTCGAAATTCTTTTTCGAAATTTCGAAATTTGTTTTTCGAGAATTCGAAATTTGTTTTCCGAAAATTCATTATTCGTTTTCGAAAATTCGGAATTCGGAATTTGTTTTTCGAAAATTGATTATTCGTTTTCGAAAATTCGGAATTCTAAATTCTTTTTCGAAAATTCGAAATTCTTTTTCAAAAATTCATAATACTTTTTCGAAAATTCGAAATTAATTTTCGAAAATTCGGAATTCGGAATTTGTTTTTCGAAAATTCATAATTCGTTTTCGAAAATTCGGAATTCGGAATTTGTTTTTCGAAAATTCATAATTCGTTTTCGAAAATTCGGAATTCGAAATTCTTTTTCGAAAATTCATAATTCATTTTCGAAAATTCGAAATTTCTTTTTCGAAAATTCGAAATTTCTTTTTCGAAAATTCGAAATTTCTTTTTCGAAAATTCGAAATTCGTTTTCGAAAATTCGAAATACTTTTTCGAAAATTCGAAATTCTTTTTCGAAAATTCATAATACTTTTTCGAAAATTCGAAATTAATTTTCGAAAATTCGGAATTCGGAATTTGTTTTTCGAAAATTCGAAATTAGTTTTCGAAAATTCGAAATTCGAAATTCTTTTTTCGAAAATTCATAATTCGTTTTCGAAAATTCGGAATTCGGAATTTGTTTTTCGAAAATTCATAATTCGTTTTCGAAAATTCGGAATTCGAAATTCTTTTTCGAAAATTCGAAATTCTTTTTCGAAAATTCGAAATTTGTTTTTCGAAAATTCGAAATTCGTTTTCGAAAATTCGAAATACTTTTTCGAAAATTCGAAATTCGTTTTCGAAAATTCGAAATACTTTTTCGAAAATTCGAAATACTTTTTCGAAAATTCGAAATTTCTTTTTCGAAAATTCGAAATACTTTTTCGAAAATTCGAAATTAATTTTCGAAAATTCGAAATTCTTTTTCGAAAATTCGAAATTTGTTTTTCGAAAATTCGAAATTTGTTTTTCGAAAATTCATTATTCGTTTTCGAAAATTCGGAATTCGGAATTTGTTTTTCGAAAATTCATTATTCGTTTTCGAAAATTCGGAATTTAAAATTCTTTTTCGAAAATTCGAAATTTCTTTTTCGAAAATTCGAAATTCGTTTTCGAAAATTCGAAATACTTTTTCGAAAATTCGAAATTCTTTTTCGAAAATTCATAATACTTTTTCGAAAATTCGAAATTAATTTTCGAAAATTCGGAATTCGGAATTTGTTTTTCGAAAATTCATAATTCGTTTTCGAAAATTCGGAATTCGGAATTTGTTTTTCGAAAATTCGAAATACTTTTTCGAAAATTCGATATTTGTTTTGCGAAAATTCATAATTCGTTTTCGAAAATTCGGAATTCGAAATTCTTTTTCGAAAATTCATAATTCATTTTCGAAAATTCGAAATTTCTTTTTCGAAAATTCATAATACTTTTTCGAAAATTCGAAATTAGTTTTCGAAAATTCGAAATTCGAAATTCTTTTTCGAAAATTCGAAATTTGTTTTTCGAAAATTCGGAATTTGTTTTTCGAAAATTCGAAATTTGTTTTTCGAAAATTCATAATTCGTTTTCGAAAATTCGGAATTCGGAATTTGTTTTTCGAAAATTCGAAATTTCTTTTTCGAAAATTCGAAATACTTTTTCGAAAATTCGAAATACTTTTTCGAAAATTCGAAATTCGTTTTCGAAAATTCGAAATACTTTTTCGAAAATTCGAAATACTTTTTCGAAAATTCGAAATTTGTTTTTCGAAAATTCATAATTCGTTTTCGAAAATTCGGAATTCGGAATTTGTTTTTCGAAAATTCGAAATTTCTTTTTCGAAAATTCGAAATACTTTTTCGAAAATTCGAAATACTTTTTCGAAAATTCGAAATTCGTTTTCGAAAATTCGAAATACTTTTTCGAAAATTCGAAATACTTTTTCGAAAATTCATAATACTTTTTCGAAAATTCGAAATTAATTTTCGAAAATTCGGAATTCGGAATTTGTTTTTCGAAAATTCATATTTCGTTTTCGAAAATTCGGAATTCAGAATTTGTTTTCGAAAATTCGGAATTCTAAATTCTTTTTCGAAAATTCGAAATTTCTTTTTCGAAAATTCGAAATTTCTTTTTCGAAAATTCGAAATACTTTTTCGAAAATTCGAAATACTTTTTCGAAAATTCGAAATTCGTTTTCGAAAATTCGAAATACTTTTTCGAAAATTCGAAATTCTTTTTCGAAAATTCATAATACTATTTCGAATATTCGAAATTAATTTTCGAAAATTCGGAATTCGGAATTTGTTTTTCGAAAATTCATATTTCGTTTTCGAAAATTCGGAATTCGGAATTTGTTTTCGAAAATTCGGAATTCTAAATTCTTTTTCGAAAATTCGAAATTTCTTTTTCGAAAATTCGAAATTTCTTTTTCGAAAATTCGAAATTTCTTTTTCGAAAATTCGAAATACTTTTTCGAAAATTCGAAATTTCTTTTTCAAAAATTCGAAATTCGTTTTCGAAAATTCGAAATACTTTTTCGAAAATTCGAAATACTTTTTCGAAAATTCGAAATTCTTTTTCGAAAATTCATAATACTTTTTCGAAAATTCGAAATTAATTTTCGAAAATTCGGAATTCGGAATTTGTTTTTCGAAAATTCATAATTCGTTTTCGAAAATTCGGAATTCGGAATTTGTTTTCGAAAATTCGGAATTCTAAATTCTTTTTCGAAAATTCGAAATACTTTTTCGAAAATTCGAAATACTTTTTCGAAAATTCATAATACTTTTTCGAAAATTCGAAATTAATTTTCGAAAATTCGAAATTAATTTTCGAAAATTCGGAATTCGGAATTTGTTTTTCGAAAATTCATAATTCGTTTTCGAAAATTCGGAATTCGGAATTTGTTTTTCGAAAATTCATATTTCGTTTTCGAAAATTCGGAATTCGGAATTTGTTTTCGAAAATTCGGAATTCTAAATTCTTTTTCGAAAATTCGAAATTTCTTTTTCGAAAATTCGAAATTCTTTTTCGAAAATTCGAAATTTGTTTTTCGAAAATTCGAAATTTGTTTTTCGAAAATTCATTATTCGTTTTCGAAAATTCGGAATTCGGAATTTGTTTTTCGAAAATTCATTATTCGTTTTCGAAAATTCGGAATTTAAAATTCTTTTTCGAAAATTCGAAATTTCTTTTTCGAAAATTCGAAATTTCTTTTTCGAAAATTCGAAATTCGTTTTCGAAAATTCGAAATACTTTTTCGAAAATTCGAAATACTTTTTCGAAAATTCGAAATTCTTTTTCGAAAATTCATAATACTTTTTCGAAAATTCGAAATTAATTTTCGAAAATTCGGAATTCGGAATTTGTTTTTCGAAAATTCATATTTCGTTTTCGAAAATTCGGAATTCGGAATTTGTTTTCGAAAATTCGGAATTCTAAATTCTTTTTCGAAAATTCGAAATTTCTTTTTCGAAAATTCGAAATTTCTTTTTCGAAAATTCGAAATACTTTTTCGAAAATTCGAAATACTTTTTCGAAAATTCGAAATTTGTTTTTCGAAAATTCATTATTCGTTTTCGAAAATTCGGAATTCGGAATTTGTTTTTCGAAAATTCATTATTCGTTTTCGAAAATTCGGAATTTAAAATTCTTTTTCGAAAATTCGAAATTTCTTTTTCGAAAATTCGAAATTTCTTTTTCGAAAATTCGAAATTTGTTTTTCGAAAATTCATTATTCGTTTTCGAAAATTCGGAATTCGGAATTTGTTTTTCGAAAATTCATTATTCGTTTTCGAAAATTCGGAATTTAAAATTCTTTTTCGAAAATTCGAAATTTGTTTTTCGAAAATTCGAAATTTGTTTTTCGAAAATTCATTATTCGTTTTCGAAAATTCGGAATTCGGAATTTGTTTTTCGAAAATTCATAATTCGTTTTCGAAAATTCGGAATTCGGAATTTGTTTTTCGAAAATTCATATTTCGTTTTCGAAAATTCGGAATTCGGAATTTGTTTTCGAAAATTCGGAATTCTAAATTCTTTTTCGAAAATTCGAAATTTCTTTTTCGAAAATTCGAAATTCTTTTTCGAAAATTCGAAATTTGTTTTTCGAAAATTCGAAATTTGTTTTTCGAAAATTCATTATTCGTTTTCGAAAATTCGGAATTTAAAATTCTTTTTCGAAAATTCGAAATTTCTTTTTCGAAAATTCGAAATTTCTTTTTCGAAAATTCGAAATTCGTTTTCGAAAATTCGAAATACTTTTTCGAAAATTCGAAATACTTTTTCGAAAATTCGAAATACTTTTTCGAAAATTCGAAATACTTTTTCGAAAATTCGAAATTTGTTTTTCGAAAATTCGAAATTTGTTTTTCGAAAATTCATTATTCGTTTTCGAAAATTCGGAATTCGGAATTTGTTTTCGAAAATTCGGAATTCTAAATTCTTTTTCGAAAATTCGAAATTTCTTTTTCGAAAATTCGAAATTTCTTTTTCGAAAATTCGAAATTCTTTTTCGAAAATTCATAATACTTTTTCGAAAATTCGAAATTTCTTTTTCGAAAATTCGAAATTCGTATTCGAAAATTCGAAATACTTTTTCGAAAATTCGAAATTAATTTTCGAAAATTCGAAATTAATTTTCGAAAATTCGAAATTCTTTTTCGAAAATTCGAAATTTGTTTTTCGAAAATTCGAAATTCGTTTTCGAAAATTCGAAATACTTTTTCGAAAATTCGAAATTCGTTTTCGAAAATTCATAATACTTTTTCAAAAATTCGAAATTAATTTTCGAAAATTCGGAATTCGGAATTTGTTTTTCGAAAATTCATAATTCGTTTTCGAAAATTCGGAATTCGGAATTTGTTTTTCGAAAATTCATAATTCGTTTTCGAAAATTCGGAATTCGAAATTCTTTTTCGAAAATTCATAATTCATTTTCGAAAATTCGAAATTTCTTTTTCGAAAATTCATAATACTTTTTCGAAAATTCGAAATTAATTTTCGAAAATTCGGAATTCGGAATTTGTTTTTCGAAAATTCGAAATTAGTTTTCGAAAATTCGAAATTCGAAATTCTTTTTTCGAAAATTCATAATTCGTTTTCGAAAATTCGGAATTCGGAATTTGTTTTTCGAAAATTCATAATTCGTTTTCGAAAATTCGGAATTCGAAATTCTTTTTCGAAAATTCGAAATTCTTTTTCGAAAATTCGAAATTTGTTTTTCGAAAATTCGAAATTCGTTTTCGAAAATTCGAAATACTTTTTCGAAAATTCGAAATACTTTTTCGAAAATTCGAAATTCTTTTTCGAAAATTCATAATACTTTTTCGAAAATTCGAAATTAATTTTCGAAAATTCGGAATTCGGAATTTGTTTTTCGAAAATTCGAAATTAGTTTTCGAAAATTCGAAATTCGAAATTCTTTTTTCGAAAATTCATAATTCGTTTTCGAAAATTCGGAATTCGGAATTTGTTTTTCGAAAATTCATAATTCGTTTTCGAAAATTCGGAATTCGAAATTCTTTTTCGAAAATTCGAAATTCTTTTTCGAAAATTCGAAATTAGTTTTCGAAAATTCGAAATTCGAAATTCTTTTTCGAAAATTCGAAATTTGTTTTTCGAAAATTCGGAATTTGTTTTTCGAAAATTTCGAAATTTGTTTTTCGAAAATTCATAATTCGTTTTCGAAAATTCGGAATTCGAAATTTCTTTTTCGAAAATTCGAAATTTCTTTTTCGAAAATTCGAAATTTCTTTTTCGAAAATTCGAAATTTCTTTTTCGAAAATTCGAAATACTTTTTCGAAAATTCGAAATACTTTTTCGAAAATTCGAAATTCTTTTTCGAAAATTCATAATACTATTTCGAATATTCGAAATTAATTTTCGAAAATTCGGAATTCGGAATTTGTTTTTCGAAAATTCATATTTCGTTTTCGAAAATTCGGAATTCGGAATTTGTTTTCGAAAATTCGGAATTCTAAATTCTTTTTCGAAAATTCGAAATTTCTTTTTCGAAAATTCGAAATTCGTTTTCGAAAATTCGAAATACTTTTTCGAAAATTCGAAATTCTTTTTCGAAAATTCATAATACTTTTTCGAAAATTCGAAATTAATTTTCGAAAATTCGGAATTCGGAATTTGTTTTTCGAAAATTCATAATTCGTTTTCGAAAATTCGGAATTCGAAATTTGTTTTTCGAAAATTCGAAATTTGTTTTTCGAAAATTCATAATTCGTTTTCGAAAATTCGGAATTCGGAATTTGTTTTTCGAAAATTCGAAATACTTTTTCGAAAATTCGATATTTGTTTTGCGAAAATTCATAATTCGTTTTCGAAAATTCGGAATTCGAAATTCTTTTTCGAAAATTCATAATTCATTTTCGAAAATTCGAAATTTCTTTTTCGAAAATTCATAATACTTTTCCGAAAATTCGAAATTAGTTTTCGAAAATTCGAAATTCGAAATTCTTTTTCGAAAATTCGAAATTTGTTTTTCGAAAATTCGGAATTTGTTTTTCGAAAATTTCGAAATTTGTTTTTCGAAAATTCGAAATTTGTTTTTCGAAAATTCATAATTCGTTTTCGAAAATTCGGAATTCGGAATTTGTTTTTCGAAAATTCGAAATTTCTTTTTCGAAAATTCGAAATACTTTTTCGAAAATTCGAAATACTTTTTCGAAAATTCGAAATTCGTTTTCGAAAATTCGAAATACTTTTTCGAAAATTCGAAATACTTTTTCGAAAATTCATAATACTTTTTCGAAAATTCGAAATTAATTTTCGAAAATTCGGAATTCGGAATTTGTTTTTCGAAAATTCATATTTCGTTTTCGAAAATTCGGAATTCGGAATTTGTTTTCGAAAATTCGGAATTCTAAATTCTTTTTCGAAAATTCGAAATTTCTTTTTCGAAAATTCGAAATTCGTTTTCGAAAATTCGAAATACTTTTTCGAAAATTCGAAATTCTTTTTCGAAAATTCATAATACTTTTTCGAAAATTCGAAATTAATTTTCGAAAATTCGGAATTCGGAATTTGTTTTTCGAAAATTCATAATTCGTTTTCGAAAATTCGGAATTCGAAATTTGTTTTTCGAAAATTCGAAATTTGTTTTTCGAAAATTCATAATTCGTTTTCGAAAATTCGGAATTCGGAATTTGTTTTTCGAAAATTCGAAATACTTTTTCGAAAATTCGATATTTGTTTTGCGAAAATTCATAATTCGTTTTCGAAAATTCGGAATTCGAAATTCTTTTTCGAAAATTCATAATTCATTTTCGAAAATTCGAAATTTCTTTTTCGAAAATTCATAATACTTTTCCGAAAATTCGAAATTAGTTTTCGAAAATTCGAAATTCGAAATTCTTTTTCGAAAATTCGAAATTTGTTTTTCGAAAATTCGGAATTTGTTTTTCGAAAATTTCGAAATTTGTTTTTCGAAAATTCGAAATTTGTTTTTCGAAAATTCATAATTCGTTTTCGAAAATTCGGAATTCGGAATTTGTTTTTCGAAAATTCGAAATTTCTTTTTCGAAAATTCGAAATACTTTTTCGAAAATTCGAAATACTTTTTCGAAAATTCGAAATTCGTTTTCGAAAATTCGAAATACTTTTTCGAAAATTCGAAATACTTTTTCGAAAATTCATAATACTTTTTCGAAAATTCGAAATTAATTTTCGAAAATTCGGAATTCGGAATTTGTTTTTCGAAAATTCATATTTCGTTTTCGAAAATTCGGAATTCGGAATTTGTTTTCGAAAATTCGGAATTCTAAATTCTTTTTCGAAAATTCGGAATTCGGAATTTGTTTTTCGAAAATTCGAAATTTCTTTTTCGAAAATTCGAAATACTTTTTCGAAAATTCGAAATACTTTTTCGAAAATTCGAAATTCGTTTTCGAAAATTCGAAATACTTTTTCGAAAATTCGAAATACTTTTTCGAAAATTCATAATACTTTTTCGAAAATTCGAAATTAATTTTCGAAAATTCGGAATTCGGAATTTGTTTTTCGAAAATTCATATTTCGTTTTCGAAAATTCGGAATTCGGAATTTGTTTTCGAAAATTCGGAATTCTAAATTCTTTTTCGAAAATTCGAAATACTTTTTCGAAAATTCGAAATACTTTTTCGAAAATTCGAAATTCGTTTTCGAAAATTCGAAATACTTTTTCGAAAATTCGAAATACTTTTTCGAAAATTCATAATACTATTTCGAATATTCGAAATTAATTTTCGAAAATTCGGAATTCGGAATTTGTTTTTCGAAAATTCATATTTCGTTTTCGAAAATTCGGAATTCGGAATTTGTTTTCGAAAATTCGGAATTCTAAATTCTTTTTCGAAAATTCGAAATTTCTTTTTCGAAAATTCGAAATTTCTTTTTCGAAAATTCGAAATTTCTTTTTCGAAAATTCGAAATACTTTTTCGAAAATTCGAAATTTCTTTTTCGAAAATTCGAAATTCGTTTTCGAAAATTCGAAATAGTTTTTCGAAAATTCGAAATACTTTTTCGAAAATTCGAAATTCTTTTTCGAAAATTCATAATACTTTTTCGAAAATTCGAAATTAATTTTCGAAAATTCGGAATTCGGAATTTGTTTTTCGAAAATTCATAATTCGTTTTCGAAAATTCGGAATTCGGAATTTGTTTTTCGAAAATTCGAAATACTTTTTCGAAAATTCGATATTTGTTTTTCGAAAATTCGGAATTTGTTTTTCGAAAATTCGAAATTTCTTTTTCGAAAATTCGAAATTTCTTTTTCGAAAATTCGAAATTTCTTTTTCGAAAATTCGAAATTTCTTTTTCGAAAATTCGAAATTCGTTTTCGAAAATTCGAAATACTTTTTCGAAAATTCGGAATTCGGAATTTGTTTTTCGAAAATTCGAAATTAGTTTTCGAAAATTCGAAATTCGAAATTCTTTTTTCGAAAATTCATAATTCGTTTTCGAAAATTCGGAATTCGAAATTCGTTTTCGAAAATTCGAAATACTTTTTCGAAAATTCGAAATTAATTTTCGAAAATTCGGAATTCGGAATTTGTTTTTCGAAAATTCGAAATTAATTTTCGAAAATTCGGAATTCGGAATTTGTTTTTCGAAAATTCGAAATTAGTTTTCGAAAATTCGAAATTCGAAATACTTTTTCGAAAATTCATAATACTTTTTCGAAAATTCGAAATTCTTTTTCGAAAATTCATAATACTTTTTCGAAAATTCGAAATTAATTTTCGAAAATTCGGAATTCGGAATTTGTTTTTCGAAAATTCATAATTCGTTTTCGAAAATTCGGAATTTGTTTTTCGAAAATTCATAATTCGTTTTCGAAAATTCGGAATTCTAAATTCTTTTTCGAAAATTCGAAATTTCTTTTTCGAAAATTTGAAATTTCTTTTTCGAAAATTCGAAATTCTTTTTCGAAAATTCGAAATTCGTTTTCGAAAATTCATAATACTTTTTCGAAAATTCGAAATATTTTTTCGAAAATTCGAAATTAATTTTCGAAAATTCATAATTCGTTTTCGAAATTCTTTTTCGAAAATTCATAATACTTTTTCGAAAATTCGAAATTAATTTTCGAAAATTCGGAATTCGGAATTTGTTTTTCGAAAATTCGAAATTAGTTTTCGAAAATTCGAAATTCGAAATTCTTTTTTCGAAAATTCATAATTCGTTTTCGAAAATTCGGAATTCGAAATTCGTTTTCGAAAATTCGAAATACTTTTTCGAAAATTCGAAATTAATTTTCGAAAATTCGGAATTCGGAATTTGTTTTTCGAAAATTCTAAATTAATTTTCGAAAATTCGGAATTCGGAATTTGTTTTTCGAAAATTCGAAATTAGTTTTCGAAAATTCGAAATTCGAAATACTTTTTCGAAAATTCATAATACTTTTTCGAAAATTCGAAATTCTTTTTCGAAAATTCATAATACTTTTTCGAAAATTCGAAATTAATTTTCGAAAATTCGGAATTCGGAATTTGTTTTTCGAAAATTCATAATTCGTTTTCGAAAATTCGGAATTCTAAATTCTTTTTCGAAAATTCGAAATTTCTTTTTCGAAAATTTGAAATTTCTTTTTCGAAAATTCGAAATTCTTTTTCGAAAATTCGAAATTCGTTTTCGAAAATTCATAATACTTTTTCGAAAATTCGAAATACTTTTTCGAAAATTCGAAATTAATTTTCGAAAATTCATAATTCGTTTTCGAAAATTCGGAATTCTAAATTCTTTTTCGAAAATTCGAAATTTCTTTTTCGAAAATTCGAAATTCTTTTTCGAAAATTCGAAATTCGTTTTCGAAAATTCATAATACTTTTTCGAAAATTCGAAATTAGTTTTCGAAAATTCGAAATTCGAAATTCTTTTTCGAAAATTCGGAATTTGTTTTTCGAAAATTCGAAATTCTTTTTCGAAAATTCATAATACTTTTTCGAAAATTCGAAATTAATTTTCGAAAATTCGGAATTCGGAATTTGTTTTTCGAAAATTCATAATTCGTTTTCGAAAATTCGGAATTCGAAATTCTTTTTCGAAAATTCGGAATTTGTTTTTCGAAAATTCGGAATTTGTTTTTCGAAAATTCATAATTCGTTTTCGAAAATTCGGAATTCTAAATTCTTTTTCGAAAATTCGAAATTTCTTTTTCGAAAATTCGAAATTTCTTTTTCGAAAATTCGAAATACTTTTTCGAAAATTCGAAATACTTTTTCGAAAATTCGAAATTAATTTTCGAAAATTCATAATTCGTTTTCGAAAATTCGGAATTCTAAATTCTTTTTCGAAAATTCGAAATTTCTTTTTCGAAAATTTGAAATTTCTTTTTCGAAAATTCGAAATTAATTTTCGAAAATTCATAATTCGTTTTCGAAAATTCGGAATTCTAAATTCTTTTTCGAAAATTCGAAATTTCTTTTTCGAAAATTTGAAATTTCTTTTTCGAAAATTCGAAATTCTTTTTCGAAAATTCGAAATTCGTTTTCGAAAATTCATAATACTTTTTCGAAAATTCGAAATTAGTTTTCGAAAATTCGAAATTCGAAATACTTTTTCGAAAATTCGAAATTAATTTTCGAAAATTCGAAATTCTTTTTCGAAAATTCATAATACTTTTTCGAAAATTCGAAATTAGTTTTCGAAAATTCGAAATTCGAAATTCTTTTTCGAAAATTCGGAATTTGTTTTTCGAAAATTCGAAATTTGTTTTTCGAAAATTCATAATTCGTTTTCGAAAATTCGGAATTCGAAATTCTTTTTCGAAAATTCATAATACTTTTTCGAAAATTCGAAATTAATTTTCGAAAATTCGGAATTCGGAATTTGTTTTTCGAAAATTCATAATTCGTTTTCGAAAATTCGGAATTTGTTTTTCGAAAATTCGAAATTTGTTTTTCGAAAATTCATAATTCGTTTTCGAAAATTCGGAATTCGAAATTCTTTTTCGAAAATTCATAATACTTTTTCGAAAATTCGAAATTAATTTTCGAAAATTCGGAATTCGGAATTTGTTTTTCGAAAATTCGAAATTCGTTTTCGAAAATTCGAAATACTTTTTCGAAAATTCATAATACTTTTTCGAAAATTCGAAATTAATTTTCGAAAATTCGGAATTCGGAATTTGTTTTTCGAAAATTCATAATTCGTTTTCGAAAATTCGGAATTCGAAATTCTTTTTCGAAAATTCGAAATTCGTTTTCGAAAATTCATAATACTTTTTCGAAAATTCGAAATTAGTTTTCGAAAATTCGAAATTCGAAATACTTTTTCGAAAATTCGAAATTAATTTTCGAAAATTCGAAATTCTTTTTCGAAAATTCATAATACTTTTTCGAAAATTCGAAATTAGTTTTCGAAAATTCGAAATTCGAAATTCTTTTTCGAAAATTCGGAATTTGTTTTTCGAAAATTCGAAATTTGTTTTTCGAAAATTCATAATTCGTTTTCGAAAATTCGGAATTCGAAATTCTTTTTCGAAAATTCATAATACTTTTTCGAAAATTCGAAATTAATTTTCGAAAATTCGGAATTCGGAATTTGTTTTTCGAAAATTCATAATTCGTTTTCGAAAATTCGAAATTTCTTTTTCGAAAATTCGAAATTCGTTTTCGAAAATTCGAAATACTTTTTCGAAAATTCATAATACTTTTTCGAAAATTCGAAATTAATTTTCGAAAATTCGGAATTCGGAATTTGTTTTTCGAAAATTCATAATTCGTTTTCGAAAATTCGGAATTCGAAATTCTTTTTCAAAAATTCAAAATTTCTTTTTCGAAAATTCGAAATACTTTTTCGAAAATTCATAATACTTTTTCGAAAATTCGAAATTAATTTTCGAAAATTCGGAATTCGGAATTTGTTTTTCGAAAATTCATAATTCGTTTTCGAAAATTCGGAATTCGAAATTCTTTTTCGAAAATTCAAAATTTCTTTTTCGAAAATTCGAAATTTCTTTTTCGAAAATTCGAAATTTGTTTTTCGAAAATTCGAAATTTGTTTTTCGAAAATTCATAATTCGTTTTCGAAAATTCGGAATTCGAAATTCTTTTTCGAAAATTCATAATACTTTTTCGAAAATTCGAAATTAATTTTCGAAAATTCGGAATTCGGAATTTGTTTTTCGAAAATTCATAATTCGTTTTCGAAAATTCGGAATTCGAAATTCTTTTTCGAAAATTCAAAATTTCTTTTTCGAAAATTCGAAATTTCTTTTTCGAAAATTCGAAATTTGTTTTTCGAAAATTCGAAATTTGTTTTTCGAAAATTCATAATTCGTTTTCGAAAATTCGGAATTCGGAATTTGTTTATCGAAAATTCATAATTCGTTTTCGAAAATTCGGAATTCTAAATTCTTTTTCGAAAATTCGAAATTTCTTTTTCGAAAATTTGAAATTTCTTTTTCGAAAATTCGAAATTCTTTTTCGAAAATTCGAAATTCGTTTTCGAAAATTCGAAATACTTTTTCGAAAATTCGAAATTAATTTTCGAAAATTCGAAATTCTTTTTCGAAAATTCATAATACTTTTTCGAAAATTCGAAATTTCTTTTTCGAAAATTCGAAATTCGTATTCGAAAATTCGAAATACTTTTTCGAAAATTCGAAATTAATTTTCGAAAATTCGAAATTAATTTTCGAAAATTCGAAATTCTTTTTCGAAAATTCATAATACTTTTTCGAAAATTCGAAATACTTTTTCGAAAATTCGAAATTCTTTTTCGAAAATTCGAAATTAATTTTCGAAAATTCGAAATTAATTTTCGAAAATTCGAAATTCTTTTTCGAAAATTCATAATACTTTTTCGAAAATTCGAAATACTTTTTCGAAAATTCGAAATTCTTTTTCGAAAATTCGAAATTAATTTTCGAAAATTCGAAATTAATTTTCGAAAATTCGAAATTCTTTTTCGAAAATTCATAATACTTTTTCGAAAATTCGAAATTTCTTTTTCGAAAATTCGAAATTCGTATTCGAAAATTCGAAATACTTTTTCGAAAATTCGAAATACTTTTTCGAAAATTCGAAATACTTTTTCGAAAATTCGAAATACTTTTTCGAAAATTCGAAATTCTTTTTCGAAAATTCATAATACTTTTTCGAAAATTCGAAATTTCTTTTTCGAAAATTCGAAATTTCTTTTTCGAAAATTCATAATACTTTTTCGAAAATTCGAAATTTCTTTTTCGAAAATTCGAAATTCGTATTCGAAAATTCGAAATACTTTTTCGAAAATTCGAAATTAATTTTCGAAAATTCGAAATTCTTTTTCGAAAATTCATAATACTTTTTCGAAAATTCGAAATTAGTTTTCGAAAATTCGAAATTCGAAATACTTTCGAAATACTTTTTCGAAAATTCGAAATACTTTTTCGAAAATTCGAAATTCTTTTTCGAAAATTCATAATACTTTTTCGAAAATTCGAAATTTCTTTTTCGAAAATTCGAAATTCGTATTCGAAAATTCGAAATACTTTTTCGAAAATTCGAAATTAATTTTCGAAAATTCGAAATTAATTTTCGAAAATTCGAAATTCTTTTTCGAAAATTCGAAATTTGTTTTTCGAAAATTCGAAATTCGTTTTCGAAAATTCGAAATACTTTTTCGAAAATTCGAAATTCGTTTTCGAAAATTCGAAATACTTTTTCGAAAATTCGAAATTAATTTTCGAAAATTCATAATACTTTTTCGAAAATTCGAAATTTCTTTTTCGAAAATTCGAAATTCGTATTCGAAAATTCGAAATACTTTTTCGAAAATTCGAAATTAATTTTCGAAAATTCGAAATTAATTTTCGAAAATTCGAAATTCTTTTTCGAAAATTCGAAATTTGTTTTTCGAAAATTCGAAATTCGTTTTCGAAAATTCATAATACTTTTTCGAAAATTCGAAATTCGTTTTCGAAAATTCGAAATACTTTTTCGAAAATTCGAAATTAATTTTCGAAAATTCGAAATTCTTTTTCGAAAATTCGAAATTTGTTTTTCGAGAATTCGAAATTTGTTTTTCGAAAATTCATTATTCGTTTTCGAAAATTCGGAATTCGGAATTTGTTTTTCGAAAATTCATTATTCGTTTTCGAAAATTCGGAATTCTAAATTCTTTTTCGAAAATTCGAAATTCTTTTTCAAAAATTCGAAATTCTTTTTCGAAAATTCGAAATTTGTTTTTCGAGAATTCGAAATTTGTTTTTCGAAAATTCATTATTCGTTTTCGAAAATTCGGAATTCTAAATTCTTTTTCGAAAATTCGAAATTCTTTTTCAAAAATTCATAATACTTTTTCGAAAATTCATTATTCGTTTTCGAAAATTCGGAATTCTAAATTCTTTTTCGAAAATTCGAAATTCTTTTTCAAAAATTCGAAATTCTTTTTCGAAAATTCGAAATTCTTTTTCGAAAATTCATAATACTTTTTCGAAAATTCGAAATTAATTTTCGAAAATTCGGAATTCGGAATTTGTTTTTCGAAAATTCGAAATTAGTTTTCGAAAATTCGAAATTTGTTTTTCGAAAATTCATAATTCGTTTTCGAAAATTCGGAATTCGGAATTTGTTTTTCGAAAATTCGAAATTAGTTTTCGAAAATTCGAAATTCGAAATTCTTTTTTCGAAAATTCATAATTCGTTTTCGAAAATTCGGAATTCGGAATTTGTTTTTCGAAAATTCATAATTCGTTTTCGAAAATTCGGAATTCGAAATTCTTTTTCGAAAATTCGAAATTCTTTTTCGAAAATTCGAAATTTGTTTTTCGAAAATTCGAAATTCGTTTTCGAAAATTCGAAATACTTTTTCGAAAATTCGAAATACTTTTTCGAAAATTCGAAATTCTTTTTCGAAAATTCATAATACTTTTTCGAAAATTCGAAATTAATTTTCGAAAATTCGGAATTCGGAATTTGTTTTTCGAAAATTCGAAATTAGTTTTCGAAAATTCGAAATTCGAAATTCTTTTTTCGAAAATTCATAATTCGTTTTCGAAAATTCGGAATTCGGAATTTGTTTTTCGAAAATTCATAATTCGTTTTCGAAAATTCGGAATTCGAAATTCTTTTTCGAAAATTCGAAATTCTTTTTCGAAAATTCGAAATTTGTTTTTCGAAAATTCGAATTTCGTTTTCGAAAATTCGAAATACTTTTTCGAAAATTCGAAATTCGTTTTCGAAAATTCGAAATACTTTTTCGAAAATTCGAAATACTTTTTCGAAAATTCGAAATTTCTTTTTCGAAAATTCGAAATACTTTTTCGAAAATTCGAAATTAATTTTCGAAAATTCGAAATTCTTTTTCGAAAATTCGAAATTTGTTTTTCGAAAATTCGAAATTTGTTTTTCGAAAATTCATTATTCGTTTTCGAAAATTCGGAATTCGGAATTTGTTTTTCGAAAATTCATTATTCGTTTTCGAAAATTCGGAATTTAAAATTCTTTTTCGAAAATTCGAAATTTCTTTTTCGAAAATTCGAAATTTCTTTTTCGAAAATTCGAAATTCGTTTTCGAAAATTCGAAATACTTTTTCGAAAATTCGAAATTCTTTTTCGAAAATTCATAATACTTTTTCGAAAATTCGAAATTAATTTTCGAAAATTCGGAATTCGGAATTTGTTTTTCGAAAATTCATAATTCGTTTTCGAAAATTCGGAATTCGAAATTCTTTTTCGAAAATTCAAAATTTCTTTTTCGAAAATTCGAAATACTTTTTCGAAAATTCATAATACTTTTTCGAAAATTCGAAATTAATTTTCGAAAATTCGGAATTCGGAATTTGTTTTTCGAAAATTCATAATTCGTTTTCGAAAATTCGGAATTCGAAATTTGTTTTTCGAAAATTCGAAATTTGTTTTTCGAAAATTCATAATTCGTTTTCGAAAATTCGGAATTCGGAATTTGTTTTTCGAAAATTCGAAATACTTTTTCGAAAATTCGATATTTGTTTTGCGAAAATTCATAATTCGTTTTCGAAAATTCGGAATTCGAAATTCTTTTTCGAAAATTCATAATTCATTTTCGAAAATTCGAAATTTCTTTTTCGAAAATTCATAATACTTTTTCGAAAATTCGAAATTAGTTTTCGAAAATTCGAAATTCGAAATTCTTTTTCGAAAATTCATAATACTATTTCGAATATTCTAAATTCTTTTTCGAAAATTCGAAATTTCTTTTTCGAAAATTCGAAATTTCTTTTTCGAAAATTCGAAATACTTTTTCGAAAATTCGAAATTTCTTTTTCGAAAATTCGAAATTCGTTTTCGAAAATTCGAAATACTTTTTCGAAAATTCGAAATACTTTTTCGAAAATTCGAAATTCTTTTTCGAAAATTCATAATACTTTTTCGAAAATTCGGAATTCGGAATTTGTTTTTCGAAAATTCATAATTCGTTTTCGAAAATTCGGAATTCGGAATTTGTTTTCGAAAATTCGATATTTCTTTTTCGAAAATTCGAAATTTCTTTTTCGAAAATTCGAAATTCGTTTTCGAAAATTCGAAATACTTTTTCGAAAATTCGAAATTTTTTTTCGAAAATTCATAATACTTTTTCGAAAATTCGAAATTAATTTTCGAAAATTCGGAATTCGGAATTTGTTTTTCGAAAATTCGAAATTAGTTTTCGAAAATTCGAAATTCGAAATTCTTTTTTCGAAAATTCATAATTCGTTTTCGAAAATTCGGAATTCGAAATTCGTTTTCGAAAATTCGAAATACTTTTTCGAAAATTCGAAATTAATTTTCGAAAATTCGGAATTCGGAATTTGTTTTTCGAAAATTCGAAATTAATTTTCGAAAATTCGGAATTCGGAATTTGTTTTTCGAAAATTCGAAATTAGTTTTCGAAAATTCGAAATTCGAAATACTTTTTCGAAAATTCATAATACTTTTTCGAAAATTCGAAATTCTTTTTTTGTTTTTCGAAAATTCATAATTCGTTTTCGAAAATTCGGAATTTGTTTTTCGAAAATTCATAATTCGTTTTCGAAAATTCGGAATTCTAAATTCTTTTTCGAAAATTCGAAATTTCTTTTTCGAAAATTTGAAATTTCTTTTTCGAAAATTCGAAATTCTTTTTCGAAAATTCGAAATTCGTTTTCGAAAATTCATAATACTTTTTCGAAAGTTCGAAATACTTTTTCGAAAATTCGAAATTAATTTTCGAAAATTCATAATTCGTTTTCGAAAATTCGGAATTCTAAATTCTTTTTCGAAAATTCGAAATTTCTTTTTCGAAAATTCGAAATTCTTTTTCGAAAATTCGAAATTCGTTTTCGAAAATTCATAATACTTTTTCGAAAATTCGAAATTAGTTTTCGAAAATTCGAAATTCGAAATTCTTTTTCGAAAATTCGGAATTTGTTTTTCGAAAATTCGAAATTCTTTTTCGAAAATTCATAATACTTTTTCGAAAATTCGAAATTAATTTTCGAAAATTCGGAATTCGGAATTTGTTTTTCGAAAATTCATAATTCGTTTTCGAAAATTCGGAATTCGAAATTCTTTTTCGAAAATTCGGAATTTGTTTTTCGAAAATTCGGAATTTGTTTTTCGAAAATTCATAATTCGTTTTCGAAAATTCGGAATTCTAAATTCTTTTTCGAAAATTCGAAATTTCTTTTTCGAAAATTCGAAATTTCTTTTTCGAAAATTCGAAATACTTTTTCGAAAATTCGAAATACTTTTTCGAAAATTCGAAATTAATTTTCGAAAATTCATAATTCGTTTTAGAAAATTCGGAATTCTAAATTCTTTTTCGAAAATTCGAAATTTCTTTTTCGAAAATTTGAAATTTCTTTTTCGAAAATTCGAAATTAATTTTCGAAAATTCATAATTCGTTTTCGAAAATTCGGAATTCTAAATTCTTTTTCGAAAATTCGAAATTTCTTTTTCGAAAATTTGAAATTTCTTTTTCGAAAATTCGAAATTCTTTTTCGAAAATTCGAAATACTTTTTCGAAAATTCATAATACTTTTTCGAAAATTCGAAATTAGTTTTCGAAAATTCGAAATTCGAAATACTTTTTCGAAAATTCGAAATTAATTTTCGAAAATTCGAAATTCTTTTTCGAAAATTCATAATACTTTTTCGAAAATTCGAAATTAGTTTTCGAAAATTCGAAATTCGAAATTCTTTTTCGAAAATTCGGAATTTGTTTTTCGAAAATTCATAATTCGTTTTCGAAAATTCGAAATTAATTTTCGAAAATTCGGAATTCGGAATTTGTTTTTCGAAAATTCATAATTCGTTTTCGAAAATTCGGAATTCGAAATTCTTTTTCAAAAATTCAAAATTTCTTTTTCGAAAATTCGAAATACTTTTTCGAAAATTCATAATACTTTTTCGAAAATTCGAAATTAATTTTCGAAAATTCGGAATTCGGAATTTGTTTTTCGAAAATTCATAATTCGTTTTCGAAAATTCGGAATTCGAAATTCTTTTTCGAAAATTCAAAATTTCTTTTTCGAAAATTCGGAATTCGGAATTTGTTTATCGAAAATTCATAATTCGTTTTCGAAAATTCGGAATTCTAAATTCTTTTTCGAAAATTCGAAATTTCTTTTTCGAAAATTCGGAATTCGGAATTTGTTTATCGAAAATTCATAATTCGTTTTCGAAAATTCGGAATTCTAAATTCTTTTTCGAAAATTCGAAATTTGTTTTTCGAAAATTCGAAATTTGTTTTTCGAAAATTCATAATTCGTTTTCGAAAATTCGGAATTCGAAATTCTTTTTCGAAAATTCATAATACTTTTTCGAAAATTCGAAATTAATTTTCGAAAATTCGGAATTCGGAATTTGTTTTTCGAAAATTCATAATTCGTTTTCGAAAATTCGGAATTCTAAATTCTTTTTCGAAAATTCGAAATTTGTTTTTCGAAAATTCATAATTCGTTTTCGAAAATTCGGAATTCGAAATTCTTTTTCGAAAATTCATAATACTTTTTCGAAAATTCGAAATTAATTTTCGAAAATTCGGAATTCGGAATTTGTTTTTCGAAAATTCATAATTCGTTTTCGAAAATTCGGAATTCGAAATTCTTTTTCGAAAATTCGAAATTTGTTTTTCGAAAATTCGGAATTCGGAATTTGTTTATCGAAAATTCATAATTCGTTTTCGAAAATTCGGAATTCTAAATTCTTTTTCGAAAATTCGAAATTTCTTTTTCGAAAATTTGAAATTTCTTTTTCGAAAATTCGAAATTCTTTTTCGAAAATTCGAAATTCGTTTTCGAAAATTCGAAATACTTTTTCGAAAATTCGAAATTAATTTTCGAAAATTCGAAATTCTTTTTCGAAAATTCATAATACTTTTTCGAAAATTCGAAATGAGTTTTCGAAAATTCGAAATTCGAAATACTTTTTCGAAAATTCATAATTCATTTTCGAAAATTCGAAATTTCTTTTTCGAAAATTCGAAATTTCTTTTTCGAAAATTCGAAATTTCTTTTTCGAAAATTCGAAATTTGGAATTTGTTTTTCGAAAATTCATAATTCGTTTTCGAAAATTCGGAATTCTAAATTCTTTTTCGAAAATTCGAAATACTTTTTCGAAAATTCGAAATTAATTTTCGAAAATTCGAAATTCGTTTTCGAAAATTCATAATACTTTTTCGAAAATTCGGAATTTGTTTTTCGAAAATTCATAATTCGTTTTCGAAAATTCGGAATTCTAAATTCTTTTTCGAAAATTCATAATTCGTTTTCGAAAATTCGGCATTCTTTTTCGAAAATTCATAATTCGTTTTCGAAAATTCGGCATTCTTTTTCGAAAATTCATAATACTTTTTCGAAAATTCGGAATTTGTTTTTCGAAAATTCATAATTCGTTTTCGAAAATTCGGAATTCGAAATTCTTTTTCGAAAATTCATAATTCGTTTTCGAAAATTCGGCATTCTTTTTCGAAAATTCATAATTCGTTTTCGAAAATTCGGCATTCTTTTTCGAAAATTCATAATACTTTTTCGAAAATTCGGAATTTGTTTTTCGAAAATTCATAATTCGTTTTCGAAAATTCGAAATACTTTTTCGAAAATTCGAAATTAATTTTCGAAAATTCGAAATTCGTTTTCGAAAATTCATAATACTTTTTCGAAAATTCGGAATTTGTTTTTCGAAAATTCATAATTCGTTTTCGAAAATTCGGAATTCGAAATTCTTTTTCGAAAATTCGGAATTTGTTTTTCGAAAATTCGGAATTTGTTTTTCGAAAATTCGGAATTTGTTTTTCGAAAATTCGGAATTCGGAATTTGTTTTTTGAAAATTCATAATTCGTTTTCGAAAATTCGGAATTCGAAATTCTTTTTCGAAAATTCATAATTCATTTTCGAAAATTCGAAATTTCTTTTTCGAAAATTCGAAATTTCTTTTTCGAAAATTCGAAATTTCTTTTTCGAAAATTCGAAATTCGTTTTCGAAAATTCGAAATTTGTTTTTCGAAAATTCGAAATTAATTTTCGAAAATTCGAAATTCGAAATTCTTTTTCGAAAATTCGGAATTTGTTTTTCGAAAATTCGAAATTTGTTTTTCGAAAATTCGAAATTAGTTTTCGAAAATTCGAAATTCGAAATTCTTTTTTCGAAAATTCATAATTCGTTTTCGAAAATTCGGATTCGAAATTCTTTTTCGAAAATTCATAATTCATTTTCGAAAATTCGAAATTTCATTTTCGAAAATTCGAAATTTCTTTTTCGAAAATTCGGAATTTGTTTTTCGAAAATTCATAATTCGTTTTCGAAAATTCGGAATTCGAAATTCTTTTTCGAAAATTCAAAATTTCTTTTTCGAAAATTCGAAATTTCTTTTTCGAAAATTCGAAATTTGTTTTTCGAAAATTCATAATTCGTTTTCGAAAATTCGGAATTCTAAATTCTTTTTCGAAAATTCGAAATTTCTTTTTCGAAAATTTGAAATTTCTTTTTCGAAAATTCGAAATTCTTTTTCGAAAATTCGGAATTCTAAATTCTTTTTCGAAAATTCATAATTCGTTTTCGAAAATTCGGAATTCTAAATTCTTTTTCGAAAATTCGAAATTTCTTTTTCGAAAATTCGAAATTTCTTTTTCGAAAATTCGAAATTTCTTTTTCGAAAATTCGAAATTCGTTTTCAAAAATTCTAAATTCGAAATTCTTTTTTCGAAAATTCATAATTCGTTTTCGAAAATTCGGAATTCGAAATTCTTTTTCGAAAATTCATAATTTCTTTTTCGAAAATTCGAAATTTCTTTTTCGAAAATTCGGAATTTGTTTTTCGAAAATTCATAATTCGTTTTCGAAAATTCGGAATTCGAAATTCTTTTTCGAAAATTCGAAATTTCTTTTTCGAAAATTCGAAATTCGTTTTCGAAAATTCGAAATACTTTTTCGAAAATTCGAAATTTTTTTTCGAAAATTCATAATACTTTTTCGAAAATTCGAAATTAATTTTCGAAAATTCGGAATTCGGAATTTGTTTTTCGAAAATTCATAATTCGTTTTCGAAAATTCGGAATTCGAAATTCTTTTTTCGAAAATTCATAATTCGTATTCGAAAATTCGGAATTCGAAATTCTTTTTCGAAAATTCATAATTTCTTTTTCGAAAATTCGAAATTAATTTTCGAAAATTCGGAATTCGGAATTTGTTTTTGGAAAATTCATAATTCGTTTTCGAAAATTCATAATTCTTTTTCGAAAATTCGAAATACTTTTTCGAAAATTCGAAATTTCTTTTTCGAAAATTCGAAATTCGTTTTCGAAAATTCGAAATACTTTTTCGAAAATTCGAAATACTTTTTCGAAAATTCGAAATTCTTTTTCGAAAATTCATAATACTTTTTCGAAAATTCGAAATTAATTTTCGAAAATTCGAAATTAATTTTCGAAAATTCGGAATTCGGAATTTGTTTTTCGAAAATTCATAATTCGTTTTCGAAAATTCGGAATTCGGAATTTGTTTTCGAAAATTCGGAATTCTAAATTCTTTTTCGAAAATTCGAAATTTCTTTTTCGAAAATTCGAAATTTCTTTTTCGAAAATTCGAAATTCGTTTTCGAAAATTCGAAATACTTTTTCGAAAATTCGAAATACTTTTTCGAAAATTCGAAATTAATTTTCGAAAATTCGAAATTTGTTTTTCGAAAATTCATAATTCGTTTTCGAAAATTCGGAATTCGGAATTTGTTTTTCGAAAATTCATAATTCGTTTTCGAAAATTCGGAATTCGAAATTCTTTTTCGAAAATTCGGAATTTGTTTTTCGAAAATTCGGAATTTGTTTTTCGAAAATTCGGAATTTGTTTTTCGAAAATTCATAATTCATTTTCGAAAATTCGAAATTTCTTTTTCGAAAATTCGAAATTTCTTTTCCGAAAATTCGAAATTTCTTTTTCGAAAATTCGAAATTCGTTTTCAAAAATTCTAAATTTGTTTTTCGAAAATTCGAAATTAATTTTCGAAAATTCGAAATTCGAAATTCTTTTTCGAAAATTCGGAATTTGTTTTTCGAAAATTCGAAATTTGTTTTTCGAAAATTCGAAATTAGTTTTCGAAAATTCGAAATTCGAAATTCTTTTTTCGAAAATTCATAATTCGTTTTCGAAAATTCGGAATTCGAAATTCTTTTTCGAAAATTCATAATACTTTTTCGAAAATTCGAAATTAATTTTCGAAAATTCGGAATTCGAAATTCTTTTTCGAAAATTCATAATTTCTTTTTCGAAAATTCGAAATTAATTTTCGAAAATTCGGAATTCGGAATTTGTTTTTCGAAAATTCATAATTCATTTTCGAAAATTCGAAATTCGAAATTCTTTTTCGAAAATTCGGAATTTGTTTTTCGAAAATTCGAAATTTCTTTTTCGAAAATTCGAAATTCGTTTTTCGAAAATTCATTATTCGTTTTCGAAAATTCGGAATTTAAAATTCTTTTTCGAAAATTCGAAATTTCTTTTTCGAAAATTCGAAATTTCTTTTTCGAAAATTCGAAATTCGTTTTCGAAAATTCGAAATACTTTTTCGAAAATTCGAAATACTTTTTCGAAAATTCGAAATTTCTTTTTCGAAAATTCGAAATACTTTTTCGAAAATTCGAAATTAATTTTCGAAAATTCGAAATTCTTTTTCGAAAATTCGAAATTTGTTTTTCGAAAATTCGAAATTTGTTTTTCGAAAATTCATTATTCGTTTTCGAAAATTCGGAATTCGGAATTTGTTTTTCGAAAATTCATTATTCGTTTTCGAAAATTCGGAATTTAAAATTCTTTTTCGAAAATTCGAAATTTCTTTTTCGAAAATTCGAAATTTCTTTTTCGAAAATTCGAAATTCGTTTTCGAAAATTCGAAATACTTTTTCGAAAATTCGAAATACTTTTTCGAAAATTCGAAATTTCTTTTTCGAAAATTCGAAATTAATTTTCGAAAATTCGAAATACTTTTTCGAAAATTCGAAATTTCTGTTTCGAAAATTCGAAATTCGTTTTCGAAAATTCGAAATACTTTTTCGAAAATTCGAAATACTTTTTCGAAAATTCGAAATTAATTTTCGAAAATTCGAAATTTGTTTTTCGAAAATTCATAATTCGTTTTCGAAAATTCGGAATTCGGAATTTGTTTTTCGAAAATTCATAATTCGTTTTCGAAAATTCGGAATTCGAAATTTGTTTTTCTAAAATTCGAAATTTGTTTTTCGAAAATTCATTATTCGTTTTCGAAAATTCGGAATTCGGAATTTGTTTTTCGAAAATTCATTATTCGTTTTCGAAAATTCGGAATTTAAAATTCTTTTTCGAAAATTCGAAATTTCTTTTTCGAAAATTCGAAATTTCTTTTTCGAAAATTCGAAATTCGTTTTCGAAAATTCGAAATACTTTTTCGAAAATTCGAAATACTTTTTCGAAAATTCGAAATTTCTTTTTCGAAAATTCGAAATTAATTTTCGAAAATTCGAAATACTTTTTCGAAAATTCGAAATTTCTGTTTCGAAAATTCGAAATTCGTTTTCGAAAATTCGAAATACTTTTTCGAAAATTCGAAATACTTTTTCGAAAATTCGAAATTAATTTTCGAAAATTCGAAATTTGTTTTTCGAAAATTCATAATTCGTTTTCGAAAATTCGGAATTCGGAATTTGTTTTTCGAAAATTCATAATTCGTTTTCGAAAATTCGGAATTCGAAATTCTTTTTCGAAAATTCGGAATTTGTTTTTCGAAAATTCGGAATTTGTTATTCGAAAATTCATAATTCATTTTCGAAAATTCGAAAATTCATTTTCGAAAATTCGAAATTTCTTTTTCGAAAATTCGAAATTTCTTTTCCGAAAATTCGAAATTTCTTTTTCGAAAATTCGAAATTCGTTTTCAAAAATTCTAAATTTGTTTTTCGAAAATTCGAAATTAATTTTCGAAAATTCGAAATTCGAAATTCTTTTTCGAAAATTCGGAATTTGTTTTTCGAAAATTCGAAATTTGTTTTTCGAAAATTCGAAATTAGTTTTCGAAAATTCGAAGTTCGAAATTCTTTTTTCGAAAATTCATAATTCGTTTTCGAAAATTCGGAATTCGAAATTCTTTTTCGAAAATTCATAATACTTTTTCGAAAATTCGAAATTAATTTTCGAAAATTCGGAATTCGAAATTCTTTTTCGAAAATTCATAATTTCTTTTTCGAAAATTCGAAATTAATTTTCGAAAATTCGGAATTCGGAATTTGTTTTTCGAAAATTCATAATTCATTTTCGAAAATTCGAAATTCGAAATTCTTTTTCGAAAATTCGGAATTTGTTTTTCGAAAATTCGAAATTTCTTTTTCGAAAATTCGAAATTCGTTTTTCGAAAATTCATTATTCGTTTTCGAAAATTCGGAATTTAAAATTCTTTTTCGAAAATTCGAAATTTCTTTTTCGAAAATTCGAAATTTCTTTTTCGAAAATTCGAAATTCGTTTTCGAAAATTCGAAATACTTTTTCGAAAATTCGAAATACTTTTTCGAAAATTCGAAATTTCTTTTTCGAAAATTCGAAATACTTTTTCGAAAATTCGAAATTAATTTTCGAAAATTCGAAATTCTTTTTCGAAAATTCGAAATTTGTTTTTCGAAAATTCGAAATTTGTTTTTCGAAAATTCATTATTCGTTTTCGAAAATTCGGAATTCGGAATTTGTTTTTCGAAAATTCATTATTCGTTTTCGAAAATTCGGAATTTAAAATTCTTTTTCGAAAATTCGAAATTTCTTTTTCGAAAATTCGAAATTCGTTTTCGAAAATTCGAAATACTTTTTC
>CAWKYK010000001.1:0-16535 GCA_963854165.1 Sylvicola cinctus | reverse complement strand
GAACCGTTCGAAACGGTCGAGCAACGAACGAGATATGGGAGGACGAAGCATCGAAACTGATCAGCGGTGCAAAAATAGCGCGCCAATTTTCAGAGAGAATTTCATATTTCGAACACACCATACTGTTACCCATTATATGAGGGTCAAAACGCCGCGAGAACCGTTCGAAACGGTCGAGCAACGAACGAGATATGGGAGGACGAAGCATCGAAACTGATCAACGGTGCAAAAATAGCGCGCCAATTTTCAGAGAGAATTTCATATTTCGAACACACCATATTGTTACCCATCATATGAGGGTCAAAACGCCGCGAGAACCGTTCGAAACGGTCGAGCAACGAACGAGATATGGGAGGATGAAGCATCGAAACTGATCAGCGGTGCAAAAATAGCGCGCCAATTTTCAGAGAGAATTTCATATTTCGAACACACCATAATGTTACCCATCATATGAGGGTCAAAACGCCGCGAGAACCGTTCGAAACGGTCCAGCAACAAACGAGATATGGGAGGACGAAGCATCGAAACTGATCAGCGGTGCAAAAATAGCGCGCCAATTTTCAGAGAGAATTTCATATTTCGAACACACCATAATGTTACCCATCATATGAGGGTCAAAACGCCGCGAGAACCGTTCGAAACGGTCGAGCAACGAACGAGATATGGGAGGACGGAGCATCGAAACTGATCAGCGGTGCAAAAATAGCGAGCCAATTTTCAGAGAGAATTTCATATTTCGAACACACCATATTGTTACCCATCATATGAGGGTCAAAACGCCGCGAGAACCGTTCGAAATGGTCGAGCAACGAACGAGATATGGGAGGACGAAGCATCGAAACTGATCAGCGGTGCAAAAATAGCGCGCCAATTTTCAGAGAGAATTTCATATTTTGAACACACCATATTTTTACCCATTATATGAGGGTCAAAACGCCGCGAGAACCGTTCGAAACGGTCGAGCAACGAACGAGATATGGGAGGATGAAGCATCGAAACTGATCAGCGGTGCAAAAATAGCGCGCCAATTTTCAGAGAGAATTTCATATTTCGAACACACCATATTGTTACCCATCATATGAGGGTCAAAACGCCGCGAGAACCGTTCGAAACGGTCGAGCAACGAACGAGATATGGGAGGACGAAGCATCGAAACTGATCAGCGGTGCAAAAATAGCGCGCCAATTTTCAGAGAGAATTTCATATTTCGAACACACCATATTGTTACCCATCATATGAGGGTCAAAACGCAGCGAGAACCGTTCGAAACGGTCGAGCAACGAACGAGATATGGGAGGATGAAGCATCGAAACTGATCAGCGGTGCAAAAATAGCGCGCCAATTTTCAGAGAGAATTTCATATTTCGAACACACCATATTGTTACCCATCATATGAGGGTCAAAACGCCGCGAGAACCGTTCGAAACGGTCGAGCAACGAACGAGATATGGGAGGACGAAGCATAGAAACTGATCAGCGGTGCAAAAATAGCGCGCCAATTTTCAGAGAGAATTTCATATTTCGAACACACCATAATGTTACCCATCATATGAGGGTCAAAACGCCGCGAGAACCGTTCGAAACGGTCCAGCAACAAACGAGATATGGAGGACGAAGCATCGAAACTGATCAGCGGTGCAAAAATAGCGCGCCAATTTTCAGAGAGAATTTCATATTTCGAACACACCATAATGTTACCCATCATATGAGGGTCAAAACGCCGCGAGAACCGTTCGAAACGGTCGAGCAACGAACGAGATATGGGAGGACGGAGCATCGAAACTGATCAGCGGTGCAAAAATAGCGAGCCAATTTTCAGAGAGAATTTCATATTTCGAACACACCATATTGTTACCCATCATATGAGGGTCAAAACGCCGCGAGAACCGTTCGAAATGGTCGAGCAACGAACGAGATATGGGAGGACGAAGCATCGAAACTGATCAGCGGTGCAAAAATAGCGCGCCAATTTTCAGAGAGAATTTCATATTTTGAACACACCATATTTTTACCCATTATATGAGGGTCAAAACGCCGCGAGAACCGTTCGAAACGGTCGAGCAACGAACGAGATATGGGAGGATGAAGCATCGAAACTGATCAGCGGTGCAAAAATAGCGCGCCAATTTTCAGAGAGAATTTCATATTTCGAACACACCATATTGTTACCCATCATATGAGGGTCAAAACGCCGCGAGAACCGTTCGAAACGGTCGAGCAACGAACGAGATATGGGAGGACGAAGCATCGAAACTGATCAGCGGTGCAAAAATAGCGCGCCAATTTTCAGAGAGAATTTCATATTTCGAACACACCATATTGTTACCCATCATATGAGGGTCAAAACGCCGCGAGAACCGTTCGAAACGGTCGAGCAACGAACGAGATATGGGAGGACGAAGCATCGAAACTGATCAGCGGTGCAAAAATAGCGCGCCAATTTTCAGAGAGAATTTCATATTTCGAACACACCATATTGTTACCCATCATATGAGGGTCAAAACGCCGCGAGAACCGTTCGAAACGGTCGAGCAACGAACGAGATATGGGAGGACGAAGCATCGAAACTGATCAGCGGTGCAAAAATAGCGCGCCAATTTTCAGAGAGAATTTCATATTTCGAACACACCATATTGTTACCCATCATATGAGGGTCAAAACGCCGCGAGAACCGTTCGAAACGGTCGAGCAACGAACGAGATATGGGAGGACGAAGCATCGAAACTGATCAGCGGTGCAAAAATAGCGCGCCAATTTTCAGAGAGAATTTCATATTTCGAACACACCATATTGTTACCCATCATATGAGGGTCAAAACGCCGCGAGAACCGTTCGAAACGGTCGAGCAACGAACGAGATATGGGAGGACGAAGCATCGAAACTGATCAGCGGTGCAAAAATAGCGCGCCAATTTTCAGAGAGAATTTCATATTTCGAACACACCATATTGTTACCCATCATATGAGGGTCAAAACGCCGCGAGAACCGTTCGAAACGGTCGAGCAACGAACGAGATATGGGAGGACGAAGCATCGAAACTGATCAGCGGTGCAAAAATAGCGCGCCAATTTTCAGAGAGAATTTCATATTTCGAACACACCATATTGTTACCCATCATATGAGGGTCAAAACGCCGCGAGAACCGTTCGAAACGGTCGAGCAACGAACGAGATATGGGAGGACGAAGCATCGAAACTGATCAGCGGTGCAAAAATAGCGCGCCAATTTTCAGAGAGAATTTCATATTTCGAACACACCATATTGTTACCCATCATATGAGGGTCAAAACGCCGCGAGAACCGTTCGAAACGGTCGAGCAACGAACGAGATATGGGAGGACGAAGCATCGAAACTGATCAGCGGTGCAAAAATAGCGCGCCAATTTTCAGAGAGAATTTCATATTTCGAACACACCATATTGTTACCCATTATATGAGGGTCAAAACGCCGCGAGAACCGTTCGAAACGGTCGAGCAACGAACGAGATATGGGAGGACGAAGCATCGAAACTGATCAGCGGTGCAAAAATAGCGCGCCAATTTTCAGAGAGAATTTCATATTTCGAACACACCATATTGTTACCCATCATATGAGGGTCAAAACGCCGCGAGAACCGTTCGAAACGGTCGAGCAACGAACGAGATATGGGAGGACGAAGCATCGAAACTGATCAGCGGTGCAAAAATAGCGCGCCAATTTTCAGAGAGAATTTCATATTTCGAACACACCATATTGTTACCCATCATATGAGGGTCAAAACGCCGCGAGAACCGTTCGAAACGGTCGAGCAACGAACGAGATATGGGAGGACGAAGCATCGAAACTGATCAGCGGTGCAAAAATAGCGCGCCAATTTTCAGAGAGAATTTCATATTTCGAACACACCATATTGTTACCCATCATATGAGGGTCAAAACGCCGCGAGAACCGTTCGAAACGGTCGAGCAACGAACGAGATATGGGAGGACGAAGCATCGAAACTGATCAGCGGTGCAAAAATAGCGCGCCAATTTTCAGAGAGAATTTCATATTTCGAACACACCATATTGTTACCCATCATATGAGGGTCAAAACGCCGCGAGAACCGTTCGAAACGGTCGAGCAACGAACGAGATATGGGAGGACGAAGCATCGAAACTGATCAGCGGTGCAAAAATAGCGCGCCAATTTTCAGAGAGAATTTCATATTTCGAACACACCATATTGTTACCCATCATATGAGGGTCAAAACGCCGCGAGAACCGTTCGAAACGGTCGAGCAACGAACGAGATATGGGAGGACGAAGCATCGAAACTGATCAGCGGTGCAAAAATAGCGCGCCAATTTTCAGAGAGAATTTCATATTTCGAACACACCATATTGTTACCCATCATATGAGGGTCAAAACGCCGCGAGAACCGTTCGAAACGGTCGAGCAACGAACGAGATATGGGAGGACGAAGCATCGAAACTGATCAGCGGTGCAAAAATAGCGCGCCAATTTTCAGAGAGAATTTCATATTTCGAACACACCATATTGTTACCCATCATATGAGGGTCAAAACGCCGCGAGAACCGTTCGAAACGGTCGAGCAACGAACGAGATATGGGAGGACGAAGCATCGAAACTGATCAGCGGTGCAAAAATAGCGCGCCAATTTTCAGAGAGAATTTCATATTTCGAACACACCATATTGTTACCCATCATATGAGGGTCAAAACGCCGCGAGAACCGTTCGAAACGGTCGAGCAACGAACGAGATATGGGAGGACGAAGCATCGAAACTGATCAGCGGTGCAAAAATAGCGCGCCAATTTTCAGAGAGAATTTCATATTTCGAACACACCATATTGTTACCCATCATATGAGGGTCAAAACGCCGCGAGAACCGTTCGAAACGGTCGAGCAACGAACGAGATATGGGAGGACGAAGCATCGAAACTGATCAGCGGTGCAAAAATAGCGCGCCAATTTTCAGAGAGAATTTCATATTTCGAACACACCATATTGTTACCCATCATATGAGGGTCAAAACGCCGCGAGAACCGTTCGAAACGGTCGAGCAACGAACGAGATATGGGAGGACGAAGCATCGAAACTGATCAGCGGTGCAAAAATAGCGCGCCAATTTTCAGAGAGAATTTCATATTTCGAACACACCATATTGTTACCCATCATATGAGGGTCAAAACGCCGCGAGAACCGTTCAAAACGGTCGAGCAACGAACGAGATATGGGAGGACGAAGCATCGAAACTGATCAGCGGTGCAAAAATAGCGCGCCAATTTTCAGAGAGAATTTCATATTTCGAACACACCATATTGTTACCCATCATATGAGGGTCAAAACGCCGCGAGAACCGTTCGAAACGGTCGAGCAACGAACGAGATATGGGAGGACGAAGCATCGAAACTGATCAGCGGTGCAAAAATAGCGCGCCAATTTTCAGAGAGAATTTCATATTTCGAACACACCATATTGTTACCCATCATATGAGGGTCAAAACGCCGCGAGAACCGTTCGAAACGGTCGAGCAACGAACGAGATATGGGAGGACGAAGCATCGAAACTGATCAGCGGTGCAAAAATAGCGCGCCAATTTTCAGAGAGAATTTCATATTTCGAACACACCATATTGTTACCCATCATATGAGGGTCAAAACGCCGCGAGAACCGTTCGAAACGGTCGAGCAACGAACGAGATATGGGAGGACGAAGCATCGAAACTGATCAGCGGTGCAAAAATAGCGCGCCAATTTTCAGAGAGAATTTCATATTTCGAACACACCATATTGTTACCCATCATATGAGGGTCAAAACGCCGCGAGAACCGTTCGAAACGGTCGAGCAACGAACGAGATATGGGAGGACGAAGCATCGAAACTGATCAGCGGTGCAAAAATAGCGCGCCAATTTTCAGAGAGAATTTCATATTTCGAACACACCATATTGTTACCCATCATATGAGGGTCAAAACGCCGCGAGAACCGTTCGAAACGGTCGAGCAACGAACGAGATATGGGAGGACGAAGCATCGAAACTGATCAGCGGTGCAAAAATAGCGCGCCAATTTTCAGAGAGAATTTCATATTTCGAACACACCATATTGTTACCCATCATATGAGGGTCAAAACGCCGCGAGAACCGTTCGAAACGGTCGAGCAACGAACGAGATATGGGAGGACGAAGCATCGAAACTGATCAGCGGTGCAAAAATAGCGCGCCAATTTTCAGAGAGAATTTCATATTTCGAACACACCATATTGTTACCCATCATATGAGGGTCAAAACGCCGCGAGAACCGTTCGAAACGGTCGAGCAACGAACGAGATATGGGAGGACGAAGCATCGAAACTGATCAGCGGTGCAAAAATAGCGCGCCAATTTTCAGAGAGAATTTCATATTTCGAACACACCATATTGTTACCCATCATATGAGGGTCAAAACGCCGCGAGAACCGTTCGAAACGGTCGAGCAACGAACGAGATATGGGAGGACGAAGCATCGAAACTGATCAGCGGTGCAAAAATAGCGCGCCAATTTTCAGAGAGAATTTCATATTTCGAACACACCATATTGTTACCCATCATATGAGGGTCAAAACGCCGCGAGAACCGTTCGAAACGGTCGAGCAACGAACGAGATATGGGAGGACGAAGCATCGAAACTGATCAGCGGTGCAAAAATAGCGCGCCAATTTTCAGAGAGAATTTCATATTTCGAACACACCATATTGTTACCCATCATATGAGGGTCAAAACGCCGCGAGAACCGTTCGAAACGGTCGAGCAACGAACGAGATATGGGAGGACGAAGCATCGAAACTGATCAGCGGTGCAAAAATAGCGCGCCAATTTTCAGAGAGAATTTCATATTTCGAACACACCATATTGTTACCCATCATATGAGGGTCAAAACGCCGCGAGAACCGTTCGAAACGGTCGAGCAACGAACGAGATATGGGAGGACGAAGCATCGAAACTGATCAGCGGTGCAAAAATAGCGCGCCAATTTTCAGAGAGAATTTCATATTTCGAACACACCATATTGTTACCCATCATATGAGGGTCAAAACGCCGCGAGAACCGTTCGAAACGGTCGAGCAACGAACGAGATATGGGAGGACGAAGCATCGAAACTGATCAGCGGTGCAAAAATAGCGCGCCAATTTTCAGAGAGAATTTCATATTTCGAACACACCATATTGTTACCCATCATATGAGGGTCAAAACGCCGCGAGAACCGTTCGAAACGGTCGAGCAACGAACGAGATATGGGAGGACGAAGCATCGAAACTGATCAGCGGTGCAAAAATAGCGCGCCAATTTTCAGAGAGAATTTCATATTTCGAACACACCATATTGTTACCCATCATATGAGGGTCAAAACGCCGCGAGAACCGTTCGAAACGGTCGAGCAACGAACGAGATATGGGAGGACGAAGCATCGAAACTGATCAGCGGTGCAAAAATAGCGCGCCAATTTTCAGAGAGAATTTCATATTTCAAACACACCATATTGTTACCCATCATATGAGGGTCAAAACGCCGCGAGAACCGTTCGAAACGGTCGAGCAACGAACGAGATATGGGAGGACGAAGCATCGAAACTGATCAGCGGTGCAAAAATAGCGCGCCAATTTTCAGAGAGAATTTCATATTTCGAACACACCATATTGTTACCCATCATATGAGGGTCAAAACGCCGCGAGAACCGTTCGAAACGGTCGAGCAACGAACGAGATATGGGAGGACGAAGCATCGAAACTGATCAGCGGTGCAAAAATAGCGCGCCAATTTTCAGAGAGAATTTCATATTTCGAACACACCATATTGTTACCCATCATATGAGGGTCAAAACGCCGCGAGAACCGTTCGAAACGGTCGAGCAACGAACGAGATATGGGAGGACGAAGCATCGAAACTGATCAGCGGTGCAAAAATAGCGCGCCAATTTTCAGAGAGAATTTCATATTTCGAACACACCATATTGTTACCCATCATATGAGGGTCAAAACGCCGCGAGAACCGTTCGAAACGGTCGAGCAACGAACGAGATATGGGAGGACGAAGCATCGAAACTGATCAGCGGTGCAAAAATAGCGCGCCAATTTTCAGAGAGAATTTCATATTTCGAACACACCATATTGTTACCCATCATATGAGGGTCAAAACGCCGCGAGAACCGTTCGAAACGGTCGAGCAACGAACGAGATATGGGAGGACGAAGCATCGAAACTGATCAGCGGTGCAAAAATAGCGCGCCAATTTTCAGAGAGAATTTCATATTTCGAACACACCATATTGTTACCCATCATATGAGGGTCAAAACGCCGCGAGAACCGTTCGAAACGGTCGAGCAACGAACGAGATATGGGAGGACGAAGCATCGAAACTGATCAGCGGTGCAAAAATAGCGCGCCAATTTTCAGAGAGAATTTCATATTTCGAACACACCATATTGTTACCCATCATATGAGGGTCAAAACGCCGCGAGAACCGTTCGAAACGGTCGAGCAACGAACGAGATATGGGAGGACGAAGCATCGAAACTGATCAGCGGTGCAAAAATAGCGCGCCAATTTTCAGAGAGAATTTCATATTTCGAACACACCATATTGTTACCCATCATATGAGGGTCAAAACGCCGCGAGAACCGTTCGAAACGGTCGAGCAACGAACGAGATATGGGAGGACGAAGCATCGAAACTGATCAGCGGTGCAAAAATAGCGCGCCAATTTTCAGAGAGAATTTCATATTTCGAACACACCATATTGTTACCCATCATATGAGGGTCAAAACGCCGCGAGAACCGTTCGAAACGGTCGAGCAACGAACGAGATATGGGAGGACGAAGCATCGAAACTGATCAGCGGTGCAAAAATAGCGCGCCAATTTTCAGAGAGAATTTCATATTTCGAACACACCATATTGTTACCCATCATATGAGGGTCAAAACGCCGCGAGAACCGTTCGAAACGGTCGAGCAACGAACGAGATATGGGAGGACGAAGCATCGAAACTGATCAGCGGTGCAAAAATAGCGCGCCAATTTTCAGAGAGAATTTCATATTTCGAACACACCATATTGTTACCCATCATATGAGGGTCAAAACGCCGTGAGAACCGTTCGAAACGGTCGAGCAACGAACGAGATATGGGAGGACGAAGCATCGAAACTGATCAGCGGTGCAAAAATAGCGCGCCAATTTTCAGAGAGAATTTCATATTTCGAACACACCATATTGTTACCCATCATATGAGGGTCAAAACGCCGCGAGAACCGTACGAAACGGTCGAGCAACGAACGAGATATGGGAGAACGAAGCATCGAAACTGATCAGAGGTGCAAAAATAGCGCGCCAATTTTCAGAGAGAGTTTCATATTTCGAACACACCATATTGTTACCCATCATATGAGGGTCAAAACGCCGCGAGAACCGTTCGAAACGGTCGAGCAACTAACGAGATATGGGAGGACGAAGCATCAAAACTGATCAGCGGTGCAAAAATAGCGCGCCAATTTTCAGAGAGAATTTCATATTTCGAACACACCATAATGTTACCCATCATATGAGGGTCAAAACACCGCGAGAACCGTTCGAAACGGTCCAGCAACAAACGAGATATGGGAGGACGAAGCATCGAAACTGATCAGCGGTGCAAAAATAGCGCGCCAATTTTCAGAGAGAATTTCATATTTCGAACACACCATAATGTTACCCATCATATGAGGGTCAAAACGCCGCGAGAACCGTTCGAAACGGTCGAGCAACGAACGAGATATGGGAGGACGGAGCATCGAAACTGATCAGCGGTGCAAAAATAGCGCGCCAATTTTCAGAGAGAATTTCATATTTCGAACACACCATATTGTTACCCATCATATGAGGGTCAAAACGCCGCGAGAACCGTTCGAAATGGTCGAGCAACGAACGAGATATGAGAGGACGAAGCATCGAAACTGATCAGCGGTGCAAAAATAGCGCGCCAATTTTCAGAGAGAATTTCATATTTTGAACACACCATATTTTTACCCATTATATGAGGGTCAAAACGCCGCGAGAACCGTTCGAAACGGTCGAGCAACGAACGAGATATGGGAGGATGAAGCATCGAAACTGATCAGCGGTGCAAAAATAGCGCGCCAATTTTCAGAGAGAATTTCATATTTCGAACACACCATATTGTTACCCATCATATGAGGGTCAAAACGCCGCGAGAACATTTCGAAACGGTCGAGCAACGAACGAGATATGGGAGGACGAAGCATAGAAACTGATCAGCGGTGCAAAAATCACGCGCCAATTTTCTGAGAGAATTTCATATTTCGAACACACCATATTGTTACCCATCATATGAGGGTCAAAACGCCGCGAGAACCGTTCGAATCGGTCGAGCAACGAACGAGATATGGGAGGACGAAGCATCGAAACTGATCAGCGGTGCAAAAATAGCGCCCCAATTTTCAGAGAGAATTTCATATTTCGAACACACCATAATGTTACCCATCATATGAGGGTCAAAACGCCGCGAGAACCGTTCGAAACGGTCGAGCAACGAACGAGATATGGGAGGACGAAGCATCGAAACTGATCAGCGGTGCAAAAATAGCGCGCCAATTTTCAGAGAGAATTTCATATTTCGAACACACCATATTGTTACCCATCATATGAGGGTCAAAACGCCGCGAGAACCGTTCGAAACGGTCGAGCAACGAACGAGATATGGGAGGACGAAGCATCGAAACTGATCAGCGGTGCAAAAATAGCGCGCCAATTTTCAGAGAGAATTTCATATTTCGAACACACCATATTGTTACCCATCATATGAGGGTCAAAACGCCGCGAGAACCGTTCGAAACGGTCGAGCAACGAACGAGATATGGGAGGACGAAGCATCGAAACTGATCAGCGGTGCAAAAATAGCGCGCCAATTTTCAGAGAGAATTTCATATTTCGAACACACCATATTGTTACCCATCATATGAGGGTCAAAACGCCGCGAGAACCGTTCGAAACGGTCGAGCAACGAACGAGATATGGGAGGACGAAGCATCGAAACTGATCAGCGGTGCAAAAATAGCGCGCCAATTTTCAGAGAGAATTTCATATTTCGAACACACCATATTGTTACCCATCATATGAGGGTCAAAACGCCGCGAGAACCGTTCGAAACGGTCGAGCGAACGATACGAGATATGAGAGGACGAAGCATCGAAACTGATCAGCGGTGCAAAAATAGCGCGCCAATTTCAGAGAGAATTTCATATTTCGAACACACCATATTGTTACCCATCATATAGGGTCAAAACGCCGCGAGAACCGTTCGAAACGGTCGAGCAACGAACGAGATATGGGAGGACGAAGCATCGAAACTGATCAGCGGTGCAAAAATAACGCGCCAATTTTCAGAGAGAATTTCCTATTTCGAACACACCATATTGTTACCCATCATATGAGGGTCAAAACGCCGCGAGAACCGTTCCAAACGGTCGAGCAACGAACTAGATATGGGAGGACGAAGCATCGAAACTGATCAGCGGTGCAAAAACAGAGCGCCAATTTTCAGAGAGAATTTCATATTTCGAACACAGCATATTGTTACCCATCATATGAGGGTCAAAACGCCGTGAGAACCGTTCGAAACGGTCGAGCAACGAACGAGATATGGGAGGACGAAGCATCGAAACTGATCAGCGGTGCAAAAATAGCGTGCTAATTTTCAGAGAGAATTTCATATTTCGAACACACCATATTGTTACCCATCATATGAGGGTCAAAATGCCGCAAGAACCGTTCGAAACGGTCGAGCAACGAACGAGATATGGGAGGACGAAGCATCGAAACTGATCAGCGGTGCAAAAATAGCGCGCCAATTTTCAGAGAGAATTTCATATTTCGAACACACCATATTGTTACCCATCATATGAGGGTCAAAATGCCGCGAGAACCGTTCGAAACGGTCGAGCAACGAACGAGATATGGGAGGACGAAGCATCGAAACTGATCAGCGGTGCAAAAATAGCGCGCCAATTTTCAGAGAGAATTTCATATTTCGAACACACCATATTGTTACCCATCATATGAGGGTCAAAACGCCGCGAGAACCGTTCGAAACGGTCGAGCAACGTACGAGATATGGGAGGACGAAGCATCGAAACTGATCAGCGGTGCAAAAATAGCGCGCCAATTTTCAGAGAGAATTTCATATTTCGAACACACCATATTGTTACCCATCATATGAGGGTCAAAACGCCGCGAGAACCGTTCGAAACGGTCGAGCAACGAACGAGATATGGGAGGACGAAACATCGAAACTGATCAGCTGTGCAAAAATAGCGCGCCAATTTTCAGAGAGAATTTCATATTTCGAACACACCATATTGTTACCCATCATATGAGGGTCAAAACGCCGCGAGAACCGTTCGAAACGGTCGAGCAACGAACGAGATATGGGAGGACGAAGCATCGAAACTGATCAGCGGTGCAAAAATAGCGCACCAATTTTCAGAGAGAATTTCATATTTCAAACACACCATATTGTTACCCATCATATGAGGGTCAAAACGCCGTGAGAACCGTTCGAAACGGTCGAGCAACGAACGAGATATGGGAGGACGAAGCATCGAAACTGATCAGCGGTGCAAAAATAGCGCGCCAATTTTCAGAGAGAATTTCATATTTCGAACACACCATATTGTTACCCATCATATGAGGGTCAAAACGCCGCGAGAACCGTTCGAAACGGTCGAGCAACGAACGAGATATGGGAGGACGAAGCATCGAAACTGATCAGCGGTGCAAAAATAGCGCGCCAATTTTCAGAGAGAATTTCATATTTCGAACACACCATATTGTTACCCATCATATGAGGGTCAAAACGCCGCAAGAACCGTTCGAAACGGTCGAGCAACGTACGAGATATGGGAGGACGAAGCATCGAAACTGATCAGCGGTGCAAAAATAGCGCGCCAATTTTCAGAGAGAATTTCATATTTCGAACACACCATATTGTTACCCATCATATGAGGGTCAAAACGCCGCGAGAACCGTTCGAAACGGTCGAGCAACGAACGAGATATGGGAGGGCGAAGCATCGAAACTGATCAGTGGAAATAGCGCGCCAATTTTCAGAGAGAATTTCGTATTTCGAACACACCATATTGTTACCCATCATATGTGGGTCAAAACGCCGCGAGAACCGTTCGAAACGGTCGAGCAACGAACGAGATATGGGAGGACGAAGCATCGAAACTGATCAGCGGTGCAAAAATAGCGCGCCAATTTTCAGAGAGAATTTCATATTTCGAACACACCATATTGTTACCCATCATATGAGGGTCAAAACGCCGCGAGAACCGTTCGAAACGGTCGAGCAACGAACGAGATATAGGAGGACGAAGCATCGAAACTGATCAGCGGTGCAAAAATAGCGCGCCAATTTTCAGAGAGAATTTCATATTTCGAACACACCATATTGTTAAACATCATATGAGGGTCAAAACGCCGCGAGAACCGTTCGAACGGTCGAGCAACGAACGAGATATAGGAGGACGAAGCATCGAAACTGATCAGCGGTGCAAAAATACCAATTTTCAGAGAGAATTTCATATTTCGAACACACCATATTGTTACCCATCATATGAAGGTCAAAAGGTCAAAACGCCGCGAGAACCGTTCGAAACGGTCGAGCAACGAACGAGATATGGGAGGACGAAGCATCGAAACTGATCAGCGGTGCAAAAATAGCGCGCCAATTTTCAGATAGAATTTCATATTTCGAACACACCATATTGTTACCCATCATATGAGGGTCAAAACGCCGCGAGAACCGTTCGAAACGGTCGAGCAACGAACGAGATATGGGAGGACGAAGCATCGAAACTGATCAGCGGTGCAAAAATAGCGCGCCAATTTTCAGAGAGAATTTCATATTTCGAACACACCATATTGTTACCCATCATATGAGGGTCAAAACGCCGCGAGAACCGTTCGAAACGGTCGAGCAACGAACGAGATATGGGAGGACGAAGCATCGAAACTGATCAGCGGTGCAAAAATAGCGCGCCAATTTTCAGAGAGAATTTCATATTTCGAACACACCATATTGTTACCCATCATATGAGGGTCAAAACGCCGCGAGAACCGTTCGAAACGGTCGAGCAACGAACGAGATATGGGAGGACGAAGCATCGAAACTGATCAGCGGTGCAAAAATAGCGCGCCAATTTTCAGAGAGAATTTCATATTTCGAACACACCATATTGTTACCCATCAAATGAGGGTCAAAACGCCGAGAGAACCGTTCGAAACGGTCGAGCAACGAACGAGATATGGGATGACGAAGCATCGAAACTGATCAGCGGTGCAAAAATAGCGCGCCAATTTTCAGAGAGAATTTCATATTTCGAACACACCATATTGTTACCCATCATATGAGGGTCAAAACGCCGCGAGAACCGTTCGAAACGGTCGAGCAACGAACGAGATATGGGAGGACGAAGCATCGAAACTGATCAGCGGTGCAAAAATAGCGCGCCAATTTTAAGAGAGAATTTCATATTTTGAACACACCATATTGTTACCCATCATATGAGGGTCAAAACGCCTCGAGAACCGTTCGAAACGGTCGAGCAACTAACGAGATATGGGAGGACGAAGCATCGAAACTGATCAGCGGTGCAAAAATAGCGCGCCAATTTTCAGAGAGAATTTCATATTTCGAACACACCATATTGTTACCCATCATATGAGGGTCAAAACGCCGCGAGAACCGTTCGAAACGGTCGAGCAACGAACGAGATATGGGAGGACGAAGCATCGAAACTGATCAGCGGTGCAAAAATAGCGCGCCAATTTTCAGAGAGAATTTCATATTTCGAACACACCATATTGTTACCCATCATATGAGGGTCAAAACGCCGCGAGAACCGTTCGAAACGGTCGAGCAACGAACGAGATATGGGAGGACGAAGCATCGAAACTGATCAGCGGTGCAAAAATAGCGCGCCAATTTTAAGAGAGAATTTCATATTTTGAACACACCATATTGTTACCCATCATATGAGGGTCAAAACGCCTAGAGAACCGTTCGAAACGGTCGAGCAACGAACGAGATATGGGAGGACGAAGCATCGAAACTGATCAGCGGTGCAAAAATAGCGCTCCAATTTTCAGAGAGAATTTCATATTTCGGACACACCATATTGTTACCCATCATATGATGGTCAAAACGCCGCGAGAACCGTTCGAAACGGTCAAGCAACGAACGAGATATGGGAGGACGATGCATCGAAACTGATCAGCGGTGCAAAAATAGCGCGCCAATTTTCAGAGAGAATTTCATATTTCGAACACACCATATTGTTACCCATCATATGAGGGTCAAAACGCCGAGAGAACCGATCAAAACGGTCGAGCAACGAACGAGATATGGGAGGACGAAGCAACGAAACTGATCAGCGGTGCAAAAATAGCGCGCCAATTTTCAGAGAGAATTTCATATTTCGAACACACCATATTGTTACCCATCATATGAGGGTCAAAACGCCGCGAGAACCGTTCGAAACGGTCGAGCAACAAACGAGATATGGGAGGACGAAGCATCGAAACTGATCAGCGGTGCAAAAATAGCGCGCCAATTTTCAGAGAGAATTTCATATTTTGAACACACCATATTGTTACCCATCATATGAGGATCAAAATGCCGCGAGAACCGTTCGAAACGGTCGAGCAACGAACGAGATATGGGAGGACGAAGCATCGAAACTGATCAGCGGTGCAAAAATAGCGCGTCAATTTTCAGAGAGAATTTCATATTTCGAACACACCATATTGTTACCCATCATATGAGGGTCAAAACGCCACGAGAACCGTTCGAAACGGTCGAGCAACGAACGAGATATGGGAGGACGAAGCATCGAAACTGATCAGCGGTGCAAAAATAGCGCGCCAATTTTCAGAGAGAATTTCATATTTCGAACACACCATATTGTTACCCATCATATGAGGGTCAAACGCCGCTAGAACCGTTCGAAACGGTCGAGCAACGAACGAGATATGGGAGGACGAAGCATCGAAACTAATCAGCGGTGCACAAATAGCGCGCCAATTTTCAGAGAGAATTTCATATTTCGAACACACCATATTGTTACCCATCATATGAGGGTCAAAACGCCGCGAGAACCGTTCGAAACGGTCGAGCAACGAACGAGATATGGGAGGACGAAGCATCGAAACTGATCAGCGGTGCAAAAATAGCGCGCCAATTTTCAGAGAGAATTTCATATTTTGAACACACCATATTGTTACCCATCATATGAGGTTCAAAATGCCGCGAGAACCGTTCGAAACGGTCGAGCAACGAACGAGATATGGGAGGACGAAGCATCGAAACTGATCAGCGGTGCAAAAATAGCGCGTCAATTTTCAGAGAGAATTTCATATTTCGAACACACCATATTGTTACCCATCATATGAGGGTCAAAACGCCACGAGAACCGTTCGAAACGGTCGAGCAACGAACGAGATATGGGAGGACGAAGCATCGAA
>OY974084.1:51071723-51364034 GCA_963854165.1 Sylvicola cinctus | reverse complement strand
AAATCACTTTCCAAATACGGCGGGAAATCGCGATTAAAATGTCATAAAAACTGACACTTTAACCCGTTATAACTCGGAAAATTAAAGGAAAATGAAAATGGAAAAGCGAAATTAAGATAGAAAAAGTGAAAAGGATTCAAACGCAAATAAAAATATTCAAATGATTTTGAAAAATAGGACGAAAAAGGACGAAAAATAAATAACGGGGAAAATCCGGAAAATTCCCGGAAAATTCAAAGTGGAAATGAAAGAGGAATTGAAAAGGATTCAAACAAAAAAAAGAAAAGTCAAATCACTTTCCAAATACGGCGGGAAATCGCGATTAAAATGTCATAAAAACTGACACTTTAACCCGTTATAACTCGGAAAATTAAAGGAAAATGAAAATGGAAAAGCGAAATTAAGATAGAAAAAGTGAAAAGGATTCAAACGCAAATAAAAATATTCAAATGATTTTGAAAAATAGGACGAAAAAGGACGAAAAATAAATAACGGGGAAAATCCGGAAAATTCCCGGAAAATTCAAAGTGGAAATGAAAGAGGAATTGAAAAGGATTCAAACAAAAAAAAGAAAAGTCAAATCACTTTCCAAATACGGCGGGAAATCGCGATTAAAATGTCATAAAAACTGACACTTTAACCCGTTATAACTCGGAAAATTAAAGGAAAATGAAAATGGAAAAGCGAAATTAAGATAGAAAAAGTGAAAAGGATTCAAACGCAAATAAAAATATTCAAATGATTTTGAAAAATAGGACGAAAAAGGACGAAAAATAAATAACGGGGAAAATCCGGAAAATTCCCGGAAAATTCAAAGTGGAAATGAAAGAGGAATTGAAAAGGATTCAAACAAAAAAAAGAAAAGTCAAATCACTTTCCAAATACGGCGGGAAATCGCGATTAAAATGTCATAAAAACTGACACTTTAACCCGTTATAACTCGGAAAATTAAAGGAAAATGAAAATGGAAAAGCGAAATTAAGATAGAAAAAGTGAAAAGGATTCAAACGCAAATAAAAATATTCAAATGATTTTGAAAAATAGGACGAAAAAGGACGAAAAATAAATAACGGGGAAAATCCGGAAAATTCCCGGAAAATTCAAAGTGGAAATGAAAGAGGAATTGAAAAGGATTCAAACAAAAAAAAGAAAAGTCAAATCACTTTCCAAATACGGCGGGAAATCGCGATTAAAATGTCATAAAAACTGACACTTTAACCCGTTATAACTCGGAAAATTAAAGGAAAATGAAAATGGAAAAGCGAAATTAAGATAGAAAAAGTGAAAAGGATTCAAACGCAAATAAAAATATTCAAATGATTTTGAAAAATAGGACGAAAAAGGACGAAAAATAAATAACGGGGAAAATCCGGAAAATTCCCGGAAAATTCAAAGTGGAAATGAAAGAGGAATTGAAAAGGATTCAAACAAAAAAAAGAAAAGTCAAATCACTTTCCAAATACGGCGGGAAATCGCGATTAAAATGTCATAAAAACTGACACTTTAACCCGTTATAACTCGGAAAATTAAAGGAAAATGAAAATGGAAAAGCGAAATTAAGATAGAAAAAGTGAAAAGGATTCAAACGCAAATAAAAATATTCAAATGATTTTGAAAAATAGGACGAAAAAGGACGAAAAATAAATAACGGGGAAAATCCGGAAAATTCCCGGAAAATTCAAAGTGGAAATGAAAGAGGAATTGAAAAGGATTCAAACAAAAAAAAGAAAAGTCAAATCACTTTCCAAATACGGCGGGAAATCGCGATTAAAATGTCATAAAAACTGACACTTTAACCCGTTATAACTCGGAAAATTAAAGGAAAATGAAAATGGAAAAGCGAAATTAAGATAGAAAAAGTGAAAAGGATTCAAACGCAAATAAAAATATTCAAATGATTTTGAAAAATAGGACGAAAAAGGACGAAAAATAAATAACGGGGAAAATCCGGAAAATTCCCGGAAAATTCAAAGTGGAAATGAAAGAGGAATTGAAAAGGATTCAAACAAAAAAAAGAAAAGTCAAATCACTTTCCAAATACGGCGGGAAATCGCGATTAAAATGTCATAAAAACTGACACTTTAACCCGTTATAACTCGGAAAATTAAAGGAAAATGAAAATGGAAAAGCGAAATTAAGATAGAAAAAGTGAAAAGGATTCAAACGCAAATAAAAATATTCAAATGATTTTGAAAAATAGGACGAAAAAGGACGAAAAATAAATAACGGGGAAAATCCGGAAAATTCCCGGAAAATTCAAAGTGGAAATGAAAGAGGAATTGAAAAGGATTCAAACAAAAAAAAGAAAAGTCAAATCACTTTCCAAATACGGCGGGAAATCGCGATTAAAATGTCATAAAAACTGACACTTTAACCCGTTATAACTCGGAAAATTAAAGGAAAATGAAAATGGAAAAGCGAAATTAAGATAGAAAAAGTGAAAAGGATTCAAACGCAAATAAAAATATTCAAATGATTTTGAAAAATAGGACGAAAAAGGACGAAAAATAAATAACGGGGAAAATCCGGAAAATTCCCGGAAAATTCAAAGTGGAAATGAAAGAGGAATTGAAAAGGATTCAAACAAAAAAAAGAAAAGTCAAATCACTTTCCAAATACGGCGGGAAATCGCGATTAAAATGTCATAAAAACTGACACTTTAACCCGTTATAACTCGGAAAATTAAAGGAAAATGAAAATGGAAAAGCGAAATTAAGATAGAAAAAGTGAAAAGGATTCAAACGCAAATAAAAATATTCAAATGATTTTGAAAAATAGGACGAAAAAGGACGAAAAATAAATAACGGGGAAAATCCGGAAAATTCCCGGAAAATTCAAAGTGGAAATGAAAGAGGAATTGAAAAGGATTCAAACAAAAAAAAGAAAAGTCAAATCACTTTCCAAATACGGCGGGAAATCGCGATTAAAATGTCATAAAAACTGACACTTTAACCCGTTATAACTCGGAAAATTAAAGGAAAATGAAAATGGAAAAGCGAAATTAAGATAGAAAAAGTGAAAAGGATTCAAACGCAAATAAAAATATTCAAATGATTTTGAAAAATAGGACGAAAAAGGACGAAAAATAAATAACGGGGAAAATCCGGAAAATTCCCGGAAAATTCAAAGTGGAAATGAAAGAGGAATTGAAAAGGATTCAAACAAAAAAAAGAAAAGTCAAATCACTTTCCAAATACGGCGGGAAATCGCGATTAAAATGTCATAAAAACTGACACTTTAACCCGTTATAACTCGGAAAATTAAAGGAAAATGAAAATGGAAAAGCGAAATTAAGATAGAAAAAGTGAAAAGGATTCAAACGCAAATAAAAATATTCAAATGATTTTGAAAAATAGGACGAAAAAGGACGAAAAATAAATAACGGGGAAAATCCGGAAAATTCCCGGAAAATTCAAAGTGGAAATGAAAGAGGAATTGAAAAGGATTCAAACAAAAAAAAGAAAAGTCAAATCACTTTCCAAATACGGCGGGAAATCGCGATTAAAATGTCATAAAAACTGACACTTTAACCCGTTATAACTCGGAAAATTAAAGGAAAATGAAAATGGAAAAGCGAAATTAAGATAGAAAAAGTGAAAAGGATTCAAACGCAAATAAAAATATTCAAATGATTTTGAAAAATAGGACGAAAAAGGACGAAAAATAAATAACGGGGAAAATCCGGAAAATTCCCGGAAAATTCAAAGTGGAAATGAAAGAGGAATTGAAAAGGATTCAAACAAAAAAAAGAAAAGTCAAATCACTTTCCAAATACGGCGGGAAATCGCGATTAAAATGTCATAAAAACTGACACTTTAACCCGTTATAACTCGGAAAATTAAAGGAAAATGAAAATGGAAAAGCGAAATTAAGATAGAAAAAGTGAAAAGGATTCAAACGCAAATAAAAATATTCAAATGATTTTGAAAAATAGGACGAAAAAGGACGAAAAATAAATAACGGGGAAAATCCGGAAAATTCCCGGAAAATTCAAAGTGGAAATGAAAGAGGAATTGAAAAGGATTCAAACAAAAAAAAGAAAAGTCAAATCACTTTCCAAATACGGCGGGAAATCGCGATTAAAATGTCATAAAAACTGACACTTTAACCCGTTATAACTCGGAAAATTAAAGGAAAATGAAAATGGAAAAGCGAAATTAAGATAGAAAAAGTGAAAAGGATTCAAACGCAAATAAAAATATTCAAATGATTTTGAAAAATAGGACGAAAAAGGACGAAAAATAAATAACGGGGAAAATCCGGAAAATTCCCGGAAAATTCAAAGTGGAAATGAAAGAGGAATTGAAAAGGATTCAAACAAAAAAAAGAAAAGTCAAATCACTTTCCAAATACGGCGGGAAATCGCGATTAAAATGTCATAAAAACTGACACTTTAACCCGTTATAACTCGGAAAATTAAAGGAAAATGAAAATGGAAAAGCGAAATTAAGATAGAAAAAGTGAAAAGGATTCAAACGCAAATAAAAATATTCAAATGATTTTGAAAAATAGGACGAAAAAGGACGAAAAATAAATAACGGGGAAAATCCGGAAAATTCCCGGAAAATTCAAAGTGGAAATGAAAGAGGAATTGAAAAGGATTCAAACAAAAAAAAGAAAAGTCAAATCACTTTCCAAATACGGCGGGAAATCGCGATTAAAATGTCATAAAAACTGACACTTTAACCCGTTATAACTCGGAAAATTAAAGGAAAATGAAAATGGAAAAGCGAAATTAAGATAGAAAAAGTGAAAAGGATTCAAACGCAAATAAAAATATTCAAATGATTTTGAAAAATAGGACGAAAAAGGACGAAAAATAAATAACGGGGAAAATCCGGAAAATTCCCGGAAAATTCAAAGTGGAAATGAAAGAGGAATTGAAAAGGATTCAAACAAAAAAAAGAAAAGTCAAATCACTTTCCAAATACGGCGGGAAATCGCGATTAAAATGTCATAAAAACTGACACTTTAACCCGTTATAACTCGGAAAATTAAAGGAAAATGAAAATGGAAAAGCGAAATTAAGATAGAAAAAGTGAAAAGGATTCAAACGCAAATAAAAATATTCAAATGATTTTGAAAAATAGGACGAAAAAGGACGAAAAATAAATAACGGGGAAAATCCGGAAAATTCCCGGAAAATTCAAAGTGGAAATGAAAGAGGAATTGAAAAGGATTCAAACAAAAAAAAGAAAAGTCAAATCACTTTCCAAATACGGCGGGAAATCGCGATTAAAATGTCATAAAAACTGACACTTTAACCCGTTATAACTCGGAAAATTAAAGGAAAATGAAAATGGAAAAGCGAAATTAAGATAGAAAAAGTGAAAAGGATTCAAACGCAAATAAAAATATTCAAATGATTTTGAAAAATAGGACGAAAAAGGACGAAAAATAAATAACGGGGAAAATCCGGAAAATTCCCGGAAAATTCAAAGTGGAAATGAAAGAGGAATTGAAAAGGATTCAAACAAAAAAAAGAAAAGTCAAATCACTTTCCAAATACGGCGGGAAATCGCGATTAAAATGTCATAAAAACTGACACTTTAACCCGTTATAACTCGGAAAATTAAAGGAAAATGAAAATGGAAAAGCGAAATTAAGATAGAAAAAGTGAAAAGGATTCAAACGCAAATAAAAATATTCAAATGATTTTGAAAAATAGGACGAAAAAGGACGAAAAATAAATAACGGGGAAAATCCGGAAAATTCCCGGAAAATTCAAAGTGGAAATGAAAGAGGAATTGAAAAGGATTCAAACAAAAAAAAGAAAAGTCAAATCACTTTCCAAATACGGCGGGAAATCGCGATTAAAATGTCATAAAAACTGACACTTTAACCCGTTATAACTCGGAAAATTAAAGGAAAATGAAAATGGAAAAGCGAAATTAAGATAGAAAAAGTGAAAAGGATTCAAACGCAAATAAAAATATTCAAATGATTTTGAAAAATAGGACGAAAAAGGACGAAAAATAAATAACGGGGAAAATCCGGAAAATTCCCGGAAAATTCAAAGTGGAAATGAAAGAGGAATTGAAAAGGATTCAAACAAAAAAAAGAAAAGTCAAATCACTTTCCAAATACGGCGGGAAATCGCGATTAAAATGTCATAAAAACTGACACTTTAACCCGTTATAACTCGGAAAATTAAAGGAAAATGAAAATGGAAAAGCGAAATTAAGATAGAAAAAGTGAAAAGGATTCAAACGCAAATAAAAATATTCAAATGATTTTGAAAAATAGGACGAAAAAGGACGAAAAATAAATAACGGGGAAAATCCGGAAAATTCCCGGAAAATTCAAAGTGGAAATGAAAGAGGAATTGAAAAGGATTCAAACAAAAAAAAGAAAAGTCAAATCACTTTCCAAATACGGCGGGAAATCGCGATTAAAATGTCATAAAAACTGACACTTTAACCCGTTATAACTCGGAAAATTAAAGGAAAATGAAAATGGAAAAGCGAAATTAAGATAGAAAAAGTGAAAAGGATTCAAACGCAAATAAAAATATTCAAATGATTTTGAAAAATAGGACGAAAAAGGACGAAAAATAAATAACGGGGAAAATCCGGAAAATTCCCGGAAAATTCAAAGTGGAAATGAAAGAGGAATTGAAAAGGATTCAAACAAAAAAAAGAAAAGTCAAATCACTTTCCAAATACGGCGGGAAATCGCGATTAAAATGTCATAAAAACTGACACTTTAACCCGTTATAACTCGGAAAATTAAAGGAAAATGAAAATGGAAAAGCGAAATTAAGATAGAAAAAGTGAAAAGGATTCAAACGCAAATAAAAATATTCAAATGATTTTGAAAAATAGGACGAAAAAGGACGAAAAATAAATAACGGGGAAAATCCGGAAAATTCCCGGAAAATTCAAAGTGGAAATGAAAGAGGAATTGAAAAGGATTCAAACAAAAAAAAGAAAAGTCAAATCACTTTCCAAATACGGCGGGAAATCGCGATTAAAATGTCATAAAAACTGACACTTTAACCCGTTATAACTCGGAAAATTAAAGGAAAATGAAAATGGAAAAGCGAAATTAAGATAGAAAAAGTGAAAAGGATTCAAACGCAAATAAAAATATTCAAATGATTTTGAAAAATAGGACGAAAAAGGACGAAAAATAAATAACGGGGAAAATCCGGAAAATTCCCGGAAAATTCAAAGTGGAAATGAAAGAGGAATTGAAAAGGATTCAAACAAAAAAAAGAAAAGTCAAATCACTTTCCAAATACGGCGGGAAATCGCGATTAAAATGTCATAAAAACTGACACTTTAACCCGTTATAACTCGGAAAATTAAAGGAAAATGAAAATGGAAAAGCGAAATTAAGATAGAAAAAGTGAAAAGGATTCAAACGCAAATAAAAATATTCAAATGATTTTGAAAAATAGGACGAAAAAGGACGAAAAATAAATAACGGGGAAAATCCGGAAAATTCCCGGAAAATTCAAAGTGGAAATGAAAGAGGAATTGAAAAGGATTCAAACAAAAAAAAGAAAAGTCAAATCACTTTCCAAATACGGCGGGAAATCGCGATTAAAATGTCATAAAAACTGACACTTTAACCCGTTATAACTCGGAAAATTAAAGGAAAATGAAAATGGAAAAGCGAAATTAAGATAGAAAAAGTGAAAAGGATTCAAACGCAAATAAAAATATTCAAATGATTTTGAAAAATAGGACGAAAAAGGACGAAAAATAAATAACGGGGAAAATCCGGAAAATTCCCGGAAAATTCAAAGTGGAAATGAAAGAGGAATTGAAAAGGATTCAAACAAAAAAAAGAAAAGTCAAATCACTTTCCAAATACGGCGGGAAATCGCGATTAAAATGTCATAAAAACTGACACTTTAACCCGTTATAACTCGGAAAATTAAAGGAAAATGAAAATGGAAAAGCGAAATTAAGATAGAAAAAGTGAAAAGGATTCAAACGCAAATAAAAATATTCAAATGATTTTGAAAAATAGGACGAAAAAGGACGAAAAATAAATAACGGGGAAAATCCGGAAAATTCCCGGAAAATTCAAAGTGGAAATGAAAGAGGAATTGAAAAGGATTCAAACAAAAAAAAGAAAAGTCAAATCACTTTCCAAATACGGCGGGAAATCGCGATTAAAATGTCATAAAAACTGACACTTTAACCCGTTATAACTCGGAAAATTAAAGGAAAATGAAAATGGAAAAGCGAAATTAAGATAGAAAAAGTGAAAAGGATTCAAACGCAAATAAAAATATTCAAATGATTTTGAAAAATAGGACGAAAAAGGACGAAAAATAAATAACGGGGAAAATCCGGAAAATTCCCGGAAAATTCAAAGTGGAAATGAAAGAGGAATTGAAAAGGATTCAAACAAAAAAAAGAAAAGTCAAATCACTTTCCAAATACGGCGGGAAATCGCGATTAAAATGTCATAAAAACTGACACTTTAACCCGTTATAACTCGGAAAATTAAAGGAAAATGAAAATGGAAAAGCGAAATTAAGATAGAAAAAGTGAAAAGGATTCAAACGCAAATAAAAATATTCAAATGATTTTGAAAAATAGGACGAAAAAGGACGAAAAATAAATAACGGGGAAAATCCGGAAAATTCCCGGAAAATTCAAAGTGGAAATGAAAGAGGAATTGAAAAGGATTCAAACAAAAAAAAGAAAAGTCAAATCACTTTCCAAATACGGCGGGAAATCGCGATTAAAATGTCATAAAAACTGACACTTTAACCCGTTATAACTCGGAAAATTAAAGGAAAATGAAAATGGAAAAGCGAAATTAAGATAGAAAAAGTGAAAAGGATTCAAACGCAAATAAAAATATTCAAATGATTTTGAAAAATAGGACGAAAAAGGACGAAAAATAAATAACGGGGAAAATCCGGAAAATTCCCGGAAAATTCAAAGTGGAAATGAAAGAGGAATTGAAAAGGATTCAAACAAAAAAAAGAAAAGTCAAATCACTTTCCAAATACGGCGGGAAATCGCGATTAAAATGTCATAAAAACTGACACTTTAACCCGTTATAACTCGGAAAATTAAAGGAAAATGAAAATGGAAAAGCGAAATTAAGATAGAAAAAGTGAAAAGGATTCAAACGCAAATAAAAATATTCAAATGATTTTGAAAAATAGGACGAAAAAGGACGAAAAATAAATAACGGGGAAAATCCGGAAAATTCCCGGAAAATTCAAAGTGGAAATGAAAGAGGAATTGAAAAGGATTCAAACAAAAAAAAGAAAAGTCAAATCACTTTCCAAATACGGCGGGAAATCGCGATTAAAATGTCATAAAAACTGACACTTTAACCCGTTATAACTCGGAAAATTAAAGGAAAATGAAAATGGAAAAGCGAAATTAAGATAGAAAAAGTGAAAAGGATTCAAACGCAAATAAAAATATTCAAATGATTTTGAAAAATAGGACGAAAAAGGACGAAAAATAAATAACGGGGAAAATCCGGAAAATTCCCGGAAAATTCAAAGTGGAAATGAAAGAGGAATTGAAAAGGATTCAAACAAAAAAAAGAAAAGTCAAATCACTTTCCAAATACGGCGGGAAATCGCGATTAAAATGTCATAAAAACTGACACTTTAACCCGTTATAACTCGGAAAATTAAAGGAAAATGAAAATGGAAAAGCGAAATTAAGATAGAAAAAGTGAAAAGGATTCAAACGCAAATAAAAATATTCAAATGATTTTGAAAAATAGGACGAAAAAGGACGAAAAATAAATAACGGGGAAAATCCGGAAAATTCCCGGAAAATTCAAAGTGGAAATGAAAGAGGAATTGAAAAGGATTCAAACAAAAAAAAGAAAAGTCAAATCACTTTCCAAATACGGCGGGAAATCGCGATTAAAATGTCATAAAAACTGACACTTTAACCCGTTATAACTCGGAAAATTAAAGGAAAATGAAAATGGAAAAGCGAAATTAAGATAGAAAAAGTGAAAAGGATTCAAACGCAAATAAAAATATTCAAATGATTTTGAAAAATAGGACGAAAAAGGACGAAAAATAAATAACGGGGAAAATCCGGAAAATTCCCGGAAAATTCAAAGTGGAAATGAAAGAGGAATTGAAAAGGATTCAAACAAAAAAAAGAAAAGTCAAATCACTTTCCAAATACGGCGGGAAATCGCGATTAAAATGTCATAAAAACTGACACTTTAACCCGTTATAACTCGGAAAATTAAAGGAAAATGAAAATGGAAAAGCGAAATTAAGATAGAAAAAGTGAAAAGGATTCAAACGCAAATAAAAATATTCAAATGATTTTGAAAAATAGGACGAAAAAGGACGAAAAATAAATAACGGGGAAAATCCGGAAAATTCCCGGAAAATTCAAAGTGGAAATGAAAGAGGAATTGAAAAGGATTCAAACAAAAAAAAGAAAAGTCAAATCACTTTCCAAATACGGCGGGAAATCGCGATTAAAATGTCATAAAAACTGACACTTTAACCCGTTATAACTCGGAAAATTAAAGGAAAATGAAAATGGAAAAGCGAAATTAAGATAGAAAAAGTGAAAAGGATTCAAACGCAAATAAAAATATTCAAATGATTTTGAAAAATAGGACGAAAAAGGACGAAAAATAAATAACGGGGAAAATCCGGAAAATTCCCGGAAAATTCAAAGTGGAAATGAAAGAGGAATTGAAAAGGATTCAAACAAAAAAAAGAAAAGTCAAATCACTTTCCAAATACGGCGGGAAATCGCGATTAAAATGTCATAAAAACTGACACTTTAACCCGTTATAACTCGGAAAATTAAAGGAAAATGAAAATGGAAAAGCGAAATTAAGATAGAAAAAGTGAAAAGGATTCAAACGCAAATAAAAATATTCAAATGATTTTGAAAAATAGGACGAAAAAGGACGAAAAATAAATAACGGGGAAAATCCGGAAAATTCCCGGAAAATTCAAAGTGGAAATGAAAGAGGAATTGAAAAGGATTCAAACAAAAAAAAGAAAAGTCAAATCACTTTCCAAATACGGCGGGAAATCGCGATTAAAATGTCATAAAAACTGACACTTTAACCCGTTATAACTCGGAAAATTAAAGGAAAATGAAAATGGAAAAGCGAAATTAAGATAGAAAAAGTGAAAAGGATTCAAACGCAAATAAAAATATTCAAATGATTTTGAAAAATAGGACGAAAAAGGACGAAAAATAAATAACGGGGAAAATCCGGAAAATTCCCGGAAAATTCAAAGTGGAAATGAAAGAGGAATTGAAAAGGATTCAAACAAAAAAAAGAAAAGTCAAATCACTTTCCAAATACGGCGGGAAATCGCGATTAAAATGTCATAAAAACTGACACTTTAACCCGTTATAACTCGGAAAATTAAAGGAAAATGAAAATGGAAAAGCGAAATTAAGATAGAAAAAGTGAAAAGGATTCAAACGCAAATAAAAATATTCAAATGATTTTGAAAAATAGGACGAAAAAGGACGAAAAATAAATAACGGGGAAAATCCGGAAAATTCCCGGAAAATTCAAAGTGGAAATGAAAGAGGAATTGAAAAGGATTCAAACAAAAAAAAGAAAAGTCAAATCACTTTCCAAATACGGCGGGAAATCGCGATTAAAATGTCATAAAAACTGACACTTTAACCCGTTATAACTCGGAAAATTAAAGGAAAATGAAAATGGAAAAGCGAAATTAAGATAGAAAAAGTGAAAAGGATTCAAACGCAAATAAAAATATTCAAATGATTTTGAAAAATAGGACGAAAAAGGACGAAAAATAAATAACGGGGAAAATCCGGAAAATTCCCGGAAAATTCAAAGTGGAAATGAAAGAGGAATTGAAAAGGATTCAAACAAAAAAAAGAAAAGTCAAATCACTTTCCAAATACGGCGGGAAATCGCGATTAAAATGTCATAAAAACTGACACTTTAACCCGTTATAACTCGGAAAATTAAAGGAAAATGAACAATTCGAGTATTCTTAATTGTATTCCTAAAAAAAAAAAAAAAATTATTAACAATATTATTCCTAAAAAAAAAAAAAAAAGGTGCAAGAACAGTTGGTAGATAGCAGGTAATATTTACCCACCCCACCCGCCCCCCTACCTGATTGATTTCTTGTGGTTTGAACTCGAGACCGACTACATACAGCCGCTGCGCATACGACTTCGGCTACAGGTGCTTTTTTCAAGTCAAGTACTTTTTACACAGCATATTCCATCTTTCGTACAAAAATCCACATGCAACAGTCAACAATTCGTCATGCAGATGTAACTCGCAACTTTTTTTTTTCTTCCTAGTATTCTGTTATTACGCTCTACCTCTTCGAAATATTTTGGGAGGAGGAAACAATTTAAATGTATTTATATAATTAATGAATGTTTTTAGTTGGTATTTTTAAAGTTGAATTTTGCGGAGAAGTGTTTTTTTTTTTTTTATTGTGCTCAGTAAATAAAGTACGCACGGCATACACGTGTTGTTATCACTTTTAGTAAAGTTAAGCGTTGTTATTTAACCATAATCCACATTTATATTCCATTATAGAGCTTGATACTCTTTGCACTCTAATTTAAAATATATTTATTTACATACGACCCCAAGGGCGTACGTATTTAAATTTTTGCATTCTGAATTTTTTGCGGAAAAAAATTGTTGATGTAGAAACTTACTTTGACACATACTGAGTTCAAAAAAGGTTAAAAAAAAATCGGTTACGACTTACGACCCGGGTGTTGGTGTTTAGTAGTTGAAATAAATGAAAATGTCCAAAACGTGGATGAATTTTCATTTATCGCAACACTCCAGGTGCACGACATGGACGAACCAACTCACTCCCAAGATAGGAACCGAGTTCAAGGATAAGGGTTTAAGGTTCTAAATGAAATGGGCAGAAAACAATTATTAAAACGCGACGCGACTGGAAACGCGAAATATGGAAGAAAATAAATTAGATAATATAAAAAACATGCATCTGACCATTGATACGAAGCGATGTCAACCAGTCCATGTGTTGCATCCAACACATGAGAATCTCAGGAATAAATGTTCAGGAAACATCACCATTCTGTAAGCTGCTATTTTTAACACTATTTTTATTGCCATATTTTTTTGCAATTCCACTATTACCAATTTTAGATTTTTTTTTCACTTTTTGGTAATTACTTCATATATTAATGACACTTTTCACACACACACACAAACACTGTTTAAAAAAAACGAGCCCGAATATTTAAAAATAATAAAAATAATTCACACTTAAACACTAACGAATTTAATTAATACTTTTTTCGATACCCGAAGCGTAATGACAGTTGGAATTTGGACCAACCGTCCGCGTAAGGACTTTAATTAAGAACACGACACGACCGAATTAAAAAGCCCTTCAAAACCGACCACGAAAACTGTTACTTGGTGCAGATTTTCGTGAATAAGGCATCTACTGCATCTGAAATTAATAAAAAATAATTAATTAGAGATTTTACAAATTTGAGAAGAATATTAGATCAACTTCCAAAATAGATTAACATGATTCTTACCATTCTTACCAAGTGATCCCAGGCTGGTTCAGGAAACCTGAAATAAAATCAGTAATTAAAAACACGACCCGAATTAAAAAGCTTGGAAGCGTAAATTCAGAAATTATTCTGGCGTACGTGGGAAGACGTTAGAACTCTCAAACGTGCCACGACCACGACCTTGTATCTTTGACACTTTTTACACAGCATATTCCATCTTTCGTACAAAAATCCACATGCAACAGTCAACAATTCGTCATGCAGATGTAACTCGCAACTTTTTTTTTTCTTCCTAGTATTCTGTTATTACGCTCTACCTCTTCGAAATATTTTGGGAGGAGGAAACAATTTAAATGTATTTATATAATTAATGAATGTTTTTAGTTGGTATTTTTAAAGTTGAATTTTGCGGAGAAGTGTTTTTTTTTTTTTTATTGTGCTCAGTAAATAAAGTACGCACGGCATACACGTGTTGTTATCACTTTTAGTAAAGTTAAGCGTTGTTATTTAACCATAATCCACATTTATATTCCATTATAGAGCTTGATACTCTTTGCACTCTAATTTAAAATATATTTATTTACATACGACCCCAAGGGCGTACGTATTTAAATTTTTGCATTCTGAATTTTTTGCGGAAAAAAATTGTTGATGTAGAAACTTACTTTGACACATACTGAGTTCAAAAAAGGTTAAAAAAAAATCGGTTACGACTTACGACCCGGGTGTTGGTGTTTAGTAGTTGAAATAAATGAAAATGTCCAAAACGTGGATGAATTTTCATTTATCGCAACACTCCAGGTGCACGACATGGACGAACCAACTCACTCCCAAGATAGGAACCGAGTTCAAGGATAAGGGTTTAAGGTTCTAAATGAAATGGGCAGAAAACAATTATTAAAACGCGACGCGACTGGAAACGCGAAATATGGAAGAAAATAAATTAGATAATATAAAAAACATGCATCTGACCATTGATACGAAGCGATGTCAACCAGTCCATGTGTTGCATCCAACACATGAGAATCTCAGGAATAAATGTTCAGGAAACATCACCATTCTGTAAGCTGCTATTTTTAACACTATTTTTATTGCCATATTTTTTTGCAATTCCACTATTACCAATTTTAGATTTTTTTTTCACTTTTTGGTAATTACTTCATATATTAATGACACTTTTCACACACACACACAAACACTGTTTAAAAAAAACGAGCCCGAATATTTAAAAATAATAAAAATAATTCACACTTAAACACTAACGAATTTAATTAATACTTTTTTCGATACCCGAAGCGTAATGACAGTTGGAATTTGGACCAACCGTCCGCGTAAGGACTTTAATTAAGAACACGACACGACCGAATTAAAAAGCCCTTCAAAACCGACCACGAAAACTGTTACTTGGTGCAGATTTTCGTGAATAAGGCATCTACTGCATCTGAAATTAATAAAAAATAATTAATTAGAGATTTTACAAATTTGAGAAGAATATTAGATCAACTTCCAAAATAGATTAACATGATTCTTACCATTCTTACCAAGTGATCCCAGGCTGGTTCAGGAAACCTGAAATAAAATCAGTAATTAAAAACACGACCCGAATTAAAAAGCTTGGAAGCGTAAATTCAGAAATTATTCTGGCGTACGTGGGAAGACGTTAGAACTCTCAAACGTGCCACGACCACGACCTTGTATCTTTGACACTTTTTACACAGCATATTCCATCTTTCGTACAAAAATCCACATGCAACAGTCAACAATTCGTCATGCAGATGTAACTCGCAACTTTTTTTTTTCTTCCTAGTATTCTGTTATTACGCTCTACCTCTTCGAAATATTTTGGGAGGAGGAAACAATTTAAATGTATTTATATAATTAATGAATGTTTTTAGTTGGTATTTTTAAAGTTGAATTTTGCGGAGAAGTGTTTTTTTTTTTTTTATTGTGCTCAGTAAATAAAGTACGCACGGCATACACGTGTTGTTATCACTTTTAGTAAAGTTAAGCGTTGTTATTTAACCATAATCCACATTTATATTCCATTATAGAGCTTGATACTCTTTGCACTCTAATTTAAAATATATTTATTTACATACGACCCCAAGGGCGTACGTATTTAAATTTTTGCATTCTGAATTTTTTGCGGAAAAAAATTGTTGATGTAGAAACTTACTTTGACACATACTGAGTTCAAAAAAGGTTAAAAAAAAATCGGTTACGACTTACGACCCGGGTGTTGGTGTTTAGTAGTTGAAATAAATGAAAATGTCCAAAACGTGGATGAATTTTCATTTATCGCAACACTCCAGGTGCACGACATGGACGAACCAACTCACTCCCAAGATAGGAACCGAGTTCAAGGATAAGGGTTTAAGGTTCTAAATGAAATGGGCAGAAAACAATTATTAAAACGCGACGCGACTGGAAACGCGAAATATGGAAGAAAATAAATTAGATAATATAAAAAACATGCATCTGACCATTGATACGAAGCGATGTCAACCAGTCCATGTGTTGCATCCAACACATGAGAATCTCAGGAATAAATGTTCAGGAAACATCACCATTCTGTAAGCTGCTATTTTTAACACTATTTTTATTGCCATATTTTTTTGCAATTCCACTATTACCAATTTTAGATTTTTTTTTCACTTTTTGGTAATTACTTCATATATTAATGACACTTTTCACACACACACACAAACACTGTTTAAAAAAAACGAGCCCGAATATTTAAAAATAATAAAAATAATTCACACTTAAACACTAACGAATTTAATTAATACTTTTTTCGATACCCGAAGCGTAATGACAGTTGGAATTTGGACCAACCGTCCGCGTAAGGACTTTAATTAAGAACACGACACGACCGAATTAAAAAGCCCTTCAAAACCGACCACGAAAACTGTTACTTGGTGCAGATTTTCGTGAATAAGGCATCTACTGCATCTGAAATTAATAAAAAATAATTAATTAGAGATTTTACAAATTTGAGAAGAATATTAGATCAACTTCCAAAATAGATTAACATGATTCTTACCATTCTTACCAAGTGATCCCAGGCTGGTTCAGGAAACCTGAAATAAAATCAGTAATTAAAAACACGACCCGAATTAAAAAGCTTGGAAGCGTAAATTCAGAAATTATTCTGGCGTACGTGGGAAGACGTTAGAACTCTCAAACGTGCCACGACCACGACCTTGTATCTTTGACACATCCCGTACGCGAAAGGATTGAGAATCCTTTAAAAATAAACATGTAATCCCGAAAGTTGAAAAAAAACAATTAGTTAATTTTAATATAGCAAACATGCATCTAACGATTGATACGAAGCGATGTCAACCAGTCAATGTGTTGCATCCAACACATGAAATTCCCAGGATGATTCAGGAAACTGATTTCGCAAAACTGCAAGATAATCACAACACATAAACAGTAAGGAATTTACTTAATACTTCTCCCGATTCCGATTGCGTAAAGACAGTTGGAGTTTGCACCAACCATCCGCGTGAGGACTTGAAGACACGACCGGATAAAAAAGCCATTTGAAACAGACCACGGAAACTGCAGCTACTTTCTTTGAATAATGAACATGAAAGACACAAAGCTTCCTTTGATAGAGAACTCGATTATCGCATCAAGTGTCGCGCATAAAAAACCGATAGAAATACAAGTCTATTGAAATTGAAAATGAAAACTGCTACTCGGAGCAGCAACGACGAATACCCAAAACCCAAACCCTCATACACTCTTCCAACCCCAACTTCATACCCATCCCAAAAAATACCTAAATCCTCTATCCCAACCCTATTGCCTATTCCCAACCAATACCTAAGTCCCCTATCCCAACCCTTTTTCCCATTCCCAACCAATACTTAAGTCCCCTATCCCAACCCTTTTTCCCATTACCAAAAAAATTGGGATGCATTTAAAACACGTCTTTACTCTCCAAAAATATAAACACAACTGACCTCAAAGCAGCAAAAAAGGAGTAAACAACCTCGGCTTCAACCTCAGTCTTGGCATTCGGCAATACCAACGTTTTCGAATATTATTTATATCAACGAAACGGTAAATATTTTAGAAAATTTTCTTTCACATTATTGTTAGCTTTGAGAAGATAAAAAAGTTGTGTAAATATTTTAAGGTCAAAATCGCAAAATTCAAGGTCAACTCTTTACATTTCCGAAATATTGAAAGTTTCTGAATTTTTTTTCCACACTACAATAGCTTTTTATAAGAAAAATAGTTATTAGAACATTTCAAGGTCAAAAATTTAAAATTAAAGGTCATAATTTGTATATCTCAAAAACCATAAGCATAAGCGAACAACTTTACTAATATAAAAGCAATTACTTTAGATACATTAAAAACACGTCCTTACTCTTCAAAAGTCAAAGCACAAGTAAACTAAATGAAGTAAACAACCTTAGCCTCAACCTCAGCCTTGGCATTCGGCAATACCAACGTTTTCGAATATTATTTATATCAACGAAACGGTAAATATTTTAGAAAATTTTCTTTCACATTATTGTTAGCTTTGAGAAGATAAAAAAGTTGTGTAAATATTTCAAAGTCAAAACCGCAAAATTTAAGGTCATATTACATTTCTGAAATATTGAAAGTTTCTGAATTTTTTTTTTCCACACTATAGTAGCTTTTTATAAGAAAAATAGTTATTAGAACATTTCAAGGTTAAAAATTGAGAATTATAGGTCATAATTTGTATATCTCAAAAACCATAAACATAACCGCACAACTTTACTAATATAAAAGCAATTACTTTAGATACATTTAAATCACGTCCTTACTCTTCAAAAGTCAAAGCACAAGTGAACTAAATGAAGTAAACACCCTTAGCCTCAACCTCAGCCTCGGCATTCAGCAAAACCAACGTTTTCGTATATTATTTATATCTCCGAAACGGTAAATATTTTAGAACATTTTCTTTCACATTATTGTTAGCTTTGAGAAGATAAAAAAGTTGTGTAAATATTTCAAGGTCAAAACCGCGAAATTCAAGGTCAACTCTTTAAATTTCCGAAATATTAAAAGTTCCTAAAAAATTTTTTCCACACTATAGTAGCTTTTTATAAGAAAAATAGTTATTACAACATTTCAAGGTCAAAAATTGAAAATTAAAGGTCATAATTTATATATCTCAGAAACCATAAGGATAAGCGCACAAGTTTACTAGTATAAAAGCAATTACTTTAGATCCATTTAAAACACGTCCTTACTCTTCAAAAGTCAAAGCACAAGTGAACTAAATGAAGTAAACAACCTTAGCCTCAACCTCAGCCTCGGCATTCGGCAAAACCAACGTTTTCGTATATTATTTATATCTGCGAAACGGTAAATATTTTAGAACATTTTCTTTCACATTATTGTTAGCTTTGAAAAGATAAAAAAGTTGTGTAAATATTTCAAGGTCAAAACCGCGAAGTTCAAGGTCAACTCTTTAAATTTCCGAAATATTGAAAGTTTCTGAATTTTTTTTCCACACTACAATAGCTTTTTATAAGAAAAATAGTTATTAGAACATTTCAAGGTCAAAAATTGAAAATTAAAGGTCATAATTTGTATATCTCAGAAACCATAAGCATAACCGCACAACTTTACTAATATAAAAGCAATTACTTTAGATACATTAAAAACACGTCCTTACTTTTCAAAAGTCAAAGCAGAAGTGAACTAAATGAAGTAAACAACCTTAGCCTCAACCTCAGCCTCGGCATTCGGCAAAACCAACGTTTTCGTATATTATTTATATCTCCGAAACGGTAAATATTTTAGAACATTTTCTTTCACATTATTGTTAGCTTTGAGAAGATAAAAAAGTTGTGTAAATATTTCAAGGTCAATACCGCGAAATTCAAGGTCAACTCTTTAAATTTCCGAAATATTAAAAAGTTCCTAAAAATTTTTTTCCACACTATAGTAGCTTTTTATAAGAAAAATAGTTATTAAAACATTTCAAGGTCAAAAATTGAAAATTAAAGGTCATAATTTGTATATCTCAGAAACCATAAGGATAAGCGCACAAGTTTACTAGTATAAAAGCAATTACTTTAGATCCATTTAAAACACGTCCTTACTCTTCAAAAGTCAAAGCACAAGTGAACTAAATGAAGTAAACAACCTTAGCCTCAACCTCAACTTCGGCATTCGGCAAAACCAACGTTTTTGTATATTATTTATATCTCTGAAAATTAAATTCCAACAATTCGTCATGCAGATGTAACTCGCAACTTTTTTTTCTTGCTAGTATTCTGTTATTACGCTCTACCTGTTCGAGATATTTTGGGAGGAGGAAACAATTTAAATGTATTTATATAATTAATGAATGTTTTCTGCGAAATGGTCGCGGGTTCGACTCCTCCACATGACCCATTTTATCTAATAAGATTTAATGAACAATTAATTATAATTTAATTAACAATTTACACAAAAATTTGAATACCATTTTAGAAGTGCATGCTTACAAATATTTAGTTATAAAACTAAAATAGAATATAAACATAAAATATTGATAACCTATGGACTGGGATAATAATAGATTGACAAATATTTTAAGTCTTGTGCTTTTTAATAAAATGTGTGATATTGAAATTATAACTTTTTTCTTTAAAATTTATCTAGGCTTTACCAAGTCACTGAAATTTCTTTATATAATCAATCTTGGGAGTAATAATGAGCTTCAAAAGTCCTTTGCCTTTGAGATGATCTCACCATTTCCAAAATGGGATCTCAAATGATTTCAATTTTTGAGGTTGTCAGCAGAATCACCATAGGATACTTTCTGCATAATTAGATTTAATCATTAAAATTTACCTAAGCTTTAACAATTCACTGAAATTTCACACATAAATTATACTCGAATATCTCTCTTGTTTACGATCGTTTCTCTTATTTATGAGTCCTTAAAGTACTGATTATTGAAAAAGGCAATCAAATTCCATTAACTTCTGTTTTTAAATCTACTGTGAATTTTGAAATGACATTTCAATAAAATGAACTATCGTAGAAGGCACATTTTTGCAATATAAAAACTTCTTTCGTCCATAACAAAGAATTGCCACCATCTACCGAGTTGACATCTATATATATGGGAAACACTCCTGACATCACACGAACTAACTTTTGAACCATCCATCGGATAATGACCAAACTGCACAGGAACACGACTCACGAGTCACGACCCATAGAACACACATACAAATTTTGGTAATTTTGGTGGAGTAGTTTTAGAGTTTACTTGCATCGGACGCACACAGCTCTTAATTTATGTAGATAGAGATTACAATTAGTTAATTTATTCTTAAAATAATACCGCTAATAAACCCATTAAATATGACATCCAAATCTACGAAAAAAATATTGTGGTAACTTGTAACTACGACGTAACGTAAGCATATTAAACCTATATAGTAGTATAGGTATATGCTTGGTACATGGATTTGAAACTTTACAGTTTTTAATTCTGGTTTACAAAAAACTACATCGCAGGGAGAGCGAGGTGGGAATTTATATACGACTGTTGCTTAACTATATTTTAATAAAGCTTTTCGGAGATATGAAAAATGTGACCTTGAAGTTTCATAAGCGGTCTTATAAAGCGGTTTATAAAAGTCCTTATTATTTAATATTGCGAAAAGAAATGCGCTCGTAAATTATAAATTCAATACATAAAAAATTAACTAACCTTTTGCTGTTGCATCCTGCAGACGCCTGCAAGTGGTGTGGTTAAAGACCAGCATCAATGCGTGCTTTCGAATGCTTCTATTCCAATTTCTACGCCTTAGTATTGGCGGGATATTTAACACTAAACGATTACACACTGAACACACCGATTTTAAATTGATTAGATTTAGACACCAATTTGCAATTTAAAAAAAACGAATTTTACACTGACTTGACTTACATTTAGCACTTAAATTGAATACAATTTAATTTTAAACTCAAAAGCACAAAAACGCAAATTTAAATGTTTTGCAACACTTTTCACCTCAAAGCGATATTAATTAAAATGAATTCATCATTTTGCTTTATTTTGTGCCACTTAATTAAATCGCTTAAAAACTTAAATAATTATTGCACTTTAATTCCTTTTAATTTTCACTGTAATCCATGAGAGCTGCTTCTAATCCAGAAAGCAGCAATTTTTGATCGCACCGCGGCAGCGCACAAATATTATTTCATTTTTTCTTTGTTCTCTCTTCGACTCAACGCGTTACAGAAAAATTAAAAGAGGAGCACGAAAAAAAATTAAAGCGACCAAACACAAAATGGACACTGCCGTTATTTTATGTCCGGCGAGCAGGATTTTTCATTGAAAATGGGAAAAATGATGAAAAATAACCGAATCCCGCTATGAAAAGTCTTATTTTCACTTCACATTGATTTTTTCAATGTTTTAAGTCATTTTTTTGTTTTAAAAACACGCTTTAAATGCATGAAAATGTGTTTTATATTGATGAACGTTCAAATATGCACTTAATTCACATTATTACAAACGAAAACCGATTAAACTAAACACTTTCCGGCTTAAATTCGCGTCGGAACGGAAAATTTAAGTTGTCCACACTTTTCACTGAATCGTACTTCATTTTAATTAATTTAAATAATTTACTTATGGGCACTGAACCTTTTTCCATCCGATAATTTCAAACGCCATTCTCACACTGATCCTCTTCTAATTTGCATATTATCCAGAGTCCAGAGCTAGAGGAAAAATGATGAGCGGCGAGTGCTAACATTTATTTCTATCTATACTATATTTGCGCTGCGTTTGCGCAAGTGTGTGAGGTAGCCTGTGAACTCATTGCGCACACTTTTAAAGAAGAGTAATTGAATTTAATCGTCCGTTCTGCATAAAAATTTTAAACTGTTCGTGGAAATGACAAAGTTTAGTATTGTGTATTATTATTCCAGGAAACCGTTGAGTTCTTGCTAATGTTTTAAATTAATTCCAAGAATTTTATTCATTCTTTGTAATACAAAGATTTATTTTTATGCTTTACATATTTTTTAGATAGAAATAGGTTTTAGGAAAAATATTGTGATGACTTCTGTTTTTAGGCCAACCATATTTTTCTATTAAAAATATTTAGGAAACTTTTAATGAAATAAGGGTTAAGCTTTTCAACAGTAAAATATTTAAAATGATTTTCAAATTGCTGAAACGGTTAAATTATTGAATTCCATTAATTATACAATTACGGTTATGAGTAAATGTATAATTATTGTAATAAAAAAAAACGTTTCAGACATATTATGTATTCATAAAAAAAAAAAAAAAATTGGCTTTAGCTTATCCTGATTATTAAACCTATTATTTATGTCTGTAATTTTCTGTTTCAGTTTTAATAAGTATTTAGACTTATTTGAAATACACATAAAAAATACAAACAAAAAAATACAGAGGAATCTCCCTGCCGCATGCTCTATAATTTGATTTCAAATGGACTTGCCAAAATACGAGTACAAAGTACTACCATTGCATTAAAACGCTTACGACCACATCCATACAAAAATAGTTTTGAATTCCCGGAATCACATAATAGAAAAATTAATAATTATGATAGTGTGTGTCGGTAGGCCTACCGGCGGTACAGCCACCCGAAATTCTGCTAACTGGCCACTACAGGTATGCCGCATAGGAATTATATGAACATCTTATACTTTTCTCAAGCTCACGCATGATGGCTTGATTTTAATGTGCTTAACCAACTCTATAAATTGGCTTGAATGGATAATTGTTCGATGACAAGGAAAATTCATTAATAAATAAAATATTACATATTTTTAATCTCTATTTTTAAGTCATAGTATAACGGGCATTTGTTCAAATTTTTTTTTTTTTATATGATATAAAAAAATGTTGACATGACAAATGATACTTAGCATATTATTTTCGTTCTAAATTATAAGATTGAATCATTTTAGTGCCTGGAAATTAAAAATCAAAATTAGGAATAAAAATAATAACGCTTCTATTAAATCCGCTTATGAATATTGTAACAAAATTTAAAATTAATTCAAAATAGTGTGCGTGAGGACTTTTCACAGTTGCATAATAAATTCCAAGGCTAAATATTGGTGTGGTCCGCAAAGCACACACCACAATCCACACCCAAACACACGCAAGGACAAAGAGAGAGTTATATGAATTCAAGATGATTTGTTGATGAATTGTACCAGGTGGTATAATTTTTTCCTTTCATATTTGCTATGAATTCAGAAGTTGAATCCATCAGCGTTTTTATCTGTTCTTTATCATTCTTATCTGTATGAATGTTAAAAAACGAATTCATGTGGTTAAAAGCAATTGCCCTTTTATTGTCGAACCTCTTCTGTACAAGAGACCAAGCTACTTCGTAATTTTGCTCGGTTATGGCTAAATGCTGAATTACTCTTGCAGCATTGCCCGTTAAATGCTTTTTTAAATATTGCATTTTTTCTACGTTCGATAGGGTCTCATTGTTGTTCACAAGGGATTTAAATAGATCATTGAATGACCTCCAATTTTCGTACTTTCCGTCGAATTTTGGAAATGTCATTCTTTCTAGCCTAATTGCTGATGAATTAGCTAGTTGGGTTACTACTGGTTTTTTTGAGGAAGTGTCGTTGTAGTCGACAACCCCCTGCTTGAATAACGATAGTAGAGACATGTATGTGTCCTCTACTGATTCGTATTCTTCGAGATATGTCTTCGTCAATTCCGACGAATGAGCATTCTCTGATAGAATTTTAGGATGTATTTTTGCAATTTGAAGCCATATCTCAGCTAACCGTGAGCAGCGGGCTTGAAAATACCCAAGATTATATCTATCTTTGCTGTCTTTTGCAAAGTTTGTACGCATACGAGAAATCGCTAAAAAGCTGTCCCGTTGGGAAATTTTGTCTGTAGTATAGGCATAGTGTAATACATTTAATATACTACTTATGCCAGTTAGAGATAAACTACGTTATCCAAAAATACCTGAGTATGTGGTTTTGCATTAATCCATAAATCATTCAGAGTATCTACAGATTCTGTGTAAATTGTTTTAATCCAAAAGTCTATCGTCTCTGACATTGTCTCGTAAAAGGATGTAGCTGTTCCACGAATTTTGTCAGTGATTTCAGTTTTTAGTTTTGGTCTCCAATACAACTGGCTAGTTTTCAATCGAGAATGATTCATTTTTAAGTAATAACTTATATCTGTAACATGTATATCCTCATAATCTCGCCACAGATCGAAGTATGCACTTCGTGCGTCTGGAATATTGCCTATCATTTGCAAGTTCTGACTAGCGTCAGGTGTCATATTTACATCCAATCGTATATACTTATTAAGAAGGTCTATATAAAACTCTCCAGATTCTACATCGGGACTCATTTATATAAGTGCCTTGTATATAGGAAATGAGCCGTCTCCCTTGGACCATAAACGAACTGTTTTAAATTGAGTCTTTTTCTGTAATGTTTATATAATGTTAAAAATTCAATTTTAAATTTATAATTGAGCAATAGTAATATCTTACATGATAATTTATTTCTTTGTTTTCTAAGTTTAAGAATCCAATCAGAAAACCTTCCTGCAATGGTATATATCCACGTTTGTATTTACCACTGTTAATGGTCTCATAAAATCCTGTTCGGCCACTTATAGAACCACGAACATCATATTTTTACAATGAAAATTTTTAATTCAAATACTATATTATGTTTTAGGGTACTATGATGTTCTACATTATTGATAATCTCAATAAAAGTACCAATTTTGGACAAAAATCATGGTCAAAATTAAGAAATTTGAAGGTCAAATTTTTCATATCTCCGAAAAGCTTTATTAAAATGTAGTAAAGCAACAGTCGTATATAAATTCACACCTCGCTCTCCCTGCGATGTAGTTATTTCAAGTCAAGTACTTTTTACACAGCATATTCCATCTTTCGTACAAAAATCCACATACAACAGTCAACAATTCGTCATGCAGATGCATTTTTTTCTTGCTAGTATTCTGTTATTACCCTCTACCTGTTCGCATTGGATGTAAAAAAAAAATTTTGCTATAAAACCGTAATGATGGAAAACCACAGATATTAGAGAAACTTCACTATCGGGTAAAATCGCGGAATTATTTGCTGATTTTTTCGTGATGTGAATTTTACTAAATGAATACTGATTCCCCCCATTATATATATTAGATGAATGTTTTCTGCGAAATGGTCGCGGGTTCGACTCCTCTTTTTTTGGAAATGGGAGATCTCAAAGGCAACAAACTTTTTAAATTCATAATTACTTCAAAGATTGACTATATAAAGAAAATTCAGTGAATTTTTAAAACCGAGGTAAATTTTAAAGAAAACATCTAATGATGCACAAAGTATCCTTTGGTGATTCTTTTGAAACCCTTGAAAATTGAGATCATTTGAGATCCTATTTTCGAAATGGTGAGATCTTAAAGGCAACAAACTTTTTAAGTTCATAATTACTCCAAAGATTGACTATATAAAGAAATTTCAAGATCTCAGCGAATTTCATTAAATTGTGTATTTATCAATTGTGGATCATAAAAAGTTGTGCTAAAATAGACAGTAGTGCCACGTTTTGGTACAGTTCGTTCAAAAATGGAACAATTCTATAAGGCAATTTTTTTTTCGAATGATGAAAATTGGTACAGCCGTTGAAAATGAATAAATCTTATACATATTGAAAATTAAAATGAAGGCTTTTCACCAATATTGAATTTTATTTCAAGGACACTGTATCAAATAACATAATTTTTAAAACAAAATATTAATTTACTTACATTAAAATTTCGATCCTTTATTCAATTAAACACTTGCACAAAAAAATTGACTTAATTAACACTTTATTCAAATGAATTAAATTTTTTTTTCATAATATTGCAACAAATTATCAGTATTTTCATAATAAAAGGCCATATATTGATGATTTTCACTTTCCAAATCACTTAATGCCTTTAAAAGCACTTTTTTTTTAACTTAAAAATACCTTAAAAACGAACAATTTAAAGACATGTTATAAAACTCTTTGTTGTATTAAGAAAATCATCACAATCTTCTTAATACGTAAAGAAAAGGCCATATGATGATGAATTTTCATCAAATTTTCAATTTTAAAATCACTTATTGCCATTATAAACACAATTATGTATCACACTTAAGAAGTACGCCACGGAAAATTAATAGCGATTAAAAACATGCAACAATATCACAAACCGCGATTTTTTCCGTTGTCTACGCGGTTTACTTTCGCGTTTAAAATATGCCTATGATACTTCCAGTATATTGACAAATACTTGTGTAAAATTTTGTAGCGATCGCATTTACAGTTATAGCATGATCGATTCATATCTATAACAAAATAAGTTCTGTAACGCGGGGAATTTTGGAATTTTCGCAAGATTTTTTTTACAATTTTGGAATAAGTCAAGACGACACGTAAAGAGCGTTTAATTATAATTGTTACTGATATGTACTTACAAGTTACAACATCTCGTACCTATATTATGTCTTTGTTATTATTATCATTTCGAATACATATCAATTTAACCAATTTTTATTTCAATCTTTTAAACTTGTTTTACATTTAGTGTTTACACTTAGCGAATGCATTTAAAGTCTACATACCTATAAACAATTTTTTTATTTATATACGACCCCAAGGGCATATAGAAATATTTGTAATTTTTATATGCCAGTAATCTCAACTTTATTGAAAATATATTTTCTATTTATTACTTTATTTTTATTTTTTATAATTAAGCCTATATTATTATCATCATTGCTGTTACCATAATATTTGCAACAAATTTAAATGTTTAACGGGACTTATAACACTTTAAATAAAAATTTAGGATACAATTTAAGTTTAACTTTAAAGTATTATGTTATCCAAATACTTCCTTAAAAGGTTTAATCACCATAACTTTTAGAAACAAGTGATTCTTGTTGTCTTTTTCAAAATTTTTACTTATGGATATATTGTGCGTAATTTTATTTTGTTTAATTCTCGTAATATGTTAAACGGAATATAGCGAAAATAGTTACCATATTTGCATAATCATTTTGATTTGCGTAAACTCACTTTTACGGAGAAGTATTGATACTAAAGTATTTTTTTAATACTACAAATTTGAACAACATATTTATATAGGTACAGTAATATAATAATTAAGAATAATTTTTATGCACAATATCGCCATTGTAAAAACACCTCAAATTGAAATTATTAACAATGATATAAGTAATAACCCTGCGCCACATTTTGATGCGACTCTAAAAACACTTTTAAGTTTAAATAATTTTAAAATTTTGTAATGAGAATGCCCATGATTTACAATCCATATTCACATATATAGTAAGAAGTTTCACAAAAGAATTTTATTTTTTCATTTTTATTACATAAACACTACATGTTTTGATCAATTTTTTTTACAGTGCAACAGTAAGAAACCGCCCGAAAACTGAAATGTTCTGTTTGAACCTGAATGTTACAATGAATCTCTATGGAATACCCAAGTATGTTTTGTGTGAGCAAATCTATGAGACAACCACTGCGATTCCAGCAAACTGAAGCGATCTTGACTCAAATAAAGTGGTTTTCCTCGTCTATAAAAATACATTCAAAAAATATTATAATTTGCATTCAAATATTAAGTCACTATATTACTTTAAATCACGATCCTCTTCATCAAAATCATCCAAATAGAGCGAACCCCAAAGACAGGCACGCCGCCCACGAATTACAATGATGTATGTAGATGTAACTACCAGAAAAATTCCAGTACCTCCTCCACACTGAATCGTATGCTATTTTTAAAGAAAATATTAAATAGTTGAATCACTTTATTGCATTATAAAAACAATTACCCTAACTGCTTCGCAACATTCATCTTCAATGCAACATCTTTGCTTGAGACAAACAATTGTGCCACAAAGAAGACAAATAGAACTCTCCTTTGGCACAGAGTCGCATTTTTTACAAGATTTCTCATGATAGTACTATAAATATAAAAAAATGGATTTGAAAGTTTATGACAGAAAATTAATTCTTAGAAGAATTTACTGAAAATAGTCGCTCATATTCCTGTGGCAATCCCAATAATCTAGGTTGTTGCCATGCAATGTGTTGATTCATTACCAACTCCCTAACGATGGCGGTTGGCGGGCAAATGTCCATTAAATGGTCGCACCAAAATTTTGGCAATGGTACTTCTGTACCGGAAATAAAGCATAGACCCTTTGCAGCATTAAATGCATCCCAGTCCATACTTTCGGTGACCAGTTCCAGAAAATACATAAGTCGTACGAATTCCAATTGTGCTGTCGTAACCTCAGGCAATTCCTGATGATACAAATGATGACGCAAAAGAGCAGCAACACGAAGAAATGGTAAACACAATTTTTGCATTTGCAGTTCCATAGATTGCATGTTAACATAATTATTTGAAATTGAAGGAGATGAACATGAAGCTGTTGCAAATGAAGCACCCTCCTCATCATCATTGACGCATTCTCGTCGTAAATGACGGCAACAGTTTGTGTTATTAAGAACTAATGCCATAGCCGCTCCTAAATTGACAACTCCACCATCATTGACATTTGACGAAAACTTTACAATTATTTCACTGCATTCCATTTCTGTTAAAGTTGTGCATAATTGCATGACAATTTGGTAATACAACAAATTGTACATAGATTTGACAATGCATGTGAAGAAAACTGTAATAAACAAGCACATAAATAATGAACAAATAATTAATTAAAAATTCGTATAGTTTGAATTACAAAATTAGCTTTTTAATTCTGTTAAATGATTCACTGATAGGTATAACTATACATTTTTTAGAAGTCTTGATTTAATTTATTACAATAAAACATGAATATGATTCTATACTTATTCTCATGGCTTATAATTCACCTCTTTTAACGTTTGTTTAATAATTTAAAAGGCTTTACCCTGATCCAAATGAAGTGGAGCTAGAAGAATGAATTTTAGAAGAAGTGCAATTGGATCTGCCAATAAACTTGGTATGAACTCCCGACAATGCGATGGTACAGGTGCGTTGTCATTGATTTTTAGACCGCATAATGATGCCCAAGAACGCCAAAGAGGCCATTCAACCAAAACGCGAACATGCACGGATAAGACATGCAGCAAGGGAACTGTAAATTGATATAGTTGTATTATTTTATACGTTTTTAAATACCAAAAGTACACTTACCAATACAGTCTCTTTTGGGTTTATATCTAATTAAATTGTTAGTACACAAGGAACCCCCTCGTTGTATAATTTCAGCCTCTAAATTAGTTCTTGCTATTGATGTCACAAATAAAAATAAGCTTCGAAATGTTGGCAAAACACGTTTAGCTTTTCGGTGCGTACTGTTGGTCATATCTTCCATTGCTCGTCCCATTGCTTCAGAAAGCTTTGTCGATGTCTGGAAAAATTAATTACATAAATTTTACATTTCCATTATATTGAATAACGCTAATAAAATTTGTTTGCGGCAAATACCGGAGGCCGCTCGTTCTCTTTAATTAATGTCGTAAGTTCGCTGACTAGAGTTTCATAGGGTGGCGCTGGCAAGCGTATCACAGGTGTTGGACGATCCAATTGTGGGCTTAAAGGAAGTACTGAATTCGACAGTTGTCTACATACGGGGCAGAGAAATTCACCACGTTCAACATTTAAATTTTGGGGCCGTTGCGATGTATACAGTGAATTCAAATAAGCATCATGGCAAGCCAAATGCACATGATGACCACACGACTGAACATGTACTCCCGATTCGTAAGCAAGATTATTTGATAAATACCACGAGTCCTTGTAAGAAAATCAAATTAATTATTATATAATTAAAAATATAAAAGAGAAAAAAACAAACCTCCCCAAATTTCAATCCTAAAAGCTCAGTCCGCCGATTAAATTCAGTAGCTAAGCGAACATGCCGCTCCGGTTTTAGACAATCCTCATCACAAAGTGATAACAAAAATCGTTCTGACGACTTTCTTCGATGACCAATGACACCACTGGACTCAACTAACACGACTAATCCAATCGGATTTGAGTCTGTACTAGGACTGGTTCTGTTACATATAATACAAACATATTCCTTTTCGCGGGGTTGCTCAATTTCTTCGTCTTCATCATCTCCACATTCCATTTGTTCGGAAGCCATTGCCATGAATTGTTTCTGTTTGTTAGCAAACTCTTGCATAAGTTTATGCTGACGTTCTTTCGCTTTTTTGCTACGTTCTTCTTTCTCACGTTCTTCTTTCATCCGTTGTTCAGCTTGTTTTTCTCTTTGGTTAGGCCAAAGCTGTTGCCTGATATCGTTGATATTACTAGCACACTTATCGTCTAATTTAGCAATTTTACGAAGCAAATTGCCAATAAAAAAAGGACCATCACCTATCCTAGATTCCCTTGCAGTATGTTGTTGATGTAAAGTACTTCTATTCGATGGGCCTGCAGTAGCAGATAAATCTACATCCATATCAGTATTATCATTTTGACTACTACGAAACTCCTCGATTGAAAAACTATCAAGAGCACCACTTAATTGCGAGTGCAACTTCAATAATAGTGATATTATACTTTCATTGATGAATATTGTGTCCGGAACAGAACTGCTCATAGAATCAATAGGTCGTTTTTTACTGCTATTGCATAAACGTCTTGGATTTGTTGATTGATTGGAAGGCACTACGTCCATATTTCGATTAGGCACAGCAACTGGTTGTACTCTCTGAAACGGAAGTATCATACCTGAGTTGTTAGCAGTAGCCGAAAACATTTCTTCAGTATTGTTACGACTAGTTTCGCCCGTGGTTATTTCCAAATCCCGCCTGATGGCTACTTCCATTCCGCTCTCAGGTAATTGAATTGGTGGAAGTGTTAAATGTGGTTGTACAATAGGTATTTCATCCTGATGTTGTGGATGGTATTCCACTACCGTTTGCACTGTATCAGAGAGTACAAGGGTCCGAGATACACTAGAATCTTCATTAATTCTTGCTTCTTGGTTGCTTGCATAATTTACATTTGAATGATCACGAACAACGGAAAGATTTTGAGGAATTGCTACCTCCAATGGGCCAGCAACTGAAGGCAAAACCAAAACATTTGAATAGTCACCTTCTAGCATGGGAAGCGTATTACTTTCAGATGCGTCCCACTCTAAATCACTGTCAAATGTTGTGGTACTGTAGTTGGCAGGAGAGGCATTTGGTTCAGATGCTAACAGCGAGATTCTTGACACTGTCATACGTAAATTTTCACTAAGACAATCACTCGGATAACATTTAAGTAATTCGGGTGGATTTCTATGGTTTGCTTCATCGTTCCAAACACCACATGCTAAAATCGGATCCTTTAGCGATTTATGATGGAATTCGACAGCCATTTCTAACAAAAAGACAGCCAATCCCAACATATGCTCAGACACACTATGAGAATGAACTGCCCTATAGAAAATTCCAAGCAATGCTGAATGCATCATACGGGAGTTTAATATGAACCCAGGATCACTGTATCCTTTCCCAACTCGCCCTGGGAGCCTATAAGGCGGCCAAAGAGATCCACTTTTCGGCATTTTTTTTTCTTGCTTTACATAATTTGTAAAACGGTCCATAGAGTTTTGAAAATCACGTCGATGGACAGCTCTTAAAAGAACATGCAGTGGATCATAGTGTTCCTCCCAAACATCAGATACAGGAATAAATAAACCTTGTTCCAGATTTTCTGATCCTAATGGCGGAGGCCTATATGTGGATAATTCTTTAAGAAATTTTTCAAAATTTCTGGTATGTGCATTTCCAGAACGCTCTGGCATTAATTCCAACAATTGACTATGGGTTTTATCGCCAATGGCCAACAACGAGCTAATCTCAATTAAACATTGTGTAGGTTCATCATTGCCTAAGTTAGTACGAGAAGTTATAAGTGTAGCTAAAAAGGCTAATAATCCTTCAAGCATTGAGTCTTGTTCCATTTCTTGAGGTGACGTCAATGGACACATTCCGAGCCATTCCTTTACACCAAATGCATCGACTGCGATTGTCAAGAATATATGACCAGGCAATTGTGTAGCACAGATTTGCAGGAAAAATAAATCCATATCAACCATGCAGTTACAAAAGTTGGCTTGAATATATGTCATAGCTTGGCCTTTGATTTGCAAACCATTTCGAACCCAAATTCCAGATAAAATCTCATGGAAAAAAGTCTGAAACAAAATAATTGAATTATGAATACATAATAAACATGTTGTAAACAGAAACGTATAACTTCTAACTTATACGAAATAAAATATTCAATACGAAATTTTATTGCATTTTCATTATAAACAGATGTTTGACATTTAAGCTTTTGATTTCGTTGTAATAATTTGTTTTTGAAAGTACACCGTTCGTGAGTGCGTGTTTCTGTATGACTAATTTTTTTTTTCGGCATGTGTCATTTGTGTGTCGTTACAACTTACAAATAATTAAATATAGCAATTACCAAGTGCCTATGTATCATGTATTGGACTTTTGTAGTTTTGCATATTTCAACAAACGTTAATATTCTACAATTTTCTATATAGGTATATTGAAAAGGAAAAAATTCTCGGAAATATCTGCCAAAAAGTCGTCGTGGACACAGAACATATAGCATACTTACAGTTATAACGTTGAATTAATATATATATATTATATAGATTACATATATAATCGTATATATATGGATGAAAGAGATAAAAGAACGTGTACAGCAGAGTCAGACAGCTATTTAGACTTTTGGGCTTCAAATCCGCCGCTTGCTCATGAATATCATAAATCATATATTATATTAAATTTCATTTTTCATTCGAGTATAACGTTGAGTGTTCGTTTATACAAATTATTTTATACATATTCACTATTCAGTAATCAGTAGTTTAAAGTATTATTTCATATCCTAAAATACAAAGCACTAACTTGTGTGATATGTGCAACTTTAATTTCATACTTTTCATAGTATTGTTATACATGTAATATGGAATAGCATTAATTGAAAGTGCTAATTAAAAGAAAATTTCAATTTGAAATTCTTATTTGTGTAGAAATTTTAAAAGTGAGGACAAATTATACAAAAAACGTATGTCGTTGAAACTGAAACTAATTTACCTACAAGTCGCAACTCATTTATCATTGGCCGTGACTCGTAAGTGTTATTACAATTTATAGTGCAATTGAATGAATAAGATCGTGTAAATACGTACTGCGTATGCATAAAAATAAATATATGCGGTAATAGTATTACATACATATATTGCACAGATTTGGAAAGTGTATTGTGATCTGTGAATTTTCGGCACAATAATTATGAGTATGGATTTCTCTATGGCCTATGCTACAATACCTGGGAAGCCTTAATATAAACAAAGCTTCTTTTTTTAATTCATTGTGTTGAAATGATATTTTATATTAAAATTATGGCTGCAATCTTAAACATTATGCATATACATACTATGTATGTTATAAGTACGAAAATATTTTATTTATATCCTATAGAATGCCAACATAATGTCTATATGAAAATAATAAAGAAAATTCTTTGTTTGAATCTTTTGTAGGCAGTCCCGTGAACCTATAGTGATGAATCACTTTTTTCATTTTAAAAAGACTATGAATTAATTAAAAAGAATTAGTCATAACTCATATATCAAGATGATTTTAACAACAAGAACAGTGATCTCTTTAATGTGCGTGTTAACACTTACGTTCTTTACAATATCGAGTGATGGTCTTATTGAAGATGTCGTAGATATATTACGATTGGGAAAAGAAATAACATCAAGTATTTTAGAAACATGGGACATTGTAGACCAGACAAATTTGGCTGATGAAATTGATATTCCATTTTTAAAGAAGAAACAAAAAAAAATTATTTCACGAATGACAGAGCTTTCACGACAAATTGAGTTAGTGGAAGATCAGGTTTGTATTCTATAAATTTAAATATTGTTACAGTCGCTCTATTTTACCTTTGAAATAACTTCAAGAATGATGTTTCAGACGAAAAACACAGCTTCGTGGACAATCGATTCGATAAATAAACAATTAGTAATTTCCACAAAATTGGAGTTAGGTTTACATGAGCTGAGTGATCTTATGAATCGTATTTCATCACAGAGTACATTTATGAAAATGTTTGGGGAACATTTTGAGGATTTGGAACCGGAGACACTACAAAAATTTGCAGAATGGACTGTGTCTCCCAATCCAACATCTATTCAAGGTATATTGGACCGTATTCATTTATTAATGACTGGTTCCGAGGATTTAAAATCAGTGGGAAGTGGTGGTGTGCTGAACGTTATCGCCTTGAATTTAGAAGTAAGTACACTCTAAATCAATTTAATTAAGAAACTTCAATACTTTAATCATTAATGCAATAAAATAAAATTAATATGTTCCTGGTAGCTCAACGCATAAAATGTGTAAATCATTGTCTAACCAAACCAATAGTTAATAAATACAAATACATATGTATTACTTTCATATGTAGATATATTTAATTAAAGGACATTGCACATTGAAATATATATTAATAAAGTTTTAATCATATCCATGAATATGAAAATAAAATATTTTTAAATCGATTGTATATACTAAGTAGTATGTGTACTTATTCATTAATACGTAGTCCATACTCCATATCCATACAAACGCGAAAATGTATTAATATATGTATACGATATACATATAGATGAGTATATGCCGTATAAGCTAAGAGCTATACATTATATGCGGTTTTATGAATAATTTCTATATTAATATAATATATGTATAGTGTATACTCCTAACTTCGGTCACCGATATAAAAATCAAATAACGCATATTATTATATGTTCCGCTGAGTGCAGACGGTAGAGTGTAGACCGCTGTCTGACAGGCGATAGTCCGCTCAGCGCCAGACGCCAGTGCAAGTACAACTACAGTTGCGGTAACACCCAGTTGTATATCTTACAATTTGAATCAGTTTTTGAATAAAACAAAAACAACTGTGTAAACGAATAACAAAAATAAACTTACTGCTGTGTGTCACAAAGGAAAAATTTAAATCAATTTACAAAAGTGTAAACGAATTGAACTACACACACGTAACAACTCGCTTAATTTTTTTCAATCTAAATCAAGCCTTTGAATCAAAAAAATAATTCTTAATTAGTGAGTGATGCGTCGTTGCTAATATAAAATACAAATATATTACTTTCATGTATATGTGGAATTTTCTTTAGAATAAAAGGCCTAATTAATAGGTACTTTGTAGTAATATTTATGTACACACTATGTTCATAACAATGAAGCGTTTATTCTGCGTCAGTTTTACATTACTTTTAATCAGTTCATATTGTGAAGTTCGGTCTGAACGGATATCAAAATATGCATCTGTTATAGATAATTTGCGACAATATTATCTCGATGTGGAAGAAAAAGCATGGAAAATTGTGGATGCAAATACAGAAAAAGAAGGTTTACATAACATTGAATCCCAACAGCAAATTTTCGATGTGTATAATACATTTATACAAATGACTCATGATGTTAATACAACTTTCGGAGACTTTTTTATTTTTGATGGCATTTATGAATGGCGTTTGTTACAAAAAGATTTATTATTGCCTACGTCATTGTTTGACACATTTTCACATTTATTGGAATACAAAACTGATGAACAAGCTGTAGAAGATTTTGCCGAAACAGTCCTTAATTATAAAGAGTCATCAATTGAAAAAAATTTGGATGCGATTTATTCTATAATGGTGCAGCAGGCATTCTATTACAAAGCAATGATGGTTGGTTTCGTCTTGTAAATAAATTGTAGTAACTTTATGTATATGTTTGAATCACGTAAATTATAAACAATAACCTATCAGTACTATATTATGTACTATTATAGTATCGAAGTTTCAAAAATTCATGATATATTTGTTCAAGGTCATGTGGAATACGAACCTTTTATTAACTTAACATTGCAATTCGCTATGAGCAATACATTTTTTATTTAAAAAAAAAGTTTGTTTTATTACATAAATCGACACATTTGACTTTATTATAGACAAATTTGTCATAAGCCCCCGGCTTTAATCACGAAAATGACCGTCAGTTGAAAATTAGTTACTATAAAATTTGTACGCAAAACTATGGTTTACTAATCAAATAATAATAACAATTAATAAGTAAATTTAATGATATTGAACCTTTTAGTCAATTTAAAAAAAAATTAAACGTATTTATTTTTAGGAAGCCAAAAATCAGGTGTGTGCGACGAGACAATCAGCACAACAAGTATTGTTCCAGTTGTATAATGCAATATCAGTTACAGAACTTAAAGGTTACGCTATGATGCAGTTTTCATGGATGCTTTTGAAAACGTATGGCAAAGGTAAGAACATATTAACAGTAAACAATATGCTTAATTATTTAAAAGCAATCGAAACAAAAAAAATATCCCGGATAATAAAGGTAAATCACGGTTAATCGAGGCATACAAAAAATTTGAGTTTTAATTTTTTCCCCGGATAACTGATATTCCCGGTTAATCGAATCACGGATAATCAAGATCCTACTGCATATATAAAACAGCAATATAATCATATAATTAAACATAGTCGCAATAAAGTAATACAAAATTTATGAATTCCATTCAAAGACAAATAAAATCAATAAATTGATTCTACAGGGAACTTCACACGTGAATCTAAGCTAATGCAACAACGTTTTGAGAATCGCACTGCAAAAACGCAGGAACTCTTACGCGGTGTAATGCAAAGAGCTGATCGTACTGTATGGCGATGTGATCCAATTCAGCATATAGAGGGAGAAACGTATGAACAAATTACGAGACTGCTTCAGGGATACATTGAAAACGAGGTGGATATGAACAACGATGGTACTTGTCGAGAAAATTGTGCCCATTACAAATATACGGAGAACTTTGGATGTTATAAAGATTTATATTGCTCAAAACAGCCACGATGTGCTGGTAAATTATTGAATTGCGAATATATCGATTCTGATATGTGGGTGTGCCCCTCGGTAAGAATTTCTAATGATACTCAATAAAATTATTATGTACATATTATGCTAATATTTGTTAAACAAAAAACATTTAGAAACTTACCAGCACGCGTAGATATGAATTTATTGAATATGAGAATGGAAAAGTTTTGGGCAAAAAAAATGATTGTTCACGTGGATCAACAAAAGTTGATTCATGGTGGAGGTGGCTTTTTTGGCACTGTAGCTATTGTATGTGTATCTGCGATCAACAAGGACCTCAGTCTGACCGCTTCTTTAATCTGCGCGAATATACATCTAATACATCGTCAAACAGGTATAACTTTTATCTGATTTCAAATATTTTTAATATAAAATATACTTTTAGGGTGGTTACGGGTTTACGATTTATTAAGGCAAATCGGATCTTGCATTTACAAATTCAAGAGGGGCAACTTACTGAACGTGGCGGTATTGATGCATTGACTGTAGAATGGAAACCCATAAGTAACTACAAAATATTAGATCGCGAAGTAAGAAATGGTATTGACTACCACACACTTTCTTGGGATAAACGAGCAATAGATTTGGATGATGTAATCCGAAAAGATAGCCCGACCGACGTTGTTACTGGCATTAGATTTCGTGTCGTGGGAACCCATTTAAATCTTGAAGTGAGATTTACTGAAGCAAATTTTGTAACTGGTCGATTAATCGATCCGGATAGTACAAGTGTGTGGATTTCTAATGACAATACGGATGCAAGTGAAGACAGAAGGTTGGAATTATATATATATATATATATATATATATATATAGTAGTAACACAAAAATTGTATCATTTATATGACAAATTCTATTTTGCAGGACTAAAATAATACTCAAAAGGCCTAATATTCCAACTAGTTCTCCTTCACGATCAATTATTGATTCGGGAACAAACCAATTTATTGAATTTGATCATTCTGATAGATATTCTGATGCTGCCCAAACTACTGTGCCATTCATTGATAAACAAGAAGTAGTATCAATTCCGCCAGTAGCACTGTCAGGAGCTGGTATTTATCATAAAGGGCGGGAATTATACGGTGGATTCGTGGCGCCAAAGCTTATTACCTACGATTTTGGTCCACATATTGTCATACCACAGCCAAACGAATGATGAACAAAAATGTTTTCTTTGGAACAAACAAAATCGTTCATATGAATAACAGTTTTATAAATAAATGTTTTTGATTACTATATACATAATATAATTATTATATATTAATATATAAAATCGCTGAGGAGTTTGTACTATGGGTCATCACGACTTAACCACTGAAGCTATCCATCTTATACTAACACTATGTATATGTTCGTGTGGTGTCTGGGGTGGTTCATATACGAGTGTCAACCCGGTAGTTTATAGTAATTCTTATTTATGGACGAAAGAACTATTTACATAATATGTATACTTATATGTATGTCATTATGCAAGTTGACGATGCAGAAACTCATTTTGACACTCCCTGAGTCCAAAAAATATATGCAAATGTACGTCCATACGCCGCGCCGTACGCCGTATTATAATGGCCATACAAAAGCTATTTCAGAATCTACTGGACCGAAATGTGTGGATTTCTTTTGTTAAATGAGAATGTAATTATATACCGCGTTCATTGGACTGGATTGGATCAATCAATCAAATCCACTTACCCCATGTGAACGCAAAAAAAATTGTCCTGCATAACAAGTGCGCTTGAAAAATGAGATTGGATTGATTCATCTAAGAAAGTATATTTGGGGCCATATAATATATATATCTTTTGTTTTTCTTTTGTTCAACAGGTGTTGGTCCGTAATCATGTTTATTATTAGCGGTAGACAATACATAATTTATAATAAAAATATTTAAATTAAAGCGAAAATTTTAAATTTAGTTAAAACCCTGCTAGGTGATTCTTCTAGCAAAAAATAGGGTGGACAATATTAAAAAAATTCTTTCAGATTATTGTATGATTAAATAATATAAGAAAATTTGCAGAACATTTCAAGGACAAAATCGGAAAATTCAAGGTCAATTTTTTTATATCTCAGAAACTTTTTTCACATTATTTTAGGATTAAATAAAATAAGTAAACTTGCTGAACATTTCAAGGTCAAAATTTTAAAACTCAAGGCCATATTTTTATAATGAAAATATGTAATTCAAAAACTGTGTGTTTTACAATCTACAATAATATCAATAAAAGTACCAATTTTGGACAAAACTCAGAAATTCCAAGGCACATTTTCTATATCTGAAAAAAGCTTTATTAAAATGTACTTGAGATGTAATTCACACATCGCTTTCCCTGCGATATAGTTTTTTTATCTTACTTAAAATAAAGTTATTGTTAGTAAGTTTTTTTTAACTTACTATGCTCTATTATTTTACTTTGTATTTTTTGATATTAATATCAATCGCTTTAAATACAACATGATTTTTATTTAATTATACTTCTGTTCACCAAAAAAATATTAAATTAAAAAAACTTAAAATTTAATAATTAATGTAATAACAAATTAATGTCTGAATTCCATAAAATAAGGACTCTTTTCCAAAAGAATAATTCCACTAATTATTATCATCAGAAAATATTTTTGGTAAATTTTTAAGAATCCATTAACATTTTTAGAAATGAAAAAAAAAACGAAAATGTATGTTCACTTGTTCTTTTTCATCTTCCAAAAAATAAATTTAGGACACTGACGGTGGATTCAAAAATAAGTGAGTGCGGAATCCGATTCATAAGAAATTACGAATTCTTACATCGATTTGTGAGGCATATTTTTGCATATTTTGGCATAATTTGGAATATTTCTCTCTATGTTCTTTTTAACACAAATCTTGGGCTTCAACTTCTGCCGCAACCGATCACAACGCGATGGGGAACATGTTTAGCTGCGATGAATTACTTAATGTATGTACTTGTCCTTGTATTTTAAATTTAGAATCAAAATTCCGACCTTACGCATCATTGTTTGTAATAATTTTCAAAAGATTCATTTAGAAGAAAAAATAAATTTTTCTAACTTTTTTTTTTCAGTAATTTAAAATCACCTCACGAAAAACACCGTGGTTGGAATGTTTTTTTAATTATAAAATTTGGTATAATGTAAAGTAATATCACACCGAAATTTCTACGAAAACTAAATTTTGCAAAATAATATGAGTATATATATATATTAGATATGAGGGTAAAATAAGCAAATAATAATTTACTCACTTGGACACGTAATGGGTGCATCATAAGTAATATGATCAGATCAGGCAGCACTATGATGTCCTCAAGCTGCATATCCATATTCTTTATTGCCTGACTAATAAATGCAGCATAGTAACGATGCAAAGGAAAATGAAACGAAGCATGCATTTTCTCCTTCTGTAAATCATACAATAATATTGTATTAGCTATATATAAACATGTGGCGAATTATTTGAATAACAGACCTTCGGTATAATTGGTTTCTCAATGTCAATGTCAATTGCTTCCAGCCATTCTTGCAGATAATTTGTACAAAAATTTAAGAATTTTTTAGCTAATGGTGCATGCATCGGATTTTTTAGATGTGATAAAATTGACCACATTGGATAAGCACTCGCCTCTAATTCACACGAAAATGCAGCATAATATGAACTAGGTTCGAACTCGACGTGTGTTCCCGTTTCACGAATATTTACATTCATTCCTTGAAGCATTGAAAGAAACTGAAACCACATGTGCAGAAGATCATTGTCTCGGAGAAATACCAGCGCTACAGATTCATGAGATAATACGTTATTAAAATCTGAAACCAGTGGCCAGTAACAGTGTTGTTTCATAACACGCTTCGCACAGTCGATGACATAATGAAAGTTTTTATCTGGATCTAGAATTTAAAAAATTTTAATATCGCTAGCTAATAAACATGAATTTTAAATATTATACCATGTAAAGTATTTTGTATTAAAATTTTAGACATCATAAGTTTCAAACTGATAATCATCACGTGCAATAGATTTAATTCCTCTACCATTTTGAGTGCAAGACTTTCGTTTGAAAATAATTGAACACTCATATGAACAACTCGGTTGCTCAATGTATCTGGATCACTGGACATTTCTAACACTCCCGGGATTCGACTATAATGCATCACAAATGTGCGTGTAAGGTGTTCCTAATAAAAATAATGAAATTCATAAAGGTCAATTACGGAAATCGAACTGAAATTTAATTACCTTATAGTCCTGATCTGGAAGCATATTGAGAAGAAAACAAACTATGTTTTGGGGAAACTCAAATTTAAATGTCCAAAAAATAAATTCCTCAAGCAACGTTGTATGCAAAATAGTTTGACTGAGAGCAGGAAGATGTTTGTATTCATCAGGTGGTTCCGGACTAATATATTAGAATAAAAATTTGTTGTGTTAGAAAGAAATTGAAATAGCTAGAGCTAAGTTTTCATAAGTTGAAGGAATAAAGAAGTACCTTGGAAATGAAACAGCTGCCTCGTACTTCTTTTTGCTGGAAGACAAATATCGACCAAACTCGCTATTTGGGAATGGTGGCTCAACTAGCTCCGAATACATCTGTTTAAAAAAAAAATTATATTGCATTTATTATATGAAAATCAAAATATTACCTCGGGATTAATAAGAGCTTTTGTAGTTACACCGCGCATGAGTTCTCCCATGTTATTCAATTCCATTAACATGCTACAATATTCATCGCATTCCTTCGTTGCCTGTCGGTATGCAAACGAATAATCATCAAATGAAGCAAAATTAGGTGAATTGCCATTTTCTCGAAAATGTAAGAGCAGCCGCAACAGTATTTTCGGCATTATTGCTACAGCAACCGACATTAAGTCTCCTGGGACCGCGGAAATATTCTTGGAACAACTAATGCCGTGGTCACAGCAGAATCCTTCTGCTTTCATAACTGAAGTGTCTCCACAATCACAGGCTCCACCAGCCTGCGACAAAAACATATTAAAATCATGTGTCGAATGGTCTCCCTTTTTGAAACAGTCTCGGCATATTGACATGCATGGTGAAATTCCACAAGTGCGGCAACGGTAGGCTACGACATGTGGTATCCAAACTAGTCCACATTTGGCATGATTGTCGTATCCACGTACTTAAAAAAAAATCCAAAATTAAAACATTGTTGCTATACAATTTGTGTTACACATATTTAAATGTAGAGTAAGAAACTTCTTTGTACCAAAACTAATTTTAGAGATTGGACAATATGTCATATGTGCACAATGTAGATATGGACGATAGGTACCTTTCCCTAATTTGTTTCATTTATGAAGGATAAACCTAGGACTTTACAGAAACATTCAAGCAGCATAATAATTTACATTGCATATGACCTATTGGATATTAATCGCTCCAGCCACTTTCGAAATGAACGAATGTCAAATATCAATATGTATTTTACCTATTATCGCGTTCACGTGATGCGTGGTGAAATGGGGTGGATTTGCAAATATGGTCGTAGTTTCATCGGAGTGTATAATTCACTCTTTTCTTCATTTTTCGGTGTTCACATGGTGGATTTGCAAATCCACTCCACTCCACTACGAGCCACGTGAATAAGGAACCTTTTTGGCGACAAACAAGAATTTATGAATATCTGAATTGGAAATAAAACATTTTAAATTGAGCAAAATGTCGGAGAGTTGTAATTAACAAATTTGAATAACAATTTATACCCTATTAACGTATTTATAATTTATGGGGTTATGTTTTTTTTATAGTATAGAAACATAAACCACAATTTTTGTTTTATTTTCTTCATATAAAACGATACTCAGTTCGTCTGCTTTGCGTATTTTATATTAATATATAAATATATATTTCATAGAAATTATATAGCTATAGTTATCAAAATTCTTCACATATCGCGTTTGCATAAGTTCAAAGCACTTGTAAAATTAATAAGAATATAAAAATCTACTAATATTTGGTAAATAAATTTATTATACAATAATAAAACTAACTATAATGTCTTACCAATTGACGCAAATTCATTAGGTACTCTCCCACCGGCAATAAGCCACCTGCACCAGTCTATATTTTCACTATTGTCAATTTCTTTAGATGGATTGAGTAACACATCCAAAAGTGCATCCAAATGAGGAGATTTTCCGTTATTTTTTGCACACTCAGCACTAACAAATGCGGCAGCACTTTGTTTACCCTTTTCCATTAATAATCGGGAAATGTGTTCCCTTTTATTGCGATCATCCATCATGTCCGACTCAGTGTCAGCGGTTGAATGCTGTTGAGACGAAGAAGATACCGATGCATAATCCATGTTTTTTATTGAGTTGTATTCATAAAAGGAATTTTATGTGTTCTTAGTTCTATGTATTTTTTTTTATCACCCACTCAAAACTTGCTTCACTTTTAAAACTGTTTGATACATCTACACCAAATTCTTTATTTAATTTATAATTTATGATTATTACCTATGTAAGTATCTGTACGATTATGAATTGAATTTTTTTTGTTCAGTTTAATTTTTATTCAAACACTTATGCACTACAGCTTACAAAATAAAATTCCGAAATTAACTTAACGTTGGTAAATTCGACAAATTTTATTTTTACTTGATGATAATTAACAACTACACTTGCGAACGTTACCCCATTATGAAACTGTAAAATAAATATGTGCGTATGTATATTTACATCAATTTATTATTTAAATACAGGTGGTAGGAATTTGACTCAAACACTATTGGGATATTGTTAATTTTTTATTTCACAAATTAAGAAATATGATTAAATATATATATAAATACGAACTAAAGTCAAAATCAAATTGCTCCACACAAATATTATATGGAATGCATACTTTGAAAGAACGCGATTAATATGAAATTTTAAATACCGCATGTCAAAAAAATTGCAATTAGATGCACAAAACCAAACTTGGGGTTAACAATTATAATTTTAAATTATAAATTGTTTTAAAATTGTGTGCAATTTAATGTTAAAAAGTTCTTTCAACTCGTAAAGAAACAAAACCGATATCTAATTTACACGACAAAGTCACGGTCTAATCGGCAGCTACCGTGGCGGCGGCACCTTTTCTATCTTTTATATTGTCCCACACATCTACATACATACAGCCTACACACATCGAAGCTATCAAAAACTACATACACACACGCAGGTTATAATTCTTTTATGTTGTAATTTTAATTTGAAGGTATTTTTCTCAATTATGTAATTTAAAAAAGTAAACCAATCCTTTTTCATAAACTTCAAACAACAAAAAACCTTAAAAGTAATTTGCAAAATAATTACGACAGATACGGCACAATTGTTAATTCCAAAATTACGCGATTCAACATACCTCCCTAACGATCAAGGTCGGATCAACGTACTATGGCTATTGAGTTATGAGTATTGAGTATTGACTATGGAGTAAACTGAAAAGAAATAAGAATTTCGAAGCTATATATATTCTCTATTGTCAAACTTAAATAGAACGAGTAGCGCGCCGCTACTGAAATTTATAAATTGCAATTCAGCACACATATATATAAGTCTTTATATATAGTCATGCGAATTGGAAAATTAGAATATATATATTTTATACATTTTTCCCAACATAATCGATAAACATTTCTATAGATTATAATCTCCAGGATTTTTTTGTGCAAAATGCGAAGTAATTTAAATTTATTTTATATATATTTATTTTATATATGTTTTATTATCCTGCAAATTATTTATGAACCTATATATGAACTTACATATTTTGTATTCTACATATATATATCACAATCTGTACAATTTCGAAATTTAATTATATATATATATATATATCTATAAAAAATTCTAGTATTTATATATATATCATTGGAAATATATATTGCATCACCTCGAATCGGTAGCAGTGCCTCACGAAACTGTAAGGAAATTATTAAAGTAGCACCACCACAATAGAAATCTATATAATCTACATGCGAGAATCGGTTAATATTTTACATACTTCTTTAAAATTCAGACTACTGCAGTGTGGAGACTGGAGTGAAACAAAAAGTATAATTGCAATTAAATTCGAATGGCCGCTTGCTGTATTCAGCTACATAAAAATTATTGAATTTAGGCTGAAAGGTGTTTCACGGAAAATTGTTTCAATTGTTTGTATATGGCAAGTTTATTAGCCTAATATTAAACAAAGTAGGTGGTAATTTTGCAACAATCCGAAGCTTATCCACATTTGGATACATAAAGTGAATTTCATTAGTTTTGGATACGATAAAACGCAAAAATGTGATTTAGATTTTGTCGTTCACCGCAAACAGTGCGCAAAAACAACTACGTCTTATCCCCGCATACATTTTATTGGTACGAACAAACAACAGCGTAAAGTGTGTGCGAACAAAGTAAAAAAGAGTTGACTCTTTTTTTCGCATTTGAATAGTGTTTTCTTTTTTGGAGTACTTGCTATAAACAATAGCAGTGCGATTGTAAGAATACCAAGATGAATATCGGAAATGGGGATGATCGTGTATATGCGGCCGAACGCATCATCCAGAAACGCATTAAAAAGGTAATAACATATAAAAGGTTATGGCATTTGGGTACAATTAGAGTTGTTACATATGACAATTTTTTTTGTCGGCATCTGCCGTGTGGCTGGCCGCTGATTGTGTCTGATTAATAAGGTACGATAGTTGATACGATGGAATTGCGCCATCGAAAACCATGACATTTCCTGCAATCCTTGTACGGACTATGAAATGATACTTTATGCTTTACATAAAAAAACAACAAAAAAAGACCACGACTCTACTGATTGTGTGGGATGTGTCGCCATTTTCGATTATAATTGATTGCATAATCGATGGTAGTTATAATTTTTTTTTCCGTAACTTCCTTGTGGGGACAATTTCGGCTGATGGATTCCGTGCATGACACTTCTTGATGGTTTTCATAATATGTAGAAATGATGATAATGGTTAATATCTCTAGAGCATATTTTTGACGTTTAACATATTTCTGCAATAGTATACTTTAAAATAGAGATCATTTTATAGTTTTTGCGTTGTAACGCCGCAAAGATATTGGATTAACTAATATTTTGTTTCTTTGACTTTTAATATTCTATTTGAGTGATATGTGAATCATCCTTATAAATGTCGAATGTTATATTCCATTTGAGGGCTTGAATTGGTTGAGAACCCTGCGCTAATGAGCCAAATCGTATTCGATCCCATCTGTTTTGGATAATCCCTTCATTTTGGGCTCTTACAAATGTTATGACATGATTAAATTTGATTTTTTTTTATCATCTAAATAGGGTAAAACTGAGTATCGTGTAAAATGGAAAGGCTGGAATCAGCGTTACAACACCTGGGAGCCAGACGAGAATATTCTTGATACGCGGCTCATTCAAATTTTCGAACAATCAATCAAAAATTCAGCTTCCAACCCATCTAAGCGTGGACCCAAAAAACGCTTCCTTGAACCAGACCCCGATTCAGACGAAGAAGCAGCTGAGATTGTGATTGATGAGTCTCCAAATGAGTCAGTGGATAATAACATTGAGCCAGAGAAAACAGAATCCAAGAAAAAAGATAAGGACAAGAGGGAATCAAGTCACACTAGCAGCACACATCACCAAAATCGAAATAGTGACGCATTAAGTCAATACAGTGCACAATACACTCAGGAATCATCACAAAGTAAGCACTCAGCATCGGGTGAAACCAAACATTCGACAACAGCATCTAATAAAAAATCATCATCCACAAATCACAACTCATCGGCATCAGGGACAGCTGTTGCTTCAAAATATATCTCACAACAGGAAGAAACAAATTCCAGCAGCAGTGATGATGCACCAATCCGTGTGTCGTTGGGCACAAAACGAAAGGTCGAGGTTCTCTCAAAGGAGTCAGGAAAAATTGGCGTTACCATTAAAACTTCTCCAGATGGTCCACCCTCCTCGAAATTGCACTGCACAGAAACGACCGCACCAGTCACCGTGCCCATCAAAATTGGGTCTGCTCCATTGTCACCAGAGACTCCAGCGTCAAGACCTGAATCTGATACGCCACCAGTGGATAAGCTGAGACAGAAACAGCAACCACCACCACAACAACAGCCTGCTGCTTGTGCGGCTACTGCTTCCGGCGGTGGTGGCGGTGGCGGTGCTGCAGCTCCTGGACATCAGCAACGAATCAGAACTGAAGTGGAACATAATGAGGCAAAAGAGGTGGTCAACAATAACACATCGTACGGCATGATAACAATGAAATCAAATACTCCACAAGTACCTGCCTCACCGCGTGCGGCACCACCACGACTGTGGCTGCCTAAATCTAAGGTGGCTGAACAAGTCTTTATTACTGATGTCACCGTCAATTTGGAGACGGTAACAATACGCGAATGCAAAACAGAAAGGGGATTCTTTCGGGAGCGTGATCTTAAGAGTGATTTGACATCTAATTAGATTACGCGCTCTAATCCCTAAGTCAATAAGCACACATAACTACACAAATACACAGGCCGTATTATTATTATGATTATTAATATTCAAATAAATATATTATTATTATATTATTATGCATTTGAAAAAACAAAAAAAAAACATACAAATCAATAATGTATCAGATTTGAAGAAGGTATTTATTAAACAATATTATAGAATTAACCGCAGCGTAATTCTTGTTCAATTTTAATTTTATTTGTAATCTGTTGTAATTTATTCTATTTTTGTAAAATAATTAACCTCACTTTATTGTATATTTAATTTATAATTTAGACATACCATATAAGTACGTAGTTTTAGAAAATCTATGAATTTAAACATATAATCTATATAAGGAGATAACATTTATATTTGTTTATACTTAATAACACATATACACACAAAACAAAACTTCAACCGCCTTGTCTTCGTTTGCAAATTTTGAAGTTGATCTTCATTTTATTTGATTTTCTTAGTTAACTTAAAAATAAAGCTCCATTAGTTTTAAATGTGGAAAAGCATTTTTATTTTACTGGATATTGTTATTTTGTAAATTCAGACCCGCACCGAACAGACTTGTGAAAGTATTTGCTACTATAACCAAGATCTACTAGAAATAAGATCAAAGGGAGTTACAAGATGCTAAATATTTTATAAAATGTTTATTAGTTTACATTTCGAAAACTTTGCGACAACTAATATTTCCTAAATGTAATGCCTGCAGATTGTTAATCGTTTGATAGGTCTTCAATAATAAAAAAAGAAATTTTGAAAATATTTATTAAGCAACATGTCTTAGGTGTGTGACGTGTAGCTAATACAATTAATAGCTGTTTTCTAATAACATTGTTTCGATAGTATATGGGATACATGACACACTCCAAAGTCCAAACCACTTCAGTTTGAAAGTTCTTGTTTTTGTTTTATTAAGTTTTACGAGTTTTATTAAAATGAACTAAATATGCATCATCGCCAGTTGTAATATCTAAAAATGAAGAGCCCCCAACAGCCGAACCCTTTATATTAGTAGATTGATGATTGATCTATCAAAAACGGAAAAGATGCAAGCGATACGGCATCCAGCCATGCATGAAAATGTGCACAATTGTATGTCTCCCAATATTTCCAGCTAACTACCTATATCACAACAAATGATGACAGACGTATAATTAGGCCCACCACCTGTGCATCTTATGTCTTCGTCCTGTATAATTTCAATAATGCCATCTGGCATACGTTATTCTATGTACATATATTACATTATTCACTATATGTAATGTATTATGTTATATATATTTAGCTCAATAATTTTTTTTAAATTGCCTTTAATTTAAATATATTAATAATTAATTTATACTATGTATTTATAGGTACAAATAAAACTAACAGAAGATTTAAATAAATTCAATGGATGTCCAATTCCAAGGGTAATTGTGTTTATCTTAACAGCGGTGTTTTGCTTATAATTATGATGGAAAAAAGGAGAATCGCGTACAGCCTGAACAAACGATGTGTAACCAGAAATTGTTAACTAGGGTATTTGAAAACTTCTTATTGAAATGTTTCCTTAATCTATCGATGTTTTAATATTATTTTGTTGTGAAAAAGTTTCCAAAAATTCGTATTGTGTAACTTAAGGTGGACGCATCTTGGAACATTACGAAAGCGATTTTATCTTTTTTAATTTGCAAAATTTACATAGTATAGTATACATAAAACGCCCAAAACAGCTAGAATTATTTAAATTACTGTGTGATTCAATAACTTTCCAATGAATAAGTCATAACGCTCACACAAGTATATGTACGGACAAAATTCTCATCGATATGCTCTTTATTTCCATAATTTCGATAAGAAAGCATTCTATGATTCATTGAATGGACTACCATGGGACTCCGGACCCATACGCAATAAGGATACACGAATGACGATTTATTTGCCGAGTTAAAATTGTTACATATACCGTATACGATCATAAATTCTATATCGCACTGTAGTCTGTATTACATTACAGTATAATGTATTATATTATGTTCACCCTGAATTGTTACGTCATATAGGTCGCGGATTTGTATTACATATTTGCATGTGCTTATGTCTGACTCTGTTCAAACTTAATTAATACAATTTTATGTAGTACATCATTTTTATACATAAAATTATATATGATATAAATCAAAATATATTTTTTCGTTATATACTTCAACTTTCAAGCGTTTGCGACATATGAATACAAGTTTACAGGGCAACAGATCTGAGTCTTTATTAAGATTAAAAAATGCTACCAATGGATAGAATGCAGTTTTTAAAAAATGGGGGATCAACAGTTTTGTTACGTATTTATTTTAGGGGTAAAAATAGTGATATTGACGATTTTATTACGATGGGGGAGGAGGGAGTCTTTAAAATGAGCTATATAGTAATTGGACAACCCCTTACCAAATAGTCGCTTTTAATTTACTTGGACTATGTAGGTATATTAAATGTAGATAAACAATAAGTAAATATAAATTGTGTGCAATGCTGTAGCATTTATTCTTGCCAATATACAGATCCCGTTCCATTAAAATAATTTTTTAACGTGCGTTTAATAGCGGTCTATATAATTGCCTGTGTATTATGCCGAATGCATTTATCGCGCATTTTTGTTTTGTGTTGTTGCACGAGCTGTTTTCATTGTTCGTGCGGCAACACAAAACCGGATTTACTACAGAAAATAATATTTATTCTTTACTAGAATGACTAATGAATTAACATCAGCATCATGAAACAATAAAATTCTTGCTCAATATTAACTATTAAAGAATTAATTTCAAGATAATGGTAGATTTTCGAAATTGCTTAATTTGATAAATCGAATATAACTCAAGACCCACATACCAAATTCAAAATATAATAAGTGAACCTAAATTATCTCATATATATATTTCATATCTCAGCTCTTATATTTGTTGAATAAATTATGAAAAAAAACTCAATACTTTCAAACATTTAAAATATTTTGCTTGGTGGGCATTTAAATATATAACTTTCACCCAAAATTAAACAATCCACACAACGATGGCAAGATTCTTTCAACATCCATGTTGCATACTCGTATTTCTATATTTCAAACAGCTTTTAATGTTCTCGACCTCAAATCATGCAAAAAAGATAAATGTGTGTAAGGTCGTCCGCTGTCTCCAAAACACAACCACATTTTTGGACTATCAAATAAAATAAATTAAGACAGATTTAAGTAATAGTGAAAATTTTCTTTATTTATAATTTCGAATTGTTTTGAATTAAATTTGAAAAAGGACGAATTTTTATAATCACACGATAGGAGACAGGAGAAAATGAACTATATATAATATAATATCTAATCCACCAATTTTTTTTATATCAACATTTGTTGTTTTTATGTCTTCATCGTATCATTTTATATTATGTATTTATATTCTTTGAATACATTTTTTAATAATAATAATTATTATTGGCCTAAAGTTAAAACAGTGTAATACTAATTTCGCATGTTGCTTCAACTTTTTTGTTGTTTTCTTGGAAGATCACAATATATGTACATACCTACTAGATAAAATTTAATTAAACATACGAATTGGCATTGAATACTTCATTTAAAAAAGGTACAAATAAATTGCTTATAAAAATGTGCAATTAACACGACGTAACAGTGCATATTTTCCTTTCATTCACTTTTTGTAGTAAAAATTTACTATATTGTTGTTATGGTAACTTCCGCAAATTTAATAATTAGTGTTTAACAAATAGACATATGATAAATATATTAATAATTATATCTAAATAGATAATGCAAATCAGTCTGCATTTGTTATAATAACTTCTATTTACTGTTATTTAGGTGATTCATTGTTCGCTTACTATACTACAAATTCAATTTTATGGAAATGTAATAGATAAAATTTAAAAAAACGATTCGGCCAAAATTTTGCCCATTTGCACCTTTTAACATTACATAATAACAACAACAATATCTTTGTATTACAATTAATAATATCAATCATCAAATAAATACATACTACCGAAAACCAAACAATTTGCGCTGCAGAAATGAAGAGCGTACGATACTTTTTCAATTTATTTTTGCTTATTCTGCAGTGGCACCATAGTTTTGGCGATGCCCGGAAATATTTCACCTTGTACTGGCCCGCAGTCAAGACGTTCTCCATCCACAGTGATGTGACCCTGCATTTTACACGGCTCAATTCGAAATGCCGTCACCGGAATCATTTTTATATGATCATTGCCGAGTGGCACGTGTGTGCCAGAACTGAGTCCCAATAAAAATGAGAGCAGTTGAGTTCGTGGACAACCACCACGAATGATAAGTAGCCAAATAATACCATCATTAAGTTTGGATGAGGGCGCAAAATAACAGTCGGATCCCAAATGGGTTTGATATGCAGCGTGTACCATGATAAAATCACCAGTTTCGGTGGTCCATGTTTCTGGTATTGGTGCAGTGAGTGCGGGTATTGTAGCCGCTGGTCCATAGAATTGGGCGATTTTTTTCTCATCCGTACAATCAGACAGTTTTTCGGCTACACTTTGGTATATACTCTCAGTGGTTGAGAAATAGGTGCTCTTACGGGAATTAATGGAGTACCAACTGTCCAGTCGTTGTCGAAAGGAGCCGTAATGTTCGTTAGATGTCTCTAGCGAAAGAACATCTCCAAAATCAGTATCACATGTTTCGCAGTCACCCTCACCGTGACACTCCGGACAGTCTAACATCGTGTTGACACTGGTACTGTGTTTCAATTTGGGCAGAATGTTTTTGTCACCCTTACTGTAGCTGACATTTTTTGCCAGCATATACGAAACAGTACCGGAGTACGTGCGCAGACTGATGAGGCGATGTACTGACCACAGTGTGAATCGGGGATAGCCAATTGCACGGAGGCGTTCACTCTCTATGTCAATGTCTGAGATAAGACCCCAACCGACGGATAGAAATGAAAATGATATCTGGGATCTTGTCTCCACACGTACTAAATCCATTAGCCCTGTCTGACCACGAATGACATTCAGAGAAGCACTTAAAACCGGCTTCGGATCGTATGGTTCGCTGGAAAAACAAATAATAATAAGAAATAATCTTAGGATAAGGATTCTTATACATGTATGTATATATTAATTCATTGAACCTTCTCGGTGTAAATATATAAGAATTTGACGATTAGCATGTAGATTTTGATTAATTTTTGAAGTAAACACAAATTAAATTCGTAATGCAACCAATATATTGTACCGATTTTTCATAAAGCCTTTTGTTTTGTTACAAAAACCGCTACGTCACATAATTTGCATTTTCAAGAAGTGCTGATCTTAAACTGAAAATCTAAAATCGCCATATCCATCAAATTTACTTACTTGTAACAATGTGCAATTGATCTGGCCAACCCATTTCCAGACCCACACGGAATGATACCCATTGGCAGCTCAAGCATCACCTTTTCCCAATCTGGTCGTTCAAATAATCCATTGATGATCTCATAATAAATACCATCACCACCCACCACCACAATAGCACGCCACTGGAAAATATGTTTTGTTCTTACAAATTCTCTACCATAATTGGCACGTTTCGTGACATGCAAGTCATAAGCAATTTCCGCCTCCGCTAAAATGGGAGCAACACGTTGCTGAAATACTTCTCTAGCCTTACCCGAGCCCGATTTCGGATTCAAAATGATGAGCAACTTTCTGGGATCTTTGGGTACAAAAACGGACGCTTTTGGATGCTCACCATTTATGAGGCATTTTATTGCAGTTCGCCACTTTTGAGCCTCACGATTATTGTCCTCGTACTTGTCAAAGGAGCGAAAGCGTAACGTTATTGTGGTTCGCTCGCGACGCTCACTACGACGACTCTTCTTCAAGATGTACGCATAAATATACAAATAGGCGCTGACATCACTCTCATCTAACTCCACAGAGTTCTCTTCCACCACTTTTAACTGGTTGGGTGCACCAGGCATTGCAGAGCATGCACACGATGAGCTACCATTTGTACGCTTCCGGCTGCGTAAACATCGACACCCGATAATATTGTGCAGCCCAATCGTTTGCTCTTTGTGTGAGTTGGCATTTTCTTTTTTGAGTGTCAGCCCCTTTCCCGTGAGACACACTTGAAAGACGGTGTTTTTCTTAGAGCTGATGTAAAATGTTTCCACCAAGTATATGGAGTTGGTGATGTTGGTGTTGATGGTACTTGTGGAGTTCACTGTGGTGTTATTATGTTCCTTGAATTTAGCCGAATTCGCGAAATCATTCAGCACGTTATGATCTTCAGTTTTTAACACTCCACCCATTCTGATTCTTAAATGCTTGACTTTTGTAATGTGTTGAGTGCGCAGACAAGAGTGTTTTATTTTTTGGTTTGACGGTCGAGGCAGTTATTCTTATAAGTGATGAAGGATGATGATGATGATTTAGTCTTAAAATCTGGTTATTGTATAGGCCATCATTGCAATAAATTAATGGGAGGTATTTTGATGATGGCAGGAGTGGGAGAGTAGAGGACACAAAGCGTCTCTCGTTGTACGTCTCTGTTAATTAATACAAAATAAATAGAAGTTAATACATGGGTATGAACAATAACGGTAATTAAAATTTTGCACGACCTGAAATTATAAATATGCAAATAAATCACATAACAAAAATAAGAATAAGCCATAAGATGTAGGTACACAAACTGTCTTCTTGCACTTTTTGCACATACCTACTTCAAGTGTGTGTAGTCACGCCTCTGTACTAACCTAGATTTTTACACCTTCCAGCCGCCGCACCAGGTCAATTGTTGTTACAAAAATGCGAGTAAAATATAATTTATTGATTTATTTATCAACCAAAGAATTTTCAGCCTTTCAAAACTTTTAACATGGGTGGTGGATGGCAAGCTGGTCTCGACGCACACTCGACACCGAGTATATACTCCTTTGCACATTCACTTGGGTATTAAAGATGTATTTTATGTTTACAACAATTGCACTTTTTGGTACGTTTTATATGTCACAGAATTGCTTATTGCTTGAATTTGCAAAAATGATACAAATGTTTTATTGCAGCACACAGAGTACATCACTAGTTGAAGTTGCCATTAAAAAGGTTTTATAATAAAATAATAAAGTACGCACCACAAAATCACTTGTTAATCATTTGGCAATAATAATAATTAATAATAATGTGCCTTTGTTTCTGTAATCATATATCAGTGCACTTGATTACAATGCTTTAACAGTAAAATATTATTACTGGCGTTTCAACGAAAATTTCTGCGCTACACACGAAACTCCGCCAACGCATTTTATTTGCTATTCACAAACAAACTGTATTCAGTTTTCATTGTACGGGATACTTTTGTTATAATTTTTATAACACACAATTTGCACTAAAGGACAGAACATAATCCTAAATCCTCTCGCTGACTGGATCGTTTCTGCTGCTGCTGTGTTATGTATAGGCTATAGCGCTAGCGCATCAGAAGCATGTCCGAACTCCGACGTCTAATACGTGCGTAGTGCGTACGTTTTCACACAATGTTTACTTTATATACAGCACTTAGCATGGAATTTTTTTATATAATATATATATATCAATGTAACATATATATATATATATATATGTGTTGATGTATATAGCGATTTGTTTTCAATTTTATATAGTACATTCACGCGTATATCCGTTGACGTTGTTGTTGGAGAATTTTTTAAGAGAATCAAAAGAAGATATATTATAGACTATAGTATATACTGGCATGGAGATTAGTCAACAACCTCTGGGCTCTGAAGTCTTTTTGAATTAAAACAATAGATACATTAATAGTTTGTTTTTAAGTGAAGTCGTTGAGTTTTTTTTTGTAGACAAAAAATGGGCGGGTGCCCCAATGGGACTAATTATTGAATACTAACCCAGTTGATCCAAATTCCAAAGGCCAAATAGAACTCCGTCTCAACTGAAAGTACATGTAAAAAAAAAGATCATGATCATTTTGGTATTTAACAGTGGGCACGTCATTAATTAAAAATTAATGTTCGCGACTAATGTTTATGTCATATTAAATATTCTTTAATGACGTAATAATACTTAGCAATAATATTGTAAATTAAATATTCTGCCCTATCTCCTTTTCTTTATATCTTTAATTAAGTGTTTAGCTTATACCACGTCCTGAGTGGTTTTCCCCATCATGCCAAATTTATTTGTTATTTGAATGGGGATTTTACTGGTATTACTTATAATTTGTAAAGTATAATACTGTATAATTAAGTATAAACCTTAGACTTATTATAAAAGATGAAAAAACGATAGAAAATATGAATACAAATATAAGCCGACATTTTTTTGAGAATGTATGATATGACATATCATATCCATAATTTTTGGTACATGATTTACTTGTGTTTACAACTCCGATTCATGCTTCTACTATAGCTATTATTTCAAATTGTTATTTTATTGTATTCATTAGAAGCTTCCTATCATGTTCTTTCTGATCCAATTTTATTAGAAAAACTTCTGTTATACTACTATATTGTAAATAAAAAAATGTGCAAGTTGAGTGTAGTCTATAGACACGACGTTGTTTTATATATCGTGGATGGATTAATTAAATATAACATAGACATGTGTAAATGTTACGCAATAAATTAATATACATATTTAATAAAAATACATCTCCCTACATATACATATGTTTTTACGTAATATTTATAGTATTACGAGATGTACAATGTACATATAATACATTGTACACACATAGACATAGTGCATGTGCTGCCTGCGAAATAACTATTTTTCTATTTTTAGAAACCGTATTTCAGGAACCTATAATTTTACCTTTTTTTAAAATCGGTATATATATTTTTTATAACAATTGAGTCATCAGTAAGAAGATTTTGCAATATGAGCAATCTTTTAATTGAAGTCTACATTTAACTTTCAATCTTTTATATGTAACCTAATAATTAATACAATATTAATAAATTGTGATTTCAAGAAAAAAAAAACGTAATTAAAATATAATAACTTCAGCTAAATTTGTTAACAATTACTTTTAAGATATTAAAGATAAGTCATCATATCATAGTATGTGATATATAGATAAATATGAATCCAAGGTCAACAAAATTGCATTACGTCACCTTGTACCAAAACGAAACACACTTCTGAACTAACATTATCACTCTTTTAACTTATTGTTTATTATTATATTTAAATTGAATTTGCCCGTCATGACGACATTACACTATTTTTTCACGTGAAGAGCTGTTCCACCAACATTCATATTCTTTAATATAATTAGTTATAAAAGTACAATAAATAATATATAACAAAACAAAATTTCTTGATAAGAAACTCACGACCTTTTACATTTATAAATAAATGTGAATCATCAAAAATGTCTTTATAATTTATCAAGCAAACAACAACAATGTTGTTTGTTTATTCATACATTTTGACTTTTTCAAAATTTAACAAAACCTGAAATAATCTTTAAAAAGTAAAAACCCATTGAACTCCGCTTTGCTTTAATATAGACAGACGAATGTTGCCAATATCACATCTTAAATGTTGACCTTAAAGTTTGGATTAGAATTCCACAAATTAGAGTTGCAAATACACTATATACAAAATCTATATAATTTGCTGATAATCTCAAATTAAGACAAGATACATTTGTCTACTTCATAAGTGTACTTACAGATATACTTATAATAACTCTTGAATGTTTACTTCAACTACAACTGTTCATTGAAATGTGAATTAGGAAAAACAGTCGATTAAAGTTCAAGGTAACAATTTGATCAACTATAAGTTGGTTTGTCTATATAGGTTGAAGGTTCCCCCATAAATTTTTTGTGCAAAGATTATTGAAAGTTAAAGTTGGTTTAAACAAAATGAAATCAACAGCACTTTTTTGTGAATTCATATTTTAATATTAAAGTATGTCAAGAATACTAAAAAATATACTCACATACAATATATTAAAATATTTAAAAGAAAGATATTGAAATATATAAAAATATAATATGTATTTGAATTTCATTTATACTCCTTTTATATTTATTTATTATTATTACTTTATGCTTATTTAACCGGTTTTGAATATTATAATCGACATTCTCCAAGGAAATATGTTTAACTATTTTTCAATTAAAAAGAGAACTCAATTTTTAAATCACCGTTAATGCAAACAACAACCCTAAACATTGAGTAATCATTAATTTAAAGGCATACCAAGACAATAATTTAAAATACATATGTATTATGTAGGTATTCTTTACAGCTTAATTTTATTGTTGAACGTTAATTAATATCTAAAGAAATATGGTTTACATCCAGTATAAATTTAATTGAGATACTTTCAGACATTTAACAGACACATAAAGTTGCACATGCTTGAGAATAATTATTTATCTATAGATATATCACCTTGCCAACAAACAACAGAAACAATTTTTAACCCGCAATCAATGTTAAAACATATATTATGTAATTACAATTTTAATTAAACGCTAATGGGTACCTATAAAAATCGCATTCACAATACAATATCACCTACAGAGAATACTGTATTTGGGATTTGATGCAGTGTTTTTTGAATAATTCATTAAATGTATTAACATATTAGATGCACGGCATTGACAGCTTTATTTAACCGCGATAAAATCCAGATTTTTCCTGTATCTAACATAGCTTATTCGAATATATATTCGCTATGATATGTATAATGCGCTATTTTCATAAATAATTCATTAGCTGGGCATGCATTGATTAGATAACAACTTTAATTGTATTGTTATCAAGCTTATATTAATACACAAATGACAAATTGATTAGCAATATCAGATATAAGTACTATTATTTCTGAATATACCTAGGTACATTCAATATATTTTTTTTAACATTAAAAATTAATAAAAAAAGTTTACTTAACGAATAATACACTTTTTAAAGTTAATGACAACTAAATATTTTTAAATTAAATGATAATCCAACAAAATGACATTTAGTGTCATTTTTAAATGTTCAACAATAAAAAAAACATTTACCTATTGTGAAAATTGAAAACATTAATGTTTAAAACATCGCTTATTGTTAATTAATAAAGATTTTTACAAAAAACACACAATTTCACTCAATTTTACATATTTCCGTGATTCTTGCAATAAAATATCGACCGCGAAGTTTAACGACTGCTAAGCTACTACTGAGAAGTGAGAATTGATAATTAATGATATCAGATAATCAGATACTGCCGTACGATGTATTCAATTGTCCAAGTTTGTCCGAGTTCCGACTGCACTACTACAATTTCGTTGGGCAACTGATAACTGACTATTAATGAGTTGCAAGTTGCAACTTTCAGTATGTTGTTAGTTGTTAACATATAATTTGTTGGGTGTTACTGTGTATTGATGTCGGCCGATAGCTTCTACCATTTGACGCTACGTTTCATGGTCATATGTGAGAAGCGCAAAATTCACAATATGTATTAAAAATGTACATTATGTCAATTGTTATACCTACGTCCATAGTCCAATCAGCCTGCGGCTGTGGACGCACTTTGTTGGTGTTAATGCCACCCATATGCTTTATAAACATCAATAATTGCATTAGAATGTCATAATATATGCATTATCATCGTCAATTGTGCATTAGTTGCGTGATTGGGAGCAATAACAACAAAGCTGCAATATTAAATGAACGTAAATTGTTTGACAATGGTGTCATGATATTTTAATGCACTAATGTACTCTTGACTTGTACGTAGTACATATTGTGAATAATTGTTGAATATATAGATTTGGCGATATTAAATTTGAGATGTTACTAATATATATTTAAAATTGCAAAGAAAAATTGTTTTTATTAGTGTTACAAGGTAAGTTGATTATATTGAGAAAGGTTCATTTATTAAGATCAAAATGCGTATTTTTTGGTTGAGTTTACCAGCCTTGCACACTTATCCAACGATTCTTTAACTTTTTTATTCCATTTAACAGACAAGATTAATTGTTAAAATTTGCAAAATTCTCGTTTACACTCAGTATTGTCCCCAAATCTTTGTTTAGGCTGGAACTTGGAATACAATCTTTGTAAAAAATTGGAGTTCTTTATTGTAACTCCATTTCTAATGCTGAATAATTTTATCCCGTTGTAATGAAAATATTGATACTTAAAAATTCGGAAAACCGAACGATAAACTGTCTTTGTTTCTGTGGGGCACTTTCCTCATCCATTGACTATTTTTCGTTGTTTATTTTTATACTAAAGTCTAAAACAAATGTATAAACTATCCTTGTTTTATCATCAGTCATAAATCCACATAAAAAATGCTGCGGATTTTGATTAAACACCAAAAATTTATTGATTTATGAAACACGAAACGCATTTATCTCCAGTATTAACTATCTCCCTGATTTTAATTCTTATGGCATTTACAACCATTTTAATTTTTTCTTAGTTGCTCACTTCAATTAGTCGTCCTGGTCAATGGCAGACGAACATTGTTTGGTGCTGTTATGATTCCTTTTGAATTTGTGGACATCAATGATTGATTGATTTTCGTACCAGTTGTGAGTAATTTGTTATCACACAGCTTTTAGTGTAGAGAATAAATTCCCATGCTCCTTCATCAATAATTCACATTTGATTTCACCCACCGTAAAATCTTAAATTTGTTTTTCGACATTGCTTCAATTTCTTACAGCCTCCAATTTTATTAACCTGAGCCTGTAAGAAATTTCTTTTTGTTTAAAACATTAATTGTATTCACATAGGATAAAGGTTCTACAGTCATACAACATTAAGGTAAAATAAAACCCAAGAAATTTACACTTATTAATTTAATTTTATATTAATATTTATATCAATACATTTAAATTTTAAAGAATAATTTAATTCAGTATTGAAGGACTTAATTTTTTATAGATGTAAACCAAATTCTCAAAAAAATTATGATAAGGTCATCATGTGTTATCTAAGATCCACAAGTTCCCAATCACAACTATATTAATTTTTTATCTATAATGGTTAAATATGCATGGATGACACAATGTTTAATATATTTTAATGATAATGCCTCTTTTTTATGCCCACATTGTCATTGTTAAGTAAACTCTTGCGCACAACGGGCCCAAATTTCGTTTTCCCTGTACGAATTATTCTAACAAATTAAAAAATGCTTTGGAAAGAAGGCGTAACATGTGCTTCAACGGAAGAGGGCTGCTGAACAAACACGCTAAAACTTACATTTCATTTCGGTAATTATTATTTTATGTGGAATGAATTTTGAATTAAATTGCAGATAGGTTAAATTTCAAACGTTTCATTGATTCGATTCCTAATTAATTTAATTAGAGAAAAAGCTTTCATATAACTGCATTAATTATATAGACAGATTGTGTAAGGTGTGTGTGCCGAAGAGCAATAAGTTATGTGTAAAATATGGGTGGTAGGAAACTAACGAAACAAAAATGAAAAAACAATGCACTAGCCCTATCGGAAAAAGAAAACACATTGCTTCAACAAACATTACAAAAACTAAAATACTTAATTCTTCACAGGAAGTGGTGGTGGTGGATAGGCAAACATATTGGGTGGTGCTGTATTCATGTTATTGTATGTGCTATACTGTTGCGGCAATTGGAAATTGTTGCCACTAGGTGGTGGTTGTGGTTTCCCACCAAAACCATTAGGCGCTCGTGACGAATCGCCACCAGCACTCATTAGTGGTGGTGGCCGATCAAAACGTGACGATGACGATGAGTTGCCATTATGATAGTTATTGTAGCCCCCGCCCCCACCACCGTTTTGTTGTGATTTGTTGAGATCATCATGATGACGATCCCGGCTAACATACTGCTCCATACCACCACCACCGCCTCCAGAATTGCCGCCATTTGAGAATCGAGAATCACGCATATTACTGCGACTGCGATCGCGTGAATAATCACCACCACCAGCACTACCGGATGGTGGCATACGGCCACCATTCATGTGGTTGCCGCCCCCACCAACGCCACCGCGATTACTTGGACGACTATGATGGCTACCACCACCGTCATTACGGCGTTGCATTGAACCGCCACCATTTCGATCACGTTGATTGTAACGCTGTCGACCATATGATGGACCCGATTTGGCCATTTCAAAGAGTCTAGGATTCACAACCTAGAATGAAATGTTCTTAATTTAGCTAAAAACGTTATTAAATTTTAATTATTTCACTTAAAAAAAAAAAAATTAAATAAATCAAATTTGAGTTAATTAGTGTAAATAGATTAACAAAAAGATAAGATTACCTGATTAGCTTCTTTGAGTACATTAACAAGATCGTTTGCTTTGGCCGAATTTTGCATGGTGAATAATGTATAGGCTGTACCAGTGTTGTTTGAACGTCCTGTGCGTCCAATCCGATGCACATAATCCTCAGAGTTTGATGGGTAATCATAATTGATTACAAACTTAACATCTTCGACATCTGCACAGCGCAATATCACCAAGTTTAGTAAATTCCAAATGTATTTTTAACACAAACAATTTTTTTTTTAAACAAATAGGAAGTTCAACAAAATCAGTATGTTTTTTGTTTAATATTTTTGTAACAATCAAAGTAAAAAAATATAGCAAAACAAAATTTTCAAACGAACAAATCTTTTTTTGGTGTTATTAAATCTTCTAAAATGGACCTCGACTTTTTGTGACTTTGAGATTTGAATTTGTTGCTCTCAATTACAAATATACGTACCTTCGTTGCACTACCATGGGATGCCTGAAAAAGATGCAATTTCGCAATTTCGTATGTTGGACGCCATCCTCCACTCACACACGTATATTTATTAATACGTGAGAAGTAAATCATTTTAAACTGTTTTCTTGCTTGTTATAAAAGTGAATGATGGAGTGTACACACAAATTGCGTTTATAAAGTTTATGAGGCACTGAATAACAAATAAATACAAAGTTAACTCTTTAAAATCGAAGTCCACATAATTATGATAAATATAACTCAATTGCTTCTCTATGCAATTCTGAAAATTATTTATATAGAATCAACAAGAACTGAGAATCCAATAAACCAGATTGTGTTATCATAACATGTAAAAACGTTCTTGTTGCTTGATTCGAGAAATTTACTCTTTTTTTTGGTATTTTTGTTATTGTCAGTCAAACAACTAGGCCGGGAGTCTGTGAATCTCTTAAAAGTAGCACGTTCTCATTGCAAATTCCACACGTATTTCTATTTTGTTGATTTATTACAAATATTCAAATAAATCGTTCATAATTGAATATGTCGCTTTTAATAACTGTTTGTATTGTTAATAAAAATATTGTTTTGTTGTGAATGGAAGATAGACGACGAGAAGTATTACTTAATCACCATTTAAAATAACTCTTGGTAAAAATAAATAAACATTTTTCGTTTTGCAATACACTAATCCATACTGAACATTTTTCTATACATTTGTTATGTACTATATGTATAATGCAATTTTACCATTAGTTTTTAATGCAACACGCCATCGGAAATTCTTTTCAACTCTACGTTTAATACTGATACTACAGGTATTATCCAAATTCCGAAATGGTTTCACAAAATCAAACATTAATGCTAAGCATATTCTCGAATATGATGAGTGATAATCTAGTTTTCAACAAATGCTTATCTACATTAAATTAATTAACTTTTTTTTTTAGAGAACTTTCTTTTTCAACGGAATTAATTATTAAACTTAACTGGATAATAATCACATTTTAGATTGATTTTAAAAAATAAATTTTTGATTGTTTTGAAAAACAAGTCTTTGTACAAATAGAAAATCAACAAGTTCGAGAATACATCCCTATCAAAAATTTAGAGATTCGTAAAACGTGTAGAATTTCAGTTGACTTAACAATTGTTTCCTCCATTTGAATTTCACTTACCTGAAACACTGTACAGTTTCATAATTTTATTCTATTTAATCTTTTAGTTGTTACTATTCATTTAATTTTTTATTTTTTTGTTATATTCAATTCAATTAATAAACAACCCGGCACAAATAATACTACAAAATGTCCACTACGACTACTTCATTATATAATTTAAATGTATTTGCAAATGTTTAGTTATATTTATGTGTTAGAGCTAATATTCACCATTTTTATCAACAATCAGTGCACATAGGACCCACTAGATCTCTTACGGATTACCTTAAAATAATGATCATCAATAATACGTATATACTTATTGTAAGGTCCTTGCATAAAGATAAAACTGCCAACGGTATACAACAATAAATAAAATAAAATTTCTAAAGTAATATCTTAGGGAGATATATTTTTGGATTTAGTTAATTGATCATTGAACAATTTTGCGTGTTAAATATTCAACAAAAAAATCATTAACTTGATAAAGTCAATCCATAAAGTTAATTACCATTAAATAGGCTTTAACTGATTTTTCTATTATTATTATTGGTTTTGAACTGAAGCTTTTGGTTTTTAGTACATTTTTTATAGTTGATTATTTTGGAATGTTTTTTTTTATAAAATATGCCACTGCAAATGCGAACTTTAATGCTTCCTTTTTTTAAATTTTTTAATATAATTGAAATGCATTTGCAAATGCTTAGTTATGTTTATGTGTTAGAGCTAAAATTCACAATTTTGATCAACAATCATTGCAGATAGGACCCACTAAATCACTTACGGAGTACCTTAAAATAATGATCATCATTAATACATGTATACTTATTGTAACGTCCTTGCATAAAGATAAAACGGTCAATGTTAATCAACAATAAATAAAATAATAATTCCTAAAATAACATCTTACGGAGATATATTTTAAGTTCTGTTAATTGATCATTGAATAATTTTGCGCGTTAAAGCCTCAAAAAATGATTATTAACTTGATAAAGCTAATTATCATTAAAAAGGCTTTAACTGGTTTTTCGATTATTGTTATTGGATTTGAACCAAATTTGAACTGAAGTTTATGAAGTTTATAGTTAATTTTTTTTCTAGTTGATTATTTTGGAATACATTTTCTTTTATAAGATGAAAATAGAATTTAAATATACATTCGATTCCGAAGTGCCACTGCGGGTGCGAACGTTGATGCTTAATATATTTTTTTTTTTTTTGTTTTGAAAGCACTCACTCTCCTTCACACACACTTAATACAAAAAAGGTGGTATAAGATGCGATGTGGGTGTGTGTGTGTTTACTTTAGGACCTCACAAACTCAGAGGGTGGTAGATTAGTCTCTCATCTTGCTCGTGAATATAAGGGTAGGTACTCTAAGTTTAAAATACTTACCGCTTCCCAAAACAAATTCACACAATGTGGAACTCAAACCACGGTCGCATCAATATTATCGGCACACCCTCACCCCCACTCCACAACAACTTTTGTGGTTGAATATAACACGCGAAGCAAGAAGAGATGTTACGAACGTACCCCCCTCATATCAGGAGTCACAAGTTTTCTTTCACACAAGACCATTTCACTATATCCCACCACAATAAAAACAAATAGCAGTTTGGCTGTTACACTGTGATAACACAACAGTCCGGATCAATGGACAAATCGCCTTAACTGCAGTGACCGTTCTGGAGAGGTAGGAGAATATGCATGCTTGTGTGTGTGGTTGGCCCCAATTTTTTTTCTAATGCGTGGTCTCCCTCAACATTTTTGTGTGCTGAGAAGTGGGAATTCGGTCTCGGGACAGATCTCGGCCACACATCTGACTGACTACACAATCGCTCAACGATGATTCTGACAGAAGAGACAGAATCTCGATCGCTCTATATGGTTGGTTGCTCGTTTTAAGTTTTTGTTCACAGAATTTAAGAAAAAAAATTAAGTTTTTATATAATAGTTTCTGTGGGTAGTTGGGGGATTAGGATTATGTTTGAATTAGCGGAATATGGATTTTAAAGGCACATTTACGAGATTTTTTTTGAAAAACACAATTAATTATTGTGATCGCAATGATCTGAATGTTCTTACCTAATCCACGTGCAGCAACATCTGTAGCCACAAGAATCGCTTGTCTTCCAGTGCGAAATGCATTCAAAACGTAATCACGCTCTTGCTGGGATTTGTCACCGTGAATAGCGCATGCTTTCCAGCCGTTACGATTAACAGCACGCGTAATATCATCCACTCGACGTTTCGTTTCAACGAAAATAATTGTTTTAGTTTCGTTCTCGGATGAGATTTCTGTTAAAAGCTTCATCAGCTTATTCTCTTTCTCATACTCTTCACAAACATCTACAATTTGCAGGATATTGTGATTTGCAGACAAATTTAATGAGCCAATATTAATTTGCACATAATTGTCCAAAAATTCTTCAGCCAAATTACGCACTTCTTTTGGCCATGTGGCGGACCACATCAATACTTGTCGATCTGGACGAATTTGCTCGATAATCTTACGAATTTGTGGCTCGAAACCCATGTCTAGCATACGGTCAGCCTCATCCAACACCAAATAGGTGCACCGCTTCAGATTGGTGACGCCGCGTTCTAAGAAATCAATGAGACGACCAGGAGTGGCGATCACAATTTCGACTCCACGCTCAAGGTCACGTGCCTGGGGCCCTTTGGGAGCACCACCAAAAATGCATGTGTTCGCGACACGCGTAAACGAGCCGAAACCGGTCGCCACTTGCTGAATCTGTTGAGCAAGCTCACGTGTGGGTGCCAGTATCAAAGCGATTGGGCCGTCGCCGCGTTGCAATCTTGGCTGATGGTTAATATGAACCACAGCAGGAAGTACATACGCTAACGTTTTGCCCGAACCGGTTTGTGCGATACCCACCATGTCACGCCCACTAAGTGCGATTGGCCAACCTTGCGCTTGAATAGCGGTCGGACGTTCAAATCCTTGTTTGCTAAGGCCGTCCATGACATAGTCGGGAAAACCACCCTCATGAAATTCGATGCTTGGTGGTGGAACGTCTTTACCCTTAATGGTAACCTCATTCTTGTTCAAATATTTTTCCACATCTGCCGGTGTTCGACTCATGACGGATGAGTTGGGTGTGTAAAAATCTTTGCGAAATGGAGCAAGAGACGCACTGTCCCATCGAATGCGACGCAGACGATCACCCGGTTGACGGTTTTTATCACGTGAGTCATGCTTGCTCCCCATGCCCCCACCACCACCACCACCGCGATAACCTCCTGATCCACCGCCGCCACCGCGTGATGGACCACCTCCGCGACCACTGCTGCCACGGTAACTGCCACCACCGCCACCACCACCTGATGAGCGATCACGATTATACCTAAAGAAACGCAAACCACAAATTATTACTTATTTTAATTCTTTGGTTAAATTTATAAAACACGCAATTTAAGTGAATAATTCCAAAACTATACGGTATCGGATACGTATATCGTAAAAATGTCAATATCGAATAAAGTATCGACGTCAATGCAAATTAGTAGCCCCCCTCCTTCCCCCCAATAGGGCGTGACGTCACAAATTTAAAACAAATCTTCTAACGTTGTTTGCGTGAAAACCTGCAATTGTGGTTTCCTAAATATATGCAAAAAATATTAGTAATACATTAACTTACATTTTGGTGTATTTTGATTGTGTTTATTCACAAATTGCGCACAAAATATGATGTAAAATTAGTTCAGCAAAAATTACACTTGAAAAAATGGCCGACTTAACAGACTTGCAATTGAATAAAAATTGCAGGCGCAGGGAGCTAGAGAGAAAAACGATTGACGTCGAGTCCACCGGCGTTGATATATATGTAGATAAATTGTGACGCGACGCCTAGGCGTACTTAACGAAAAACATCGAAAGTTATTTCACAGCTGATAATGGAATACTATAAGATGTATACGATCAAATATATATATGACTCTGACTCAGAATTTATGTTTTATATGTTGAGCTCATATGTGATCTTGGCGCCTTATCCAAAAATAAATTTGCCAATGTGTTAAGCGAGAAACAGATTGATCATAATGCAGCAAACAGCGCCGAAAGGATCAACAACGCAAAGTGAGTTTAGCAAAAAACGAATGGCAGACGCAAAATGTCTGCAACGCGCGCTGCTCGCTGCTTTTGGTGGCAGCAAAATATTGAAAATCGTATGGGTTTGATGAATTTCATGTTTATTTTTTCAAACTCACTTGACCTAGAATTAATTCACTGACTTCCGAAATCGTTTTTTTTTGATTCAAAGATTTTCATTCATTCATAAAATTGCTTTTGCGTTTTGGAATTGAATCTATATGATTAAGTACTAGTTCTTAAATATGTTATGTGCCCTAATGACACCCTGTAAACACACGCATATGTAAAATTAAAATTTCCATTTGTCAAAATTGTGAATGTGTGCGAGAACATCATTTGACAGCTGTTTCTTGTTATAATTTTTACAATATTTATAACAACAAATATAGCTTCCATACATGCGAATATTGTGAGTCGTATATTATTTTAATTTTTCACTTCGTTTGATCGTATTGTAATATACACACGTAGGATTATAAAGAAACATTGGTGGTCGGCGAATTGAAATTAATTAAGTAATTAATGATTATATTGTTTAACAGTTGTGTGCTTAATGTATTAAAGTTATTGACACCAACTAGGACGTATTATTATGTGGATTCATCCGCGTGAATCGTTGTTACCCACAGCACTTTGGTAATTTCGAAAGCGCAATTTTTTATAATGTTATATTTCAATTCCTCATATCAAAGATGGAGTTTGTGTTATAATGTTTTTGTCATTCAGGGTCAGCGAGGCAACACCCTCCGTGTCTAAATATTTTGTCGTGCAACGCAGGCGAGGACATGGTGATTCCAGAGGGTTGTCATCGCTGCTTGTGGGCACTCTGGATAGTGTTTTTGACACTAAGCCAGCCCCATATCGGATTTTGCATCAGACGCCCAATTCAGAAGTGTATTATGGTGAGTTCGAATTACGTAAAAGCGATATTAGACGCAAGACACTGCTTTTATTTAAATTTTCTATTGTATAAATTGTTTTTGTTGTAAATTTTTTATCTTCAAAATTACATATCGAGTGAAAATTATAAATTAATCCACGGACATCATATTTAAATTAATGTACTATCATAATAAAAAGTCGTCCTAATTTTTCTTAATGTGACGTCATAATTCCAAGACTAATCCCTGTTAATAATATTTATCTGCTACTAATGTACGATTCATTTTTAGAAGTAGCAAATGCATTGACACGAGCTGATATCCTTTTGGATTGGAAATGGTTGACGCACAATCTTTTTGCCATTCTCAATGAAATGGAGAGTGAAGAGGAAGTTACAAATTTTACCATTTGCAAGATAACATCATTGGTGGCTCATAAAATGTCAAATGCTGTGGAGGATGTTTCAGATTCTAATGACTTTCAAGTTGTTGCTGCTAAATTCAAGGACATATTTAAGATGCCGGAGGAAGAACGGCTCGTTAATTATTACTCATGCAAGTAAGTAGTAGTTTTAAAAAAGTTTTAAATTTTTTGTTTACAACGACATTTTTTAATTTTAAAGTTGTTGCACATCATCACCCATTTACATACTTATAGTTGTGAAGCAAATTATTATTATGTATTTATTGTGCTTTTTGATCGATATATTTGAGTTTCAAAATATTTATGTTCTTAAAAAAAAGACTAAATATGCAACAATTTTTCGTTTATAGCTATGTTAAGAGTAAAATTCCAAGACAAGGTCATCTGTATTTGTCCATCAACCATTTGAGCTTTTACTCCTATCTGTTTGGGAATGAAACAAAACTTGTTCTAAGATATTCCGAGATAACCGACATATCACGTGCAACGAATTCTATATATGTGAAAACCTTGGATAATCAACAATACACATTCGGTTTATTATTTTCTCCCAGCGAGACATACAAACTTATAGAGCAATTAAGTAAAATGACAATGCAGAAGTTGATTCAAGACGCTGATAGTCCAATGTGTGATCATGAGCCATTGCCATTCCGTAAATTGTCAAAGAACGTCACGAAGAAACCATTCTTATTGCGAAATCTAACTACCAGGCAAAAGTCGGAAGAGTATCGCATGTTCTTTCGATTGCCACACTCAGAAATATTGGATGGGAAGATTAAAGGTATTTGTAACTACTATGCGTGTAGATATATGTTATAATAAAATATATTTCTATAACAACTTTCAAACTTTAGCAAACCTCTGGACACCATACAACAAACGCTACACCAGTGGCAGTATTTACTTGTCTCAGAATTTTTTGTGCTTTAGGAGTGATGCCAAAAGCGTTGCTAGCATAGTAATGCCATTGCGAAACATTCGAAGTGTGGAGAAAAAGGACGATAATGTTTCAAGATTTGAGAATCAAATTATTGTGACGACTGCCGAGAGTGGACATTTTCAATTTTCACAGGTGCTTGATCGTGACTTTTTTATCACGAAAATGTCGGAGTTGTTGGCTAATGTTAAAGTGTAATTTAAATCCCTCATTTTTATGTATTTACAAATCGTTAAAAATATAACATTTCAGACCAAAAGGATTTGAGCGACCACAATACGATATGTCATGGACCAAACAGGCAGCCTTAATGCATTCATTTCCGATTCAAATGTCGGAAAATATGAAAGAAACACAGGAAACGAAACAGGTTAAATGGGAGCATCACTTTAAAGAATTTGGCCGCGGAATTCAAATGTTTAGGACATCAGATACTGCAAATTTGGTGATTGAAGGTATTCCGGATTTACTGAGGCAAGAGGTGTGGATGACTCTTTCTGGTGCCATTCATACAAAGCAAATGAATCCTGGACTTTATGAAGATTTAGTTGAAAAGGTAATTTAAACATTTTAATCTTTCGGCACAAATTTAAAATACAAAGTTTTACCAATCTACAGTCAATGTCTAAGCACTCAGTGACTCACGACGAAATTGAACGTGATCTTCATCGATCCTTACCCGAGCATTCTGCATTCCAACATCCCGATGGTATTGACGCCTTACGTCGTGTTCTGCAATCGTATGCTCTACGTAATCCACAAATTGGCTATTGTCAAGCCATGAATATAGTCTCGTCTGTGTTCCTTATTTTCTGCAACGAAGAAGATGCCTTCTGGATGTTGGCATGTCTCTGTGAAAGTCTTTTACCCGATTACTACAATGACAAAGTGGTGGGTGCCCAAATTGATCAGGGTGTCCTCAATGAGTTGATTTCATTTCATTTGCCAAATTTACACACACGCTTAGATGAGTTGGGTATGATTAAGATGATTTCTTTATCGTGGTTCTTGACCATATTCCTCAGTGTAATGCCGTATGAAAGTGCCCTCCATATTATGGATTGTTTCTTCTATGACAGGGCAAAAGTGATTTTTATGGTAATTATTCGTTTTTTATTTGCTTGTTCTTTTTGCTTGTATGTTTGGAAATACCATTATTAGATTGCTTTACAAATCCTGGAGTGGAATCAGGATAAACTGCTTGCCAGTCAAGATGATGGCGAAGCGATGCAAATTTTAACACAATTCTTGTCTGGAATTTACAATTCTGAATATGGAACTATACAAATGGATCCCATGAGAATTAAGGTTAGATATCAGATATTTTACAAATCAAGTTGTTTTTGCAACTTTTTAAATTTTTAATTGGACATAAACAAATATTTTAATTTTTTTTATTTTGTATTTGAAGAGTCAATCCGTTCAAACTCTTATCTATGAATCATACGCTCGATTCGGTGATTCAATTTCCACATCAAAAATTGAAGATTTACGCAACAAACATCGACGCAAAACAGTACACCAATTTGAAATCGATTCAGAAAATAGTATCATCAAGGGATTTAGAGACAATGGGTAATTAAAATGTCGGCTTGGAAGGAATTTGTTTTTGTTATATTTAATTGCTTGCTTCATTTAATGTTAAGGTACTTCGATTCCGATGAGCTGCGTGTGTTACTATCAATAATTCGTGAAGAGAAAATGGGCTTCAAGAGAAGAGAAGACCGGTCTTTGTACATGACAGAACCCCTGCCCATAGTGTTGAATGCATCAAAGAAAACCAATTCCCTAAAAGACCCATTCTGCAAATATGAAGCCTATAAAGTCGACTATGACACATTCCGAATGCTATTTAGTGAACTCACTATTTGGGGCAAGAGTCACAGCATTGACTTATCGGAAAAATTGTTTAGGGTAATAATTGTATTGATATTCATTATATATAAACTTATTTATTTTTGTTATCGTAATCGCGACTATACACTTTCACAGCTTCTAGACAAACAATCGGTTGGCTACTTGGACTTTAAACAGCTAATACAAGCACTAGGCATTATCTGCTCGAGTCATGCAGCCGAGAAACTTAAACTCATCTACATACTGCATCTGCCGCCATTGCTGACAAAGCTTGAAATTGAGTCAAGCAACAAAGATCAATCTTTAAAACTAAAGGAAGTAGCATCAGATTTAACTGAAATGGCAACTGAAGCGGAAGATTTTTTCAGTGATGATGTTTCTGAATCTATTGAAGCCCTACCCTCCCCAACTGATTCCAACTTTGTACGTGGTAATCTTGATTCCCAACTGGATTACATGCCCGGCCAACAAACACCTACTGATGATTTAATACCACAGGCGCGCTCCTCTACATTTTACGTTGATTTGCCATTGAAATATTTGTCGCCAGCGGCGGACGCCTGTGAATCCATTGATACGTTCTCAGACATTTCGGACCTGGGAAAAGCTATGAATTTTGATAGCATTTCCAATTTTTCTCAAATCAGTGATGCGGCAAATGCGTCCGGCAAAACAGAGCCAATATTTCCGGCATTGTCATTTGGAGAGACTCGCAGTCTCAGTAGTTTACGCATGTTTCTGGATCAAAATAATGAACATAAGCAAATACCGAATATGACACAAATCAATTTTCACGCTTTATGGATGAGTTTGCTTGAAATTGTTGACGCATCCAATAGTGAAATTCAGGCTGCATGTAAGTTACCCACCGAGTTATGATCATAGGTTTTGTTGATGTAAGCCAATTTGTGTTAATTTTTTGTAGATTGCAAACTCATGGAGTATGGAAGTGCTTCTGATAAAATTGAGCGCGATGAAAGTTTAGGAAGTTTTACACAGATCGACGTTCTCGGAGATAAGGCAGCAGTCACCAATGAAGATAATAATGGCAATAGCACATCACAACAGCTTAATGAGGCTGCGAGAGGTAACACAAGCGAGGTAGAGAGTTCATGGGAAATAACTGTTGGTCAGTTTATTGAGGCGACGATGCATGTGAAAGCAATAAGGGAGTTGTTCTTCAAAAGGACACCGATTAAAGATAAAATTGAGTTATTGCAAAAGAATCGCCGAAAATGTGTCATCCCAAATTATTAGCAAATTTCGGGGTCCGCACTAAAAATTAAGAAATTTTGACACATGTCGTGTTTCTTAACAATTATTTAAAAATATCATTAACGTTTGTTTAATTTTAACTAAAAAGTATGAAACGCTTTTTGCAATACATCTATGTAAGCATAAATCTATACATATACACATATATTTTAAATGTTATTCATATTCTGTTTTAGTCTATATGAGCATAATCATTATAATCCGGTCCCTTAATGTTTAAGAACTAAATAGTATAAGCATAAACTGTTATCATACATAATTACTATAATATATTAACGACCCTATACCTATATATATAGCTTTATTCATTTAAATTTGTATGTTTCTCTTTGTGAACTATATTTTTTATTCGTTATAAATAAATTAAAGTTATTTCCTATACATTCTGTTGTGATTTTAATTAAATAGTAAACTTATACGAAACTAGCTGCTCATGCAAATTTCGTTACGCCTAAAATTTATTAAATTTACGTTCTTACCAAATTCATTTATATTGCTATTTCCATTTTCATCATTCATGATTCCTTTAAACGTATAACTCTGTAGTTACTTTGTTTCTTAAAACCAATAAATATTATCATACGACCTCAAAATCATATATAGATTTATGCATTCCGACTAATTTCAGAAAAAAAGTTGATGATGCAGAAACTTGTTTTGACACCCCCTGAGTCCAAAAATGTGGAAATGTACGTCTGTAAGCTGTACGCCGTACGCCGCACAGTGATTCATTTGTCAATCTAGCTAGACAAAATTCAAAAAAAGTTATGGACTAGATTGATTCTAATTTTTTCTTTGTTGTATACACATTAAGGTACCATAATAAATTAAAAATTGTACCTTAAAAATTTTAGTACGCATGGTAAGCAATTACAAAGTAGGCATATCATCCGGCAAACAAAAAAAAAAGATTACATTGACGATTTTAAGTGCATACAATACAGACGTGTTTAATCAAAAATAAAAAAGGTGAATACAGGATTTTTTAGATAAAGGTAAGTGATTCCCAATAAATAAATAAAATTTTGGTTTTATATGCTATGTACAGCTACTCACATCAAATGTGCATTTTGCAGATCATTCTCGGTAGACAGGAAGTTGTCTAAAGAAGAAGCTTTAGGCTTTAGCCATATATTTAGATTCATCATAGATTCATGATATTCAGCTGACGATCATTCATAGCAATACAAAGTCGTTTCAACAGTGTAAATTGCTTGACTCTTCCATCCTATCATGCTGTGCTTGAAGCAAAAAAAGAATGGTATCCTGATGGCATCGAAAATACAGATGTGTAGGCTGATGTGAATTTAAAAATGCTAGTAAAATTCACAATTAGCCGAATTTGTGAAGCGCAAAGTGAAGTGCTGCTCCAAAAAAGTCAATTAAATGCAGTTAATAAACTTATAATGTATGTAATTAATATTTATAATAATGTAATAATATTTTAAAGATTATATATAATAATCGTATTGCTTAAAACGATATAATGATTTTTATTGAAAAACAAAACACATAAAAATATTGCAAATTCTTTGATATTTTGATGAGGATATTTTGGCAGTGTTGTTTTCTGGATTTTTTTAATATTTTGTTTTTTTTTTTTGTTTATACTATGTAGATAATAGAAAAAGGAAAAAAAAATAAATTTTTTATATCATAAATTATAGGATTTACTTTTGACAATATAGATAGACAAAAATGTATTAATTTCGCTTACCGGATTTTTCTATTTTTGTTTTTTTCAAGGTCAGATGCTTCAAGGTCTAGTTATTGCCTAAATAATTTTTTTTCTAAACAAAATTGCATTTAACTTATATTCCGCAAGGTGATCTTTCTAGTAAAAAGGGGGGTGGACAAAGACAAACCCCACTTTTATATCATAGCCATCCTACACAATATCCAAAAAATTGTAGGATTAAATAAGATACAAAAACTTGCTGAACATTTCAAGGTCAAAATCTTAAAAGCTAATGTTACACTATTTACATCTCAGAAACCATGACGTTTCTTTGAAGTTTGTCTTTTACAATATTGTAATGTCCAAAAAGATAAATCTGATGCAGACATCGTTTGCCACCTCCGGAGTCCAAAAAAATAGCGCAGAAAAAATTTTCGCCTATGCAGCCCACGCACCAATTGCTTACGCTGATGCAATTGTAATTGATATCATTAGTTACTACTTACCTATTCCATTATATAGATGTTTGATACCTGTACATTGGACTACGTTTAGTGTGCTGACATAGACAACATTTCTATTCTATAACTTTATTCTGAGTTAGTTTTTAGAGCCATAAAAACTGGTGATTTTAAAATTTTAAAGGCATTTCGCTATACATATTTCGATCCTGCAACAGCTCAACATTTTCTTGAAACAAATAAGCACAAATATCAAATTCACAATATTTATTTTCAAAACTTATTTAAAATTGGATTTACAAAGAAAGAAAGCAATTTAATTGCACGTTCTGTAGGAGTACGTGTGAAATTTAGATTACAACAATCAGTGGAAGACTTGGTTTTTGACAAATAGGCAATTTAGTGTATGATATATTTTTCATTTTACATGCGTAATCTACTTTACTTGCTTAAGAACCTCATGAAACTTATCAAGGAAAATATCTGCATGCTTCTCCTGGAAGATTAGTGCTGGCCTAAATCGAATAGAGAGGTCACCACATCCACCAGTAAGCACACCCTTTTGCTTTAACCGATGCACTACATCATCACGCAATGAACCGGAATTGCAATTAATGGCCAAAAAGGTGCCACGACCACGAACTGAATTCAAAAGATTTGGGAATTCCTTTTGTGCCTCAAGCAAGCCATGCTTCAGACGCTTCCCAGCTTTAGCAACATTATTTAAAAGTGCATCACGCCTTATAACAGTCAATACTTGTTCCAGCAAAAGCAACTTGCCTGGATCACCCATCCAGGTGTTGAACACACGATATGGTTGTGACGGTTTTAACGCATTCGAATGGAAGTAACCGCCTAACTGCATTTTCTTGCTGAATGTCACCACATCTGGGGGTCCGTCAAGATTAAAATGCTCATGGCACCAAAGTTTGCCGGTTGGCCCACCTCCAGTTTGCACTTCATCTATGAGCAGGGCAGCGCCATTTTTGCGAGCGATACGCTGAAGTCGTTGAAAAAATTCCGGCGATGCTTCATTATCACCACCCTCACTCTGAATGGGCTCCACAACAATTCCAGCAACGGGACTCTTTTTGGCATATGCCTCAATTAAACTCTCCACTTCGGCCAAACATCTATCATCTTCAGCCTTGTTCTCAAGGATATTCTCTTCAAGCGGATACTTGTAGCAAGGGAATGACGCAATGGGCCAGTCAAATGAAGGAATATCGATTTTGTGGATATACTTTGAATGTGTGGTTGCAAGGACTCCCAATGTACGGCCATGAAATGCGCCTTTGAATGACAGTATGCTAAGGGAGGGAGCACCAGGTGGCATGTTTACCATGCAGGAATTCATTTCTTCCTCAGTGAACGGAATGCTTTCACCTCGTCGAGTTTTTTGGTACCTTGTGTTGAATAATAAATCGTTATTAAAATTAATTATTTTTTTAAGTATTCTAATTTGTGTTACCATATGAATATATTCTTGTAGGCATTCTCATTGGAGCAGGAACCACACATCATCGTTGTAACATTGTTCAGGCCGCTTGGTGCAATTTTCATAAGAATTGACTGCAATTTTTGTGGCCAATCACTTCCGGGAAATACTCCCAATGCCGGACGATTGACAAGTGCTGACAATATAATTTTATTAACAATTTTTAAATTTTCTTAACCTTATCGTTGTAGTTATTATTTAATACCGACTTTTCATATTTTCTTTAGACTCAAAAACTTTCAGTAGTTCAGGGTGATTGTAGCCCAAAGGGATCGATGAAATTTGGGTGTAGATGTCAAGCAATATGTTACCATCAACATCTACCAAATAGTTTCCGGACGATTTATCATAGTCGACAAACATCTGCACGGAACCAGCATTCTGGGAATTTTTTTATAGAAATGATTATTTAATATATTGTACATAATGTAGAACGTTTCAGTGAATGTGTTTAGGCTAGGTCATATAACTATAACAATAATGCGGACCATCATTCTTTATATCGATTTTTAAAAAGTTTGTATTGATCTTGAATATACGAGGTGTGATCTTCAATTATAATAGTTATGACTTTTAAATCTGCTGTGAAATTTCAACTAAAGTTTCCAAAAAGTATGTAGTAATATATGAGCATTACATACACATACATTTCCGACTCTAAACAAAATTTAGCAAATTTTTTTTTTCAAAAGTCGAAACCAAAAGGCAACTTGACTTTTTAAAGATGCATATCGGTAACACAGGATTCATTCCGTTTTACTACAAACTTTTTTTAAAAAATCTGGTTTATCCGAGAATAACGCGGTGTATTGATACTCACATGGAAACTGAAGCACGCACCAGAAATGCGTGGGTGCTTCTTAATTGCGTTTGAATTAAAAATATAACAGAATTTGAATAAGGGGCCTGCCACATCGTCATTTTATATATGTACATGTGTATGTACGAACTACCTAAGAATACACGTATAATTTAAAAAGAACAAAAATTATGAATAAAACATATTGGGCTAATTTTGTTTTCTGGTACTTTATTTGAACCGTGGCACTGTTTTCTGGACACAATTGCACATTTAAATTGAAGCAAATCAGTGCGCTTAACATACATGGTACATAATATGTATTCCTCAATTGAAGCCCATTACTATTAAGCGTCAGGGTGCTTGGTTGATTCAATAAAAAATCTCTATGCATGTTTGTTGGGTCAATTGAACTGTTTTTCATTTCACACATAGTTACTGGTTTATTTGATTTTGAACGAACCTGCAACGCATTTAATTCCCCAATAAGCTTCTTTGATTGAGGTCCTGGCACTTCTGTTTTCACAGACGGATTTGACGGCTCTGCAGCTCCTAAGCATGAAGCACTTCGGAGCCCTAAATTAATTTATTGCATATCTTTAATTTATTTTCATAACATTATTCTTTATTGTGTGCACATACCAAAAATGCTTGATGATCTCACTCCCCTCGCTAACACTGTTTTATACATTTCAAATAATCACTTTAATTTACAATTTTTAGGAAGCAAATAAAATCACTGCGACAAATTCGTATCGACTTTACGCTGTCCTCCAAAGAGTATGTGGTTCTGCTTTTGCAGCTGTGACCAAATTGTACTGATTGTGTGAAAATGGTAGAGTCTAACGCTTATATAGAGTCGCGTTTGTGCGCAATGCTGCTATGAATGTTATATAGCGCCAAATGAGAGCAAGCTAACATAAGAGAATATATAACTGTTAAATGATTTGTTTCCTTGAGTGTTTAAACAGTGTTGGATCAATAAATTTGAGAGTATTTGATACACAATTTATATGTTTAATGTCGGTTTTATCAGGAAGATGTAAAACAGGACTTCATTTTTATTTTATTTTTTATTACCTTTTGAATTTGTGAGAGAGAATGCATTTTGTTGTTGTGGTCATTTTAGTGATCGTCTTCATAAGGACCTGTAGATTATATAGCCTAAGATTATGGCACATACGACTTTTGTTGCATCATTTAAGATTTCATCAGAATATTTGTTAAATTTTTCTATATTTAAATAACATTTTCATAATGCCACGGGTAAAAGTTTTGACGCTCACTTTCCCTAACAACATTGTTCCCATTTTCATAATAAGGAATTTCAAAGCTAATAATGGCCTTTTAATTAGACCTTTACAAGATTTTAATATAAATTCAAAAAACACATACGAGTATTATTTGAATTTAGAAAATCGGAAAGTAATGAAAAACAATGAAAAATCTTTATTCCACATTTTTATTGTACATTTTTCATTTTATTCTTTGACCTTCTTTGGCAATCTCAATCCCAATCCTGCAATAAAAATCCAAAATCGAGTGCATAAAAGCATAAGCACTTTGCAAAAGAGAAATTGGTTGACTTTAAATTTTGCCAGTCAAATTTGATGCTATATATCTATCTTCTCTTCTCCTTCTAATATATCTCTTCAATATCTACATAAAAGAGCTGTGTGCGTCCGATGCGAGTAAACTCAAAAAATGCTGCACCAAAAGTTACCAAAATTTATATGTGTGTTCTATAGGTTGTGAGCCGTGTCCGTGGCAGTTTGGCCATAATTTGATGGATGGTTCAAAAGTTAGTTCTTTTACTACAATGGACCATTACGGCTGAACCACTGAAACTTTTAACCTGATATTCACACTATATGTTCGTGTGGTGTCTGGAATGTTTCCCATATAGGTGTTAACTGGGTAGATGGTGGCAATTCTTTGTTATGGACGAAAGAAGTATTTATATACGAGAAATGAGCCTACTACCGTACTACGATATTTCATTTTATTGAAATGTTATTTCACCACTCACAGTAGATTTTAAAACAGAAGTTACTGGGATTTTATTGCCTTTTTCAATAATCAGTACTTTTAGGACTGATGAATAAGGGAAACGATGTATAATTTATGTGTCGTTAATATTTGGGTGAAAGCGGATGGACCACTCAAACTATCAAAGTTATATTCACACCATTAATTCGTTACTCGGGATTAAACCGGTGGAGCTTTTGAAAGTCTGTATTGATGTACACAAACTTTTCATGACAGTGATATGGGGATATTCGGATGACCCGTCGGAATCTTAGATTTCCGGGATTTTAAGTGTTAGTAGTTCAAATTTTTAATTGTCGAAATTTCAGGTTGTGGGAATGTTCAATTGTTATCTAAAGTATTGATATTGGACCAATTGCAATACAGTTTTAACTAAAGTTGCACGTTGGATAACATTTTTACTCAATTAAATTATAATTCATTCGGGGAAGGGCTTATTATGGTCGTTACAACCACTTTTTCCTACGAAAATCTTAAATATATGGTCACTGCAACCATATATATGGTCACTACAACCATACTTTTCAAAAAAAATTACTGCAAATATGGTCACTCCAACCATATATATGGTCAAATGACTCTAACCTTTTTTTTTTTAAATTCGTAAAAATATGGTCGCCGCAATCATACATATTGCCAATTATATAGTTATAGTGGCAATATATTTGCGAAATTTTTTATAATTCCATAATTTTGAAACGGAGTGTCCAATTTGCATGGAGATTTTTTTTGTTGTATTCGTCTCGACCATACCATTCATTGTTCGTTAAGAAAACCCGAAAAATTCAACCGGAAAAGTGTTAAAAACGTGAAAAATTAAACACAAATTGCACACTTTCAGGATTCATTTGAAAATTCCATAACTTTGAAACGGAGCGTCCGATTTGCATGGAGCATTTTTTGTTGCGTTCTTCTCGACCACTCCATTCATCGTTCTTCAAGAAAACTCTGAAAATTCAACCGGAAAAATATACCAACACAAATTGTACACGCTAAGGATTCATTTGCAAAATTTTTTGTAAATTGGAAACGGTGTGTCCGATTTGCATGGAGATTTTTTTTGTTTTGCACTTCTCGATCATACATAGGATTTTGGTCCTTCGAAATTTAATTTTCCAAAAATTTTAACTTCGAATGTATGTCATATGTTGTTTATTAATGAAGTGTATTCAAAATCTCATCAATAAATAAAACGACGTTCGCCGGGTCCGCTAGTATATATATATATATAAATGAATCTTGGTTTGTTACTATCATTAAAACTTGATAATGACTAGACCAAATGGGATACTTCCTTCCTTCTGCAGATTTGTTCATAATTGCTAGGAGAAGGTTTGTGGACAAAAAACTTTCAGAAAATCCAACGAAAAAGACGAAAATGTCGGTTAATGAGAACTCATACTAAATTTAGAATAACTATATTTTGCATTATATATTGAAGTGTTTGAAAAACACAGTAGTTATTACACAGTACGACAGAGTTCTAAATTTAGAGAGTAATAATAAAAGATGTGTAAACAGTTAACCACAATTTATATTAATTTGCATTCTATGGGAAGTGAGGAGTGCTTCTGTGTAGTTTATACGAAAATGGTTAAAAAGTTAAAGTTATTTTGATTACTGTGGAGTTTGGTCCTTTACGGCTGAACCACTGAATGTATTCATCTTATATTCACATAGCATGGTCGTATAGTGGGGTGGTCCAGACATTATTGTAAACCTGGTAATTGGTGGTAAATTTTTGTTTTGAACGAAAAATATTTTATTCTGTGCATGCCTTATCAACAACTAAAAAAACGCACCAAATTACATCAACTTTACTCGAGGGACGAGGATATCACTCGAGAACCACTGGCCACTGTGCGGGATGGTTTGTCGATGATGGGATATACTCCTATCACGAATTATAATTATGGCCCCCCGAAAAATAGACTGTTGGGATTTTAACTTTGCCAGATTTGAGTATTGAAGTTAACTTGATTTTGTTTGTGTTGCTAATGGAATTATGGCCAGCCAGAATTTTAAATATGATTCGCGGAGTCGGGTTTTAGAGTTGCCAAGATTTCAGTTTATGTAATGAGTGTTGGGATTGTGGATGATGGTATGTTTAATGAATGAAATTTTGGCCCATAAGTTGCCGGGATTTTGGTCCTTCAAAATTAAATTTCCCAAACAAATAAAGCGAGTTTTGTGACGGAACGACGTTCGCCGGGTCGGTGGTCCGCTAGCAATTTCAAAAAATGAATGTGTACCCAATTTCCGTGAAAATTTAAAAATATGACATCATCATCATGCGTGGTGCTACAACCCGGTCCGAATTTTTGGCCTGACTCAAAAGATCATTCCCGACCGAGCTGTCATGCGAATAGTGCGCCACAGTTCACCAGTTTGGAATTCCAACACTTGGCGTCTTGGCCTATTCACAACATCAATGCTGTTGTATCGCTCATACAGCTCTTTGCAGCAGAGACTTCGATATTGTCCTTCTTCTAGTTAATACCTAAACCCGTTAGAAAATTTACCACGATCCAAGCCACGTTTACATTTTTGACGCACATAGCGCAATTGTCTGAAATATATGCGCACTTTTAACGAATGTGTGTTAACTAAAATTGTATTTAGTTGCTGTTAGTTGGTAAGATTTAACTTAAAGTGCATCATAAATGATTTCAAATAAAAATATAATTGGTACTTATAAATATTAGTGCGGGATGGGCTTTTGTAATGCATATTGAAGATTTTTTTTTTCACCAAAAATATTGAAAAACTTGATCCACAATCCACATTAATTTATATTCTATAGAAACTCTCGCATATATATATATATATATAATGTAAATTCACCATAATCGAAATTACATATAAAATATATTATCACGCACACACGCGCTGATTCCGACAGATCGACTCAGGAATCAGGACTGTATATTTTTAAAAACGCTGAGAGTGATGTGAACCAAAATAATTAAGAAAACATATTTAATTTTATTAATAATATTATAATAGTAAACTATGTGTAGCATCTTCAGCTTAAAACCAAAAAAGTGTTTCTGATTGTACGCATTATGGAGCCGTTTAATTGTTTTGTGGTAATTTTCGGTAGTCTTTTTTGCCGCTTGTCTTTTACGCAATTATAACCTTACTTTTGTTAGGGCCCAACCAACAGTACATATTCCCAAAAAAAAAAAAAGTTAAATTCGGAAAAAATAATTGCGATTTACATTTGTGTGCAAACTTTTCGTACCTAATACGTAATTAGTTCGAGGCGGAATTTAATTTGCATTTGTTGTAGGATGTGGAAAGTTTTCGTTCATACATTGATGAGATATATTCGAGGGACAATGCCAAGTGTCAGGAGGCACTTGTGTGCCTCAAGAATGCTGTCATAGGCAGCAATAGGCAAAAGAGTTCTGTAATATCGCAAGGTTTAGTGCCCAAATTGACGTCGTTTCTCACACAAGATGAGACACCGCTCGAGATTCGTATGGATGCTGCGATTATAATTGGTATAATTTGAGACGTTTATTTTATCTTGTTTTAAATATATGTGTATATGGTGTTCTGTTTTCAGGATCATTGGCCAAGGGTAACGACTCTCATATTCATGCACTACTGGGATTTGGTGTGGTATCACTACTTCTGCAATTGATTACGAATCCAAATACAGAGCGCCCTCTCATTGATTTGTGTTTGTGCACGTTAAGGTCCATCTTTCGGTATTCTTATGCACCAACAGACATTCTATACTCAAATGTGAGAACTCTCTCTCATATCATAAGTAAGTGTTTTCGGTTTTTACCTTGAACAATTAAAATAATTCATTTGGCAATATGACATTATTTTTGTTTACATCTTGTTTTCAAAAACGTCAGAGTCTCGTCAAAATTAACTGAAGTTTGCTCTAATAAGAAATGAAAAATTATTAATTTTTCATTATTTCAGGTCTTGCATCAAAAGACAGTACAATACAATGTCAAGCATCCGTAGCTAACATCTTGGTCCCCCTGTGTCAAACATACAACGAACAAATGATTTTGGCTCAAGTGGGTGCGATTCCGTTTCTTGCCCGCTTACTGCACACTCAACAAGTTGTGCTCCAGATACCCGCACTTAAATGTCTTGCGTCAATGTGCTTTACCAATCGTACTGTCTCGGATATCACATGTATTTCAAAGTAAATTAATTATACTTATATTGTGGAAAATAATTCCAATGAAGCATTCTCTCATCAAAGAATTAAATCCTAACTTAGCGTCTTTAATTTGTATTGTTACAGCCACGAGGGTCAAACCCTAGTCGAGATTATGACGTCGTTGTTATCACGTGCTCGCAAACCCGAAATACAATTGGCAGCAGCGAGATGCTTGACCTATATTCATCGAGCCGGACCCCTCACTTCAACTGATCCGTGTGTAGTTTACAAAACACTTCCGTGTTTAGCACGGCTTTGCACCGAGGACTTTGACGAAGAGATTCGTGCAACTGCGGCTGAGACACTTGCGTATTTGGCCGAAATTGACTCTGAACTCCAACGCTTAGCGTCCATCAGCAATCATTTGATAAGTTCCTTGTCAAGTTTATTGCAATCAACAACGTCGCTGTCGCGGATAGGCGCCTTTCGTTGCTTCGCATCACTAGGTGCTAATGATGAAGACATTCGCAAGCGTATCATCGAAACAGATGGTCTGATGCAAGAGGTGTTATCCGGCCTGGGCGATGCTTCACCTGACGTTCGATTGGCCGCCGTACGATGTCTACACTCGTTGTCAAGGTCTGTACAACAATTGCGGACAACCCTGTTGGATCATTCAGTGTGGCGACCGCTTATGGCATTGTGGTCCGGACAGCCTTCTACTGAATTACTCACTGTTGTAACATCGACAATATGCAATCTACTGCTTGAATTCTCGCCTGCAAAGGAGCCCATTGTGGAGCTGGGTGCTGTTGAAATGTTGTGCGATCTGACAAGGAGTTCTGATCCAGCGTTGCGTTTGAATGGCAGTTGGGCTCTCATGAATATGGCTTTTCAGGCGGAAGAGCATATTAAAACTAGAATTATTAACACGCTGGGGACGGACAGAATATTTCAGTTGCTTGGCGATTCAGATACTCGTGTTATTATGAAGACGTTGGGTTTGCTACGGAATTTACTGAGTAAATCAATGGATATTGAATACATAATGTCAGAGCATGCGACACAAGTTATGCAGGCAGTTCGACTGGTCCTGGATTCACCTCATCCAGCTGAAGTGAAAGAGCAGGCTTTATGTATTATTGGGAATATTGCAGCCGGTGCCAGTGCGAATGACTACGTTATGGAGGATGAGAGAATTCTCGAGAAATTATTTGAATTTATAGTAAGTGCTTATTACAATAGAGTGATATAAACATTTGTATTTATTGAACATAAAACTTTTTTCAAGGTACATCGCGATAGCAAGTTGCAAGAAGGCGCTATGTTTGCCGTTAAAAATTTGGTCGATAAAGACGATAGCAATACATCGCACAGGCGGAGCCGCCTTGTCGAACTTGGCATTATTAGCAAGCTGAATCTTCTTCTTAATATGGCGGCTGAGAAATCTGAAGCATATGATAAGTGCGCGCACATCTGGCGACTGATTAGTAAATGCAATACTAACAATTGATTCTTTTCCATTTGTTTTGTTTGTTTCAGCGCTAAAAATCTTATTAGAATTTTGGGTTTCTCTTAAGATGGTGTGTGCGCTATACCTGGAGGTTAAAAAGGCATCAGCAAAAAACTCGTTATGTGTGTCGGTTTTGGGGAGATTTTCCAGAAGAGACTTGAATGCACTTGAAATTGTGACATCTTGTGATTTTATTGTTTAGCTTCTTATTATTGTTACAGATATTAAATTCTACCCCTCCTAACTCCATAAAGCTATCAATGATTTTCTTATATTGTTCGAATACATGACAGCAAAAAATTCAACTAAAACAATACAAACAAAAACATCAATTGTTTCAAAATAAAATGTGGATAACTTCTTAAGAATTAATATGATCTTTTATTTCTCAATAAAAACTATTTCCCTTAGTTCTAATAGAGGTCGAATCTCCAATAATTTGTTTGATTCCCTATTGCATTTTATGTGTTTATAGCCTATGGACCACTTCGGAATTGATATATTTGAAGAAATATGATTAATTTTAATGGAAAGCAGGACATATTTTGGAGAATCTTAAGACGCAAGTTTATCAATAGTTTCTATATATATTATGAAATATTATTTTAAGTTCCTTATTTCAACAGAAAAGCTTTTATAATTTAGTACCCAATACTGTGGCTACTATACGATCGAAAATGATGAACATAATATTTTAATGAAGAAGTCCGTTTACGAATGGCTAACATGCGTGAACAAAAAAATCTGTATCTATGTGAAAAGCAACGGACAGATGCGCCACTTTATTTTTAATAAAGCTGTATTTCGGAATGCATTCACATTTGAATACAATAATCTTCCGTGTGTTATTTTTGGGCCAATAAATGTCGTATATCAACATTTTGTTTATTAATATAGCTACCCAATGAAATAAAAGATCAACAATAACTAATAAGGCATAACTAAAAGAAACAGTGTAAATAAATTTAAATGTATTAATATATAAAACCTTGTTGTATCAGCATGAATTCGCCTCAAATAATTTATATATTCATTCAACTGTCATGACTTTAATTTTATTGCCATCTCTTTCCTATTTATGGGTCATTAATGCCCATTGTCCATATTAACTGTATACCTGTCTCTTTTGCTAAAACTCACGCTAAATTTGAAAAGCACTTAAAGCATAAAGTCAATAAAATTTGTGATGATTGTTATGGATTCGGTTTTTGTATGTGCAATATTCACAAAAAATACATTTAACAAGTTTATGAAGTGAAATTTCGGCTCAAAAAACTATTTGGTTCTTCTTGTGTGATAAAAGATAAATTAAACAAAAGACGAGGTGAGTACAAATGGAAACCAATTACATTTTTTTTATTAAATATAAGGCATAAGCCCCAAGCCAAGCTATAAAAGTTCTAGTCTTTATACCAGACCAGCCCAGAACGAGACAAAACTATGTGCGGTTTGCTCGGGATGTAAAAATCGATTATATACCATGTCGATGAATTTTATAACTGCACTTTTGTGAACTGTCAAAATATCCGCGCGCGCGTTTATCACTATTTTTTGAAATTTTCATATACCATATACTACTATACCGAGAGTGAGCTGTGAGGCGAGTGTAATGTGTATGTAATTTTTAATATAGGATTAAAGGAAATGAATTGAATTTTGTTGACCCTTACTTTTTTTTAAATTTAATGCTGCAACTAAGTCATTTTAGTGTGAGTTTCCAAAAAATTAGTGTAATTTTGTGATCCGTCTTTGAGTTTTGGTACATGTGAAAAACCTAACTTTATACACCAAGGTATATTGCAAAGTAGAAAATAAGAATTAAAAGCTTTGGCAGTCAGTGAGACATCGCACGCAGCGCGTTTAATGTATTGTTAAATGAATTAAAAACGTAAAGGTGCATTATTACATTAAGATAGTGGTTTATACTTATTAAAATACACTTTTCGTGGTTTGTTTTTGTTGTAAGTATCAAAAAAAAACAACATATTTCTCCGAGAAAATGTTTAAAACTAAAAATCCATCATTAAAAAGTTTTAACGCTGATTGACCTCGGGGTCTCTGTCACTATAAAATTTAATATAGTTTTTTTAAAGCTATATTTTTTTACAATAATTGGAATGCTTTAAAAAAATTATTCATGTCTACCAAAAATTGGGACAACTAAAATCTAAATATTAATATTGTCCAGGGAGAATATTAAGCGCCGCACGATTACATTTCCAAAACATGCCAATATCAAAAAATGGATATATTTTATATATGTATATATAAATATAACATATTCAATTCATCGAGAGTGCTACACTGTACAGTGTACACAATGGCGGCATTTTGGAAAACCAATCAGCGTCGACGTTATATCGGTGTGACGCCATCTTGGTTTGACCGCGTAGTCGCGTCGCTATGAAAATTTGTTCGATGAGAAAATTTTCACATTAAGTTGAATATTTGTGTAGTGCGACGGTGTGCACGTCGTGTACTGTTTTTTCCATCATATTCTCTGCAGTAGCAAAAATTTTCACCAAAAATCCTTAACCTTAAGATTGTGCGTAAGTGGTATAACGGTAAAAGTTAATTTAATTAATATTGTCCATTGAACTTCTGGAATTTGTTGTTTTGCTGGTGAATTTTTGGACATTTTTAAGGTTGGTTCTTTTAAACCCAGACACATAAAGTGGTGTGTTTTTTTCATGTTAATTTAAATTTTATTAAATTTTACATTCTACTGACGTTTAGTGGATGTAATTAGTTGATCCAACAGAAAAGAGTTTTAGAACGCCAGGAAATCCACCCGTATTGGATCAAAACATTGAATTTTGACAGTTTTTCACATTTAAATTGTCAATTATGTGTGGTAATCATGTTAAAAGTTATTTTTCAAATGAGGTACCCTTGATTTATTAAGAACATTTTTATTTGCATTATTATTTTTTGTATTTGGATAGAAATGTATCTGTTTGTTATAAAATTACATTCATAATATGTACAAAATTTCCTTCAATTGAGATTTCATAAATGTGTTTAAATTAAGGCAAAAACACTCATTCCACAAAGCTTAAAAATTAAATTGTTTTCAATCTTTTTCAAATATTTTTTTTATGAAATTCATAAATTGTCTACACATTCCAGTTATTGAAACTAATGAAATTGGAATTAGAAAAATATTTAACGTATTTTTATAAAATTAATAGGTTAAATCTTAAGTTACTGTCTAAGTACTATTATTCTTAAAACTTCTTATTTATGAAATATGTGTTGTAATTTCTAACATAAACAATGTTTATTTTTTTAATTTATAAAACAAAAAAATATAAACCATCATCGATATCATCATTTTCAAATAAAATTGGATGTTCGATTAACATTAAAATTTCAAGTACATATAGGTATATCATATTTCATTAGCATGTCTTAAGACCCAAAATTAAAAACTAATTGCAGTCATTTTAATGTAGGCTCGTTTTGTAATTTATTGACTTTTTAGATGTAAATCTCAATTTATATACATATTCTATTAATTTAATAACAGAGAATAATAATATTTTTGTTAGCTTCCAAAAAAATGTAATACTTAATTATATTTCCTTTTCCAGGACTAGGAGTCAGAAGTATGTTTTTCTTCATTATAAAAAAGTAAAAGACACAACAAACTTGATAAAACCAATTGACTATCAGACAAAATTGAATTTCAACATTTCCGAATATCCTGTAATCATTTAAAAGTATACAACATGAGTGGACGTGGAGGGAAAAAAAGGGGACGGCCGCCAAAGGCCGTGTCCACTGATCGTCAAAGCAAATTCCAGTATCATCTTATGAAAAAACCAAAATATCTGCAGAAGCAGGGTACTGACTCGCAATTCAGTACGCCCTCTGCATCGCGTGCTTCGTCACCGGGTCAAGGAAGCGAGAGTAGTCGCAGTGTGACGCGACCTTCCACGTCACGGCAAGTGGGACGTCCAAGAGGAACATCACGTAGAGGTGGTCATAGCTCTCAGCATAATGTGACACCCGCTGGTAAACGCGGTAAGTGTCTATGATTTTCTTATTAATATCATTTCAAGATGCAGAAGAATTAAAATATTTTCATACATCTATGAATAAGTTCATTGCAATTCGATATGGTTATTCTTCTATTCTCCTGTATCACATTTTAATTTTGTCTTCAATGTAATATCAATTATGACTCAAAAACGAATTGGCATTGATCCTCATCCCAGGTTATGAATCTGAATACCATTATGGCTCAGATTTTGGAGATTCCTCGGAAAAAAGTGATGTCGACGATGATCCGTTAATCATGTCGCCAAGTGAAACAGACAGCTTAGTGGGTGAACCAGAGAGTGATAGCGATTTCTCAATGAGCAGCTTTAGCAATGCCAGCAATATTAAACGGACACAGCGTCAACCAACACCCGAACCGTTGTGGTTAAAACGAGCAGAGTTGCCATCGCTTGAGTTGCCACGTTCTTCTGATGATTTGTTAGTGCCTAAACATTTAGCACTTAAAGTTGCCTCAATTTATGAGGTGATGCGAAGATTTCGTCATTTAGTTCGTTTATCACCGTTTAGGCTGGAGGACCTATGTGCAGCACTGATTTCGGATGATCAAAGCTCCTTGCTTACTGAAATCCACATGATGCTAATTAAGGCAATACTGCGAGAGGAAGATTCACAGGCAACGCATTTTGGACCGCTAGACCAAAAGGACAGCGTCAACATATCCCTGTATCTCATGGATCACATAACATGGCCGGAAGTATTACGTGGTTACGTCGAGAGTGACACACAATTTGATCGCAACATCCTTCATATTCTACAAACGAATGAGTATCCATTTGCAAGTGTTGACGACCGTATTAAAGTATTGCAGTTTTTAACTGATCAGTTTCTTATCACAACGTCGGTACGTGATGATATGCTAAAGGAAGGACCGATTCATTATGATGATCACTGTCGTATATGTCATCGCCTGGGCGATTTGCTGTGCTGTGAAACGTGTCCGGCTGTTTTTCATTTAGAATGTGTGGATCCTCCAATGGTGGATGTACCGACAGAAGATTGGCAGTGTAGTTTATGTAAATTGCATAAGGTAGTTGGGGTTAGTGATTGCATTTCAGTGCATGAAAAGCAAGGAGTATTGTGTCGGCAGGAGCATATTGGTTTGGATAGATTTGGTCGTAAATATTGGTTCATTGCGAGACGTGTATTTGTCGAGACAGAAGATGGCAGTGAAGTGTGGTACTACTCTACGGTGACACAGTTCCGTCAGTTAATCTCAAAACTAGATGAAAATGATATGGAGTCGGTGTTGTGTCTGGAAATATCCAATTTTAAGGAGGAAATCCTTAGACAAATGGAAATAACCGAAAAATTAACCAATCAACTTAAGGGCAGTAAAAAATCATATCTCGAGATTGAGAATCAAAATTTGCAAAAGGAGTTGGATGAGCAGTGCAATTCAGAGGATAAAGATATAAACAAATTAAAGGGGGATACTATTGTAGACGAGGAAAAGCAATCAGACAGTGAAGATGTGGAAGCAGGAAATGAAACTGCAGTCGATGTCGCTCAAAAGAACATGGTTACACGCTCTAAAACCGGTTCACTTACGCCGAAAGTTCGAGATGATGATGAAAGTCGAATGACGCGTCACAAGATGAATCAAATCTGTAATGGCACGCTTCAATTCAAACTAGGCATGGAAAACAATCACAAAAGTTACACTAATCAATACACAACAAATTCAATTGCACTTAATAAGCCACAACGAAATGAAGAGCGCGACAAGAAGCGTCATTTATCCCACAAATTCTCCCTAACACCAGCTTCCGAATTTAAATGGTCTGGCATTATAAATGGCACACAAACCAATATCATTTCCATATTGCGTCAAACGTTATCTTCAATGGAACAAAATATTGCGACTCCCTACATGCACCCTAATTGGGGCACCTTGAAGAAATCATGGGCCACTGCTGTTGCAAATTCCACAAAACCGTCAGATTTTGCCAAAGTTCTGGTTATTATGCAAGCATGCTTTCGAGCCGCCATCTTTGCGAATGTTTGGCACGAACAGCTAGGTCACATAACTCTGCAGCGGATCACATCAACTGAACGTGAAGAGAAAAAGAAACAGGAGAAACGTGAGAAACGGGAGCGTGATGATGAAGAGGAACGGAATCGGTTGGCATTTAATTTTATTAAATACTCGCTTGGATTAAAGCATCAAGTGTGGAAACAAAAAGGCGAGGAGTATCGTGTACATGGTCAATGGAGTTGGATTTGGATGTCGTCGAGTAGGCGGCATGCTAAAAAAGTAAGTTCAGCTGCTGGATACAAACGAATGGCACTTGTGCATCAGAACAATGTTGACAAAGTCATCGCAATAGATCAGAAAACATATGAACTTCTCCGTTTAAGCGAATCTCGAACAGATTTGCCGAATGATTTTAGAAATGTTGAAATTATTCAAACTGATGTCAGTTTTTGCGATGAAATTGACGTTTCCAGAGCACTTACAACACCTGGACGCTTGTTGTATCCAAAGGTGGCACGTAAATTCCGTATTGATGATATGTTGGCTAAACGTGTCAAACTTAGGGATGCCGAACAGCGCCTACTCGCAACAAAGAATGAGTCGCTAGACTTGGAAGCCTCGGCGACGGATATCAATGGAAAGACGGTCATTCATCTTATGCCATCAAATATTGAGAAAATTCTTCAAGCTCTTTCTGGTACTAATAAGATAAATAATGGAAGTATTACAGGTTCTGCTTCATCAGTTCCAACCAATTCAAATATTAATGTAGAATTGGTTAATATGCTGACGAAACGAATCCAAACAGTACGTGTACATTTTAGTCAACTCAATAAATTTGGCAAAACTTATCGATGTTATTCCAGGGAATGTGTATCTCAACCGAATGTGGTTTCATTATCGCAAGCCAACATAACCTCATGCTACTCTCCACTTTGCCTGCAAAAGGCCAAAGTCAAAAGGGAGTTAATGTTACTTCTTAAGAAGGCCCACATGGCCGGTAGTGGTACTAAGGACGCTGTAATGACAGCCATCTCAAAGAAGACATCCATTCTAGAAAATAAGTTAACTGAAAACTGTAAACGTGATGACGTCTTTTCTGACGAAACGCTTGATCTTAATGAAGCCAAAATGGACGAAGAAGCAGTTATTGCAAAATGTCAGAAGGATTTACAAAAATCATACACCAGTGCACTGGTATATGATGACACAATGTCTGTAGAGACGTGCATCATAAAAGACGAATCCAAAATAGCATTGTTTAAAGAGGAATATTTTAAGACAGATGAAAATGATGTAGCAGCCCATGAAGAGATAAAAGCTGAGGTGGAAGATGCTGAAGAAGAGATGTCACAAGACAACGACGATAGCATAGATGTCAATGATACAACCGTGAATTCACCTGATGCAAAGCGTCAGAAATTCAGTGATTCACTATTAGATATTGATGATGAGAATAGTAAAAAGTCGCAGGATGGTGAAGATCAACAACCCAGATCGACTCGAATGTCGACACGTGGTCGTGGTAAGCCAAATCAATCAATGAGTGCTACACCAAAGTCATCCAAAAAGTCGTCACTATTTCCCGAAGGAAGCGTTGAACGATCCCAGAAGGCAGTCAGTAACAAACCAGCATATTATTGCCAACATAATCGTCGTTTTGGTGCCTACGCTAAACAATGTAAACGCGAGGACATAAAGCCTGAACCGGAATTAAGTACTACTGGCAAACCGTTGGTCTACTCATCAAAGTCGTGTAGCGGCAAAATTTATTTGAAAAGCATTTCTGAAAATGGTCGTGTCACAAAGACAAACCTCCGACGAACTCAATATAAATATCCAGTTGTGGCGAGTTTTATGACCAAAAAGCACACCAAATCAATAATGGCGCTCCCACGATATGAGCTGGTCAAATTAGCGCGCACCGGTTGGCGAAATTCTGTTTCAGGTTATCACGCTTTAGCAAAAACAAATACAAGTATTTGGCCGTATCCATGTGCGAGGCCACTGTTTAAAACGTGCTGGCTCTTCCGCACCATGAATGTCAACACTCTGGCAGCGGTGGCATTGCAATTCCGTATATTGTGGGGTTGCATGAGATGGGATGACATGACGGTGAAACCACCGAGTGCCGATGGCAAACATCAAGTGACAACGGAAACAGAAATTATGTCGTTAGAGATTTTGAAGCATCGTTATGCTGGACGATTCATGGAAAAAGTTGAGTATCAACGAAGAAAAGTTGTAATACCATTGGAACTGCCTAAAACTATAAGAGAAGTGACATCCATTCGATCAGGATTACGTAAACGGAAACGTGCTGAATCACCACAACAGACAGAGCCACAAGTCAGTGAGGAATGGGTGGAGGAAGATAAGTTGGAGCTATGGGAAATTAAACTTTATGGAGAACGGTGAGTTGTATTTTTTTAAAGTAATTTATTATAAGAATCTTTGTAACTTATATTTGTTAACCAATTGCAGAAGATGTGTTCCAATAAGGCAAGAAAAGCCGCCTGTCTTACCAGTTACGAGAACAGCCACAGGGAAATTGCCACAACAAAAAGAATCACCTTCCACTAGTTCTATGAATGTGAGACAAATTGTTACCACCCATAAGGCTACTCCAGAAGAGATTAAAGAGAAAATGGAGCAACAATTGAGACTTCAAAGAGCAGCTCATCATCAGAAGAGAGCTATGGAGTTGAAAAATAGAGGTACGAACATTTGTAGTTATTTGTATTGTTAGAAATGTGACTCATTTACTGTTTAGTAATGCAAGCTAAAGATGAAATGGTGGTTAAAAAGGATGTACAACAAGGTATAGCTTTTTTTTAAATCGTGATTTTTTCCTTATTAGTCTTTTTTTCTTTTATTTTTTGCCAAATATCTTGAGAACGTTTTTAATATTTTTAATTTTATTTTTAATTTCAATAGAACCACCAAAGGTGGTACAGACTGCTAGTGGACAACGCAGAATTATCGTTAAGAATGCTGATGGCACAACCAAGATAATTCATCAAACACAAACGCCAGCCAAATCATCAAATGAGGGTACAACGCAAAAAGTCCAAATTATTCGCGGAGCTGACGGTAAAGTCAGCGTTCGCGGTTTAAATCCCGGACAACAGCTAATTCAAATGCCAGATGGTAAACTTCATGTCCTTACATCAACCACAGGTATTTTATTATTCAATTATTGCATTCAAATTAAATTTACAAAATATAATATTTGCGTGTATTTTGCAGCAAATAAACCAAATACGCCCAAGGGTACCGTAGTTCCTGTGAACAAATCGGTTGCCGTGAAAACTTTGCCTGTTAGTTCTTCGCAACAGCAACAGCAGACACAACAGTTATCAACGACACCACAGCATGTTAAAATTCAACAGCCGACACAAACTAAGCAAGTTGTCATTCGACAGCAGCCAGTTGCAAAGACGATTATACCTAAGCCAGTGCAACAAGTGCAACAATCTACTAAACCGCTTCCGCAAAAGGTAATTTATTTATTAATTTTATAATGAAATTGATTGAAAAAATAATTACAAAATAGTTCTGGACTAGCTTTTTATATACACTTTTTTTTTCTTCCTTAGATTATTGTTAATGCAAATCATCTCTCCAATGCAACAACATCAAAAATACAGATTGGCGGTACAACAGTGCAGAAAATAATCACCAACAACAATCAGCAAGGAAATCAATTGATTGCTACAAATGCAGCTGGCCAAAAAGTGATGACTGCCGCCAATCTACAGCAACTTATGGCCCAAAGTGGCCACAAAATAATAATCAATCAAGGTAATGGACAAAAAATCCTTGTCTCGTCACCCAGCACAAGCACAAACGCCGGCCAGCAGCCTCAGCAACAGCAGATAATTTTAAGTCCAACTCAAACTACGACGCAACAGCAAATTGTTATTAATCAGCATGGCCAAAAAATGATACAACAAATTGTGTCCGGACCACAGACAGGACAGCAACACATCATTGTTGGAGGTCAACGTATTGTTCTTGGGCCCGGCCAAAGATTAGTCACTCAAACCGCTGCACCAACAACCACAAATGTTTCGCCACAACAAATTCAACAACAAACTCAAATCATTCAGCAGGCACCACAACAGCAACAGCAACAGCAAATAGTTGTGCAACAACAACAGCCTCAAGTGCAGCAGCAGCAACAAGTTGTGGTACAACAGCAGCAACAACCAACACAAATTGTTGTAAGCAACGCCAATTTAGCACAGCAGTTGGCACAAGGAAAATTGCAAGTTGCTAACTTTAATAATCAGCAAGTAATTATTCGTCCAATTGGCAATAATCAGGCGCATGTTGTTGCTCACATTAAGACTCAAACTGATGGGCAAGCTCATGTTGTCAGCGGTGCTGCACCGAACATGTTGCAACAACATCAGCAGCAGATTATCGAGGAACATCCTCAACCACAACAAATTCAACAACGTGTTGTTCAGCAACAAATTCAATCATCACCTCAAAAGGTTATTCAAAATGTGCAACATCAGCAGCCGCAGCAACAGTCACAACAATCTCAACAGCAAATTATTAATCAGTCGCAAATTGAGCAAAATCTATTGGCCGGACAACCCCCTGGTACTGTAATTAAGTGTGTGACAGCACAAGTCATTCAAACGCAACAAGGTCCTCGTATCGTTCTGCAAGGTCTCACCGGTAATGATTTTACACAACAACAGCTGAATCTGGTGCAGCAACAAGTTAAACAGCAATTGTTAAAAGGTAACAGACCTTCGTATTTTAAATTGGTCAATTACGAATTAAATTTAAAAAATGGTTTGATATTATTATAAAAAAAAATTAATGGATAAATCATATTTTCAGCTCAAGAATCAAGTGGTAAACAAGGTGTTCTGGGACCCACGAAAATTTACTTGGCCGTCCAACCAGCGGTGCAACCGAATAATCTGGGTGGTGGCAGCAGTACCACCTCCCAACCACCACCATTAACGCCTGTTCAGCCCCAGCAGCAAGTAAGTATTTATTGACAAATAAAGAAACTCTAAACAACAAACACAAACCACTTTGTTAAAAAACAACAACAAAGTACAAACATGAAAAGAAGTATAGAATTTGAAAATTATACAGTATTGAGTTGATGGCAATGATATTATTTCTTAAGCATTTAAATATACATAATAACAAAAACGGATTCAGTAGTAAAAATAATTTAGAATGGAAAATTTAAAATAAAATGTTTAAAGTTATATCTTTCTTGCCATTTACTCTTGTTTTTCCCAAAACATTATCATATTTATGACTAACTACTGTATTATGGTGTGACATCTTGCATTTGCGATAATTCGGGTTCATTTATTAATCGACATCGGATGGTGCAGTTGAAAAAAATAATTCGGGAATGGGGGATGTCTGTTATTTCCAATGACGCTATTACCGTTGCCTCCCAGTTTCATATTTATTTCCGAAATTAAATTAATTGTCATACAAATCATAAAATAATATTTTTAACTAAATAGGTATAATAATATCTGATTATTTGATTTTTAATCTAAAATAGTTGTTTATTGCCCCGTTTATTACAAATGCCTTTAGGACATACATATACTATAAATACAAAGTAGAATATATAAATAATATAAGGACTGGCATAGTTTAATTTTATATAAATAAATGTTTTTTTAAATTTAAAATGAATGTTATTAATATTTAAAACAACAGTTGATTTGTTTGCATAATTATGTGAGATGTCACCATATGTAGCGTTATTAAGTTGTCATTGTGTTTGCTCGTACTCTCTCTCTATAAATTTTAACTTAACTGTATATCGTTATTATCATTTTAAAGTCTTTTTAATACAAAAACAATTCACCTTTTTAACACAACTCATTTTTATGACAAAAAAAACTATAAGTTATTTGAAACAACTTGAAAAATCTTTGTTTTAAGTTAGCATTTTTAATATTAAAAACTATATATGACATAATATATAAACATATATTAAAAGATCAAAAATTATAAGAAATATAAAAAAAGATATAAGAAAAAAAGCACTTAAGTAGCTGCTGGATGTCTCTCATTTCCAAAATTTAAATATTTGTTTTACATCTTTTTGTTTTTCTAATTGTAATTTAACTATAACGAATGTAATTATATAAGTAAATTGTAAAATGTAATGCGCTTTTTGCAATAAATTCATTAACCTTACTAAATCGTTTTTAATTGATTATTCATTGATATACCATAAAGAGATAATTCAGCAAAAAGAAAAAGAAAAAAGCTTTTATGAACTAAAACCAACTTCTCCGCTATTTTTTAATGAAGTGTGAATTTTGAGTTCACCCTCAGCTTTAACAATCATTTAAAACATTTATTTTATTAATTTGATTTAAAATCCGTTTTATTTCATTGCTCAATTAAAAAAATTTTAGTTTGGTCTTTGAGTTTTGCAGCGATTTTTTATCGTTTTATTTTTGCGTTACGTTTTTAATTGTTCAATGGATGATGGTGGGGAAATTTGTTTTGTTAATTTTTCAATTAAAAAAAAAATTAAATTGTGTAAAATTTGCAAATAAGTGCTTCAATAATAGGAAAAATGGTTAAGGGGGGTTTGTTTTAGTTTTAAATTTAAAACAAAAAGGGATCAGGACATTTTTTATTGATCATAAATTTTATCATTACAATAATATATAGAATTGACTAAAGAATAGATTAAAAATTAATATATTGTAATCGTTATAAAAAAAAGATCTTGCATCCCTAATGTTTTTATCTCTTTTTTTTTTTGTTGATTGCTATAAATCTGCTTCATGAATTTGTTTTAGGTGCCATTTTATTTATTGTTATTGTTAAATTTAAATGCTGTTCCTATGGTTGAAATTGGCTGTTTGTCTCAAAACAAAAATGTGATTTTTTTATGAATGCTTGCTCCTCGTCTATAGTGTTTTTACCTCATCATCCTGTTTGTGTATGTGTGTGTGTAAATCTGTGTGTGTGTGTGTGTGATTTTTTTCTCGCCATTTTATCATCGAAACAAAAAAAAACCCGAAGAGATATTTTTATTAGGCCTTAGATAGTACCTAGTGTGAAAATGAAATGAATTAAGCACTTAAGATGACTTTTATTGTTCTCTTTGATTTTTATTGCTTTTGAATACAATTAATATTAAATAAGTAACTAAAAAAGATTAAATGACTATTAAAAAAAAAAAATTACAGTAAGAGTGAGAAAAAAGTTTCAAAACATATTAATTGACTTAACTCATTTCATTTCATTGTTTCTAGATTCAACATCAAGTAGTTGGTAAAGTCGTTGGTGATGTGGATGCGTCTAAAGTGATTGTTAATGGTGCTCCAGGTGTTAGTCCAGATGTGAAAAAAGAGCTTATTCAAAAAGTGTTAGCAAATAATCAGCAAAAAAAATCAGCGGCAGATTCTTCGACAAATCCCTCTTCTACTCCCACTCAGCCATCATCATCATCATCATCACAATTGCAACAGCAACTTACAAAGCCACTCGTTGTTAAAAAATCTGTAAGTTCAACAAATGCAGAGACTGCTGGCAGTAAACTGGTTGAGGGTAGTGCCAGTAAGGGTGACACTTTTGTAGTAACACCAGACTACATTCAACAAAGTAAGTATTTGTAAACAAATTTATGAAACAAGTGTCTTTATATTATTTATAACCAGTTAAAAGTCAGCGAAATCCTGAAAACCAAATATTTAAAATATTTACATATCAAACTTGTATTTTAACAAAAACATTAATTGAACCTCATTTCAGCAATTAAAAATGCATTACGCCAAGAAAATTTGAATCCCGAAATCGAAGAAAAACTGCTTATATTGCAACGGCATCAAGAAAAACAAATGAAAAGTGATCCCACTCCACATCATCAACACACTCCATCTACAGTTGCACATAACTCCGCCATTTCTAAACCCTCAACACATACCTCTCGGAAACGAAATAACTCAAATAGACATGGCGAAGATGATGACTGGGTGCTGGATACGCCTAAAAAGCAGCGTCCAGCCAAAAGCTCTGAACGAAAACAAGTGCCGCCGCCAGTATCGCCACAACAACCAACCACACCTAAACCAATTCCGCAGTTAGTGCGACAAAAACCCATTGAAGTCAGACCATTGGCTCTTGAAACTAGTGATTTAGTTGCGATTGGTAACATCACAATGACCAGTCCCACTATCACAACGTCGGGTATTGATGCGGCTCAACGACGTGCTCAAAATCGCAAAGAGGCAGAGAAAAAGAAACAAAACCAGCAATTGCAGGTATGTCAATCGGAAATTTAGTTGTGGTGTGTGGTTTCAATTATTGTTGAAATGGGATTAATGTGTGTCGTAGTCCGTAGATCATTTGTATTGTGTTTGCTTTACGGTTTAATATTTTTTAAAGCTTCGCCTTTATCGTCAGAAGGAAATACTCAAAAAGGATATTCTGAAAAAGCGTTCTTCACTGGAAAAGGAATTACAAATTGAAATCCAAAAGGAGTTGTCTGCTGAGTTAGTGGTGCGCGCATGTCATAAGCGGACAGGTGGTGGTGAGAACAAAACTGTTTCCATCAATGAAACAACGTCACCAACAAAGAATAAGAAAAAGTTAGTCTGAATGAGAGTGCAATTAACAATAATTTAATTAATATAGAAGATAAATAACACTTACTCAAATAATCGTTCCTCACAGAACAAAAGAAACGATAAATGCAATGAAACCATCTCCACGCAACACATCAACGCCAATTTCAAGTCAAACCGATTTCGGGCGACCTCCTCGAAGTGGTGGACGAAAATTAAACAAGAATATGCCCAACACGCCATCCAGTAAGAAGAAAGAGAAAATCTATTGCATTTGCAGAACACCTTATGATGACTCCAAGTAAGTCTTAACATTTTTTTTAATCCATAGGCATAATATAGTTTACCCGTGCGATGCTCGGACACAACATGTTGTTTTCTAAAAGCGTTTTTACTAATTACTCATATTCTTTAATATCATAAATATTTGATAAAGAATATATATTTTTCAAGTTTTTACGTATTGTAATCAAAGTCAAAATTGAAAACGATGACAACTATTTTGCAAAAATTTGTTTTTATGGTGCTGCTCGTTCATAATTGTGTCGATTTTGTAGCATTTTTTTCTCTTTTCTTCTAAAATATCTTTTAGCCTTATAAAATGAAACACAAAAGTATGTTTGTAACTTTATTTCGTTTTTTCCTTCGTTTATGAGATTTCCGCATTGGATGTGATTACAGATAAAATCGTTACTTTATAATGCAATCGAGGAAAACCACGGAATTATGCTCAATTTTTATAAATTAGACGAACTCCATTACTGCAGAAAACAGCGATTACTGTCAATTTTTTCGTAAGGTGTTTTTAATTACTGGAATATCGATTCCTGTGTTAATTTTGGGAATAAGTAAACTTTTCGAAACCCGCGATTTTTTTTTATACGCTCGCGGTTTATTTTACGTGTTCCGCGGAAAACGGCCAAATTGTTCGGAAGTTATTGAATACTGACAAATCAATTCTCGTAATAATTTTTGAGAAAAGTACATTTTTTCGCAAACCACGATTTTTTTCGCGTTTAAAATACGTCTATATTACTTCTAGAATGTTGACAAATACGTGTGTAAATATTTCGCAGCGATCCTGCTGTCAATTTTAGCTTGGTTGATTCCTATACCCTTACGATCGGTTATATTTTTATATTTTAGATAGTTCCGCGGATTTTGTAATTCTTTTTTAAAATATAAAAGGTATGACATTGAATTTTAAATGTTTGATCTTGAAATGTTCAATTTCATTTTGAATTTTTTTTTGGGTTTCTGAGATAGAAAATGTGAAAATGGGGGTATAAAATAAATGGAGTTTCGTTAAGAATACCTTTACGAATAAATGTTGTGAAAATGAACAAAATCGTCGGAATTGTTTTTTTTTGCAATAACTTTAACTAACCTCGAACAAGCTAAAAGTTTATTTTTTTAGTTTCTTTAATATTTTACAAAACAAATCCATAAGGACGTACATGTTTATTCTAGACCTCTTTTTTGAGCTCATTGTGTTTGAAATCGATTTTTTGCATCATCAATTTTCCGAAAAAGTCCGAAACTCCAAAAACTATATATATGCCTTTCGGGTTGTATGTTATATAAATTTAAAAAATCAGTATTTTTGAATGACAATAATTTTGCGTGGCCTCACTGCCTCGGTTTTTTAGCATTTAAATTATTGAAATTGCTTTTTACAGGTTCTATGTTGGTTGTGATTTGTGCAACAATTGGTTCCATGGTGATTGTGTTGGCATCTCTGAGGAGTCGTCCAAGGAAATGTCAGCTTTCGTTTGCAGTGAATGCAAGCATGCAAGAGATACACAAGAATTGTATTGTCTATGTAAGCAGCCATATGATGAGTCACAGTAAGTTAATACAATTTCTTCCCTTTAAGAGCTAATTTATTTATTTTTATTAACAATTTAAGGTTTTATATTTGTTGTGATAAATGCCAAGATTGGTTCCACGGCCGATGCGTTGGAATTCTACAGTCTGAAGCTGATTTTATCGATGAATACATTTGTCCGAATTGCCAGAAAAACACTGACGTCAATTCGGCAAATCTGAAACGGCTCTCCCCGTTAGAGTATGAAAATTTGAAGAAGTTAATTAAACAAATTCAGGTAAGGAAGTTTTTTTTTTTAAATATTGTGTGTTTGTTACAGTTGTTTTTAATACAGAGCCATAAAAGTGCCTGGCCATTTATGGAGCCTGTGGATCCTGATGAGGCGCCCGACTATTACAAGGTCATCAAGGAACCCATGGGTGAGTATTTTGAAATTAATATATTAATTCCAAACAAAAGCCTTACTTATTCGTATTTTATTATATTATTATAGATCTACAAGAAATTGAGAAAAAAATCGACACAAAAAAGTATCCAACATTATCCGATTTTATTGGAGATATGACAAAAATCTTTGACAACTGCCGTTATTATAATCCAAAGGAGTCCCCATTTTATCGATGCGCTGAAAGTCTTGAAGGGTATTTTGTGCAAAAGTTAAAGGGCTTTCGGGAGAATTTAGTTGACAAAACACCATAGTAGATTGTAATATTTTTTTTTTTATAATTTACTTTTATTGCGTTTAATTTTGCAGCACAATTAATTAATTATAATCATTATAGTCATAATTTGTATTTCATCACATTTAGAACATTAATATTTAAATTAATTTGTATATACAATAATAACTATAGATTGACATAAAATGCCAGTAATTTAGCAATACACTGTGCTTCTATTAAGATTTTGTGAATAATATAATAAATTCTATGTATAGTTATTAACCATATTAAGTCCCAAGACTATTTTTAATTGTATGAATATCGTATTTAAATTTTTTAAAGCAATGATATTTTTTAGAGAAAATAAAAATGGCTTTAATAATGTAATTTGCATCATTTATTTTTATTTTTGTAATATGTTAGCTGACTCATAAGAAATTCCTAATCCTTATTGATGTGAGTATGAAAGCTGCCAGATGAACTAAAAGGTTTCATCACTTTTTGTAATTTGTACGTAGATGATTCGTTGCATTTGTCAAAGAGAATTATTAGTTCAAAATATTAGCTTTCAAATTTTCTACGGCTTAAAAATGAGTTGCTATTTATAATATTACAAGCATCCGTACTAGCTCCTGTGGGTGGGTAATAATTTTGGCGGTATAAACAAAATACCTGCATTATCGACAGAATGTGTCAAAAAATATATACATATACCTATAGAGCGTGCGCCATTTTGGAATTTGCCGAAACTTTGACAGTTCTAATATTTTTTTCTCCTCAGTCCTCATTCCTCCTCAATCCTCATATTATTAATTTCTTCATGATCTTGTACACATTAAATTGAAGATAAAAGTGTAACGAATAGCTAACACAATTTTATTTTATTTATAATTGATCATAAAAACGAGTAAGTTTTAGTGAAATGTAAACTAATATATGTTTGTAATCAAGTGCTGTTTTATTAATAAAAAGTCTGCCGCAAAAGGACATTCAATGTGATTTGAAATAGTCGATTTAACTTTCGATAGGAAAGAAGTGGGTCTGCACTCTTCATTCTGCAGCGCATATTGAAAAATTATAAAGTTTTTAATTTTTTACATCCTTAATGGTGCTAACAGTTGACATTGCCTGCAAAATTTTCATCTTATTACCACTTGTTTTAATATAATCAAGGCATTTTTTTTATTTATACCAGTGCTTAAATACCAATTTATCATTGGTAAATAGAATATATGTACTTTATAACTCATAATATGTATGTAGATGTTTTTTGATGATTCCTATGAGTTTTTATTTGATTGCATTCACCAATGTGTCAAAACAAAATTTATTTCCAACATTCCACATAAACAAATTTGTATTTTTATTAAATTTCATAATTATTTTAGACTTTGTTGCAATTTGTGATCCATTTAAAATAAAATGTATTTATTTTTAAATTTCACTTTTATAAGACTGGTTACACAATCTCCCTACCTATTTTTTTTTCTTTTTTACATATTGTAATCGGAAACCAAAAGAGAAAAATAATCAAAACGGATATAATTATTTAGAGGTATTATGATAGCAGGAATGAAATCATCCGGACTTCAGGAGTATCATGACAATGCCAAATTAGAAGTTGCGGCTGTAAGTGTAAGTTTGTTATATTCAATAATCATAATATTAATAGCTGTTCATTGTGGTTTCCAACAGGCGGATCTCATTAATTCGAATGATCCCTCAAAACGCCTCTCAGTCATGGATTTAGGCAAAATGCTTTTACATTACGCCAAAGAGGGTAAGACCTCTAAAGTACACGAGCTTATGAGCAGAGGTGCACCATTTAGTAGTGATTGGGTACGTTTCTTGGAGGGCTTCCAATTGAAATAATAACATAACTATATTGTGTTTACATTCATTGCAGCTTGGATTAACCCCGTTGCATTTCTCTGCAATGAACAAACATATTGATACATGTGAAGTTCTATTGCGTTCGGGATGCTGTAAAAATGCGCGTACAAAAGTTGAGAGGACACCACTTCATTTCGCCGTGTATGAGGGTCACGAGGACATTGTCTCACTGCTGCTGGCTAACAAATGTGATGTATTTGCCAAGGATATGGTAGCTACTTCTGTTTCCCCCAAATGTAATTTGCCATTTAATTTAAAGATTATTTTAATAATTTTAGCTTCAAATGACTGCGCTTCATTGGGCTGTGGAAAAGCGACAAACAAGAATTGCCGAAATGTTGCTGGAAAATGGCGCCGATCCTTATGCAACATCAAAGTTTAACAAGACACCACTTAGCATGGCGATGGATTCAGGGCAGTTAGACTTGTTTGAAAAAATGCAGAAACACAGCCACATGCAAACGGAAGAGAAAGTTGTAAGCATTCTTGTTTCATTGGTTGTGTTTTGTTGATGGAAAAATAATAATTTAACACCATTTCAGACGCAACAAGCTACTGATGGTCTTATGCTGGAATTGCAACAAACCAACTCAATTAATGATACATTTGCTGATCAGCAAAATAGTAGTAGTAGTAGCAATGCACTGCGACCAATGAAAATTGATTCAGAACCACCAACAAAGAGGCTTAAACAGAATCCTACTTATAAAACTACAAACGCAACATTTGGACGTAAAGTTTTGGACGAAGATGATGACATTAATCTGTCTGAATCAATTGTCCATCTGCAAAACATAAATGGTATTTGTTATTTTTGTTATGAAGTGGGTGACTTTATTTGTTTTTTTTTTCGGTTCTTAGATGACAAGCCAATGGACACTTCTGCATTGCAACTGCTCAAGGAACATGGAATCTCAATGATACCAGACGATTCAGATTCAAGTAACTTGATATCGTCAGCACTTAAGTGTGGCCGCAAAATTGTGCTCTCAGACGGTGGTAAGCTGGTTCTCAATGATCCAAAATTTAAACGCGTTCAATTGCCCTCATCTGCATCTTCAACCGCAACACCAACACGCATTTCACTATCGCAATCCGCAAACAAAACACCTTCGCCTACAAAACACAACCACCAACAACATGTTCAATTCAGTAAAATCAGATTGGATCCCAAAAATGGCACACAAATAGCCACTAGCAACACCAGTATAAACGGGCAGACGAATATTAAGAAATCGACGGTTATTTTATCAGGAGGTAAAATGTTGCCACTAAAATCCAATAAAATTGTTAAGGTTCTATCGGTAGGAGAATACAAGGAGATGTGTGGCGCAAACAGAAGATTGGAATCAAAAAACGCCATGAGGTAATGTTTTATTCAATTATTTTAAACTATATTAAATTAAATAATACAAATAAATGTTCACTCAAATAGACCCGGTACAACGATAGCTGACAGAACTAGAATATTTCACCAACAACAACATAAACCACCTCATTTGATTAGCAAAACAAACATTAAAGTGTATCCCTCAAAGAATCAGATCTCTGATCTACCACGTGTAGCCACAATAAAGCCGATCAGTGGTACAAACAGTTCATCATCCGAAACCACCACCACTATTCTTGGACGTGTTCAACCTTCAGCCCATAAAGTTGCAGATATACAATCAACCTCAGTTCCGCCACTTGCGGCACTTTCAACAACAACCCCGATTGCTGTGGTTAATCGTAACTGTATTAACACCAACGCCGGCATTCAAAGCAGCAATGTAGCTGCCTCCTCGTATTTAATTCCAGTGAATAGTTGGGCGGAAGTTGAAAAGCAAATGGCCGAACTGCGAAAGCAGTTGGATGAATTGCGGAAACAGAATGAGCTAAGTTATGCACGCATCGAAAAGTTAGAGAGTCAATTGGAGAGTGAGAGGCGAACCACGCAATTGCCACAATTGTCTGGAGCAGACTTTGAAGCGGCTTCTTAGTGGACAGTTATTACATAAATTATTATTAATGTTACATTTATAAATTTGGAGGAAACATGTTAATTATTATTGCATTTAAAAAATATTGGATACATTTGAAGCGATGCACGTATGTTTGAATTCGAGTTAAATTTAAATTAATTTATGTATTTGCGAGTGTAATTATTGAAAGGGTAAGCTTATTTTCTAAGAAATTTATATTTTTCTAACGCAAATTTTTTTTTTCAATCATATTTAATTGATTTTTTTGTTCCCCATAAAGTATTACAGGATAATGTTTTAAACATCGATTTTGTTCAAACCAAACTATTATGTGTTATTTAACCATTACTTTCTTCAAATCTACTAAAATTTTGTTTTTTGTTGAATTTATAAAAAATTGAGACATTCTTTTATATTCCAACAAAAAACTAATTATATAATGTGTGAAAACTTAATTTGAAAGCGGTTCTTGAATGCCAGTCTACTTACATTTTCCTTTTTGAAATAATGAAAAAAAAAATTGGCTAAATTAATAAGAACTCTACAAAAATTCGTTGAAAGGAGATACAAAGACTTAGATTATGTTATTGACGGAGAAAAAAATTATAAAGAATAAAGTCTTATTTTTACAATCTATATCTGGCCTTTATTGTATAACTTTGTACTCTACGAAATCCTTATAACATAAAAGATTTTTTTATAAAAACAAATTTATCTTTATGGAAATAAGCTTTCTGATCTTCACTCTTGACGCCCTGTAAAAATCTGCATAACCGATCCCCGTTAGAGAATTCACATATATTTAGGTAACGATATTGTTTTCTTTCCAGACGCATTCCCGTTAGCACGTGTAAAGTGACAGATATCACATTTATATAAATTCCCTCTGCATTGGCCATTGACCATCATTCGCTTTGCAAATTTCATACTTTTCACAACTTGAAAAATATTTACAATTTAAATAAATCCGTAAATTAAAACGTGAAAGAAATGAATGATATTCCCGGGTTCTCATTGCCAGGAAGTAACGAACATGGGGATCATGGAGGTGCATATCAATTACAAAAGAAATCCAAGAAAGGCGGGGGATTTCAAGCAATGGGGCTTAGTTTTCACCTGCTCAAAGGTATCCAGAAGCGTGGCTATAAAATACCAACACCAATTCAGAGAAAAGTATGCATTATCACATTTATAATTAAAACTAAAGTCATATTATTAATAAACATTTTTCAAATTGTAGACAATTCCCCTTATTCTTGAGGGTCGTGACGTGGTGGCTATGGCTAAAACCGGCTCCGGTAAAACAGCTTGTTTCTTGATACCAATGTTTGAGAAACTTAAGCGTCGTGAGCCGACAGCCGGAGCAAGGGCTATAATTTTGTCACCAACACGTGAACTGGCAATTCAAACATTTAAGTTCATTAAAGATTTGGGCAAATTTATGGATCTCAAGATTGCCCTTGTTTTGGGTGGTGATTCTATGGATTCTCAGTTTAGTGCATTACATACTTGTCCCGATGTAATTGTAGCTACACCAGGACGTTTTCTTCATTTGTGTGTAGAAATGAATTTGAAATTAAATTCAATCCGTAAGAGTTTTTGTTTTTATTACCAGTAGTATTAATAGTAGTATTTTTTTTTTACTTTTATTTCAATTTAGAATATGCTGTCTTTGATGAGGCTGATCGGTTATTTGAAATGGGTTTTGGTGAACAACTCAACGACACACTAAGCCGACTTCCAGACTCCAAACAAATGGTTATGTTTAGTGCGACACTTCCTAAATTGCTTGTGGATTTCGCCAAAGCAGGTTTAAGCGATCCAGTTCTCATTCGTTTGGATGTTGAATCAAAGTTGCCTGAAGGGTTGACACTAAAATTTGTTCATTGTCGTCCAGATGAAAGATATACTGCCCTGTGTTCTTTGTTAAAGTACGTTATTCCGGAAAATGAGCAGACGGTTGTGTTTGCTGGAACTCAACATCATGTAGAGCTCATTTCTTATGTAAGACAATTACTTCTTCTTTTTGAGCCATTAAGTCATTAATTTCTAAATTTCAGATCCTCACTGAAGCTCAAATATCAAACACGTTAATATACTCCAGCATGGATCCATCGGCTCGTAAAATTAATACAGCCAAATTTCAGTTTAAAAAAGTCTCAGTGTTAATTGTCACAGATGTGGCTGCCCGCGGAATTGATATCCCGAGTCTTGATTACGTTATTAATGTTCATTTTCCTGGCAAACCGAAGCTATTTGTTCATCGAGTGGGACGATGTGCCCGTGCTGGTCGCAACGGAACGGCGTACTCAATTTTTTCCACTGACGATGAAGCTCATTTAGTAGATTTGCATTTGTTTTTGAATCGTCCGTTCCACGTTAAAGACACATCGATTATTGGTGTAATCCCGCAAGACATTTTGGAGGAGGAACATCAAATTGTTATGGCTATGTTAAAGAATCAGCATATTGTATTTCTTATTTCCTCATTAGTTAGGCCAAATTATGAAAATTGTTTTTGTTTGTTTTTAGTCTGGAGTCTATAGAACGAGTATTAATGCTTACAAAAAATACATCAGCACTCGTCCTTCAGCTTCCGCAGATTCAAATAAGAGAGTTAAACATATCAAGTTCACAGCGATACAACCGTTGAAAGATTTCTCCGCCAACTACAATGTCAATGACCACAAAACTATTGAAAAAAAGTTAAATGGGAAAAATGAAATTGCTCAAGTCGATACGAGACTTGATTTAATTTCTCAAATGCAAAAATATCGACCACTGGGTGTAAGTTTAAAAAAAAATTTATCGGTGTTAAAATAAAACTTTAATTATTTTTAGACTGTTTTCGAACTGAATCCCATTAAAAAATCCATTCAATTCGAGATCATGAAAGACAAGCGTCGCGTTCATGCAAACATAATTAGTAATTTCCAAAAGAAAATGGAAGAATTAGAAAAGGAACAGACCCGTAATGACTCTGATCATGAAACAGATTTACCAGAACCCACTGAGAATGATATCCAGGATGCTTTCGAAAAAATTGTCATGCCAAAGAAGCGCAAAAACACGGACGATCTATACAAGAAGAAATCCAAGAAGCCAAAACGTAAACGTGTTCCCGCTACAAAAGACGAAGAACATTATATACCATATCAGTCAGCTGACAAACACACTGAAGAGGGTCTGGCGATAAACTCCTTTGAGCGAGACGCGCGCAAAGCCGAGCTTAGCATAACAGATAGTGGCAATGCGCCTGCATTTAAGGCGGGTGCCAAAAAATGGGATCGCATCAAAAAGAAAATGGTCACCGTTGAAGATCCAAGGGCGGGAAAAATTCGCACTGAGTCTGGCATTTGGATTCCAGCCACCTACAAAACGGGCAGGTATGCTGAGTGGAAGGAAAAGACAAAGATTGAGGATAAGGTGTATCGCGAGGAAGGGTTGGATAATGATGCGGCTAAAGTTCATGCTCAAAAATATCCAGTCAGTAGGTGGGCGCGTAACAAACAGAATATAGAGCTGAAGAAACGTTCTGGTGTGGATAGTGAGCTGAAGAATCCTGATCAAATTGTAAAACAGAGAATTCGATTGGAGAATATTAAGAAGCGAGAGCTTTCCAATAAAATTAAGAAGCAACAGAATCGTAAAAAGACGATAAGGAAGCAGCGACAAAAAAGGCAGGGTAAACCAGGTAAAGTATAAATTTAAAATAAAGCAATTAAGTTGATTTGTTAAAAATATATTTAATTAATAAATTTGAACAATACAATAAAAAATAATTTCCGCATCTTTCTGGCAGTTTTTGAGGTTTTATATTTGATGACAGATCTTATAGTACGCTGCTGTATCTTTAAAAAATATGAATTTAATCGCCCAAAATAGGCCTGAAACCTCTTTGTTGGTAGTGAAATAAACTTTCTTTAAATTAATGCACGTTTCCCTCATTCAAGTTTCATACTGCGATGAAAAGCCTTGTGTACCTTCTTAAAAATTATACCAACTTCAAATCTAATTTTAATCTCAATACCAAAAAGTCACCTAACTCATTCACAGTCAATTCTCGAAAGTCGACAAATTGTTCCACTTCAAAAATGTAAACAAATGAAACAATTAACACATACTTCAATTAAGTTAATGATTCTAAACAATTTGTCTTAAGATCGAAAGATCGGCCAGTTAGACTACTTGAAAAAATCCTTCAGTGTTCAATATGTCATTCATAATAATCCCGTATCAGATGATTAACGCATCACGCAAATCCCGGAATGGACGTGTGTAACAGTGGCGTATTATGTAAATGTGTCAACAAACGATTGATATGGTTTCCATTTAAAATACATATTAATGAATTGTAAATATACGATATACGGGTATTGTAATAAGTGAAGAATACATACGATATACGAATACGATTCCGACTTACGAGTTCGATAGGCTTTTGTTTACGCATTCTCGATTGTTCCTCAGTTCACTTTCGAGTAGTTTAAAGCAGCATACGCATTATATGTAGTGTACTTATTTAGTGCATTAAAGTGCAGTTTAAGCCTTATATTCGTGTTTTTTCGAGAACTAAAGAGGTTGTCGGAAATTTGTTATTGATAGAATTTTGATTTCGGATTAGAGAATAATTTCCATCTTTTGGTGCAGCCTTCAAACTTCAAAGATTTAACCTGAATAATAAGTTCAGAAAAAAGCAAATAGTACCAAATCAAATTTAATTTTTTTAAATGTTTTATTGCATTTTGTGCAAACACATTAACGACTTTTTAATTTAAAAAAAAAATGTATTTACGACCAAAATATATCGGAAAACATTCCACGCATTCTATGGTGAATAGCAATCAGTCAGTTTTGTTCATTAGTTCAACTCTTATAACATTTATTTAAATATTCTCTTAAATGGTATTATACAATATAAACAATGAGTTAATAAGTTTCATACGTCTATTCTAATAATAAGTAATTACAACTTCCAATTTTTTTTTTATTCATCCAATTCCAAAACATATTTTTCTAGGGGCAATGACTGTTGTGTTGACCAGATAGTCAAACCAATTTCGTTATAATAAAATTTAAAAAAACGTCCATCTGCTGGGTGAGTATATACACATATTATTCTTAAATAAGTACATCGGAATTAGGGAGAAAAAAGATTGGAAGGGCGTACTTCCAAAAAATGCGCAACAATTATATACGCATGAAAATACAGCATGTAGAAAAAATCGATCTATAAGAGAACCTAGTTGTGTTAAAAAACATGAGTACATTATAACATATAATATATGGTTAAATGGAAGCAAAACGTACAGCTAGATTTTGTTAAATTATTCTTAATAGTTTATACCAAGACTTGGGACGAAAAAAATCCAACTAAAAGAGAACTAATTTTTTTAAATTTAGGAGAATAAAACCTCTCGAGTGGCTTCGAAATCAAATATAACATATTGCAGGATGATTCTTATATCTTGTTGAGCACATGCAACTTCAATAATATGTAAATTAAATTATAATCAAAAATGAATTTTTAATTAGAATTATTTCTTTGTGGTTGGTCCCCAATTTTTCATGGTCTTTCAGCATTATAGTGTGTAAAAGTGGAGGCTCATTTGAGACGCATCTTTTCATGTTGTTCTGATTAAAAATGGTCAACATCCCATGATGATATAATCCGCCAGGCACGCATAGAATTCGTATGTGCACAATGCACATGCAAACGCAGTGCTGCGGGAAAGTTTTTACAAAATTTCTTTACGTGCATCATCCTCACACAATGTGTGGTGGTTATTTTTGTTTTCAATATGGTTTAAACTTTTTAGTTTTAGGGCCGTATTCCATGTAGAGCTTGATGAGTGAATGCAGAATATTGCGTAACAAAGATAAATAAAATAGAAAAACACCTTATGTTAAAACCGTGCAGCACTACAAAAATATATTACTTATGACTTATGAGATTAGTCATTTATGCATGAAAACGACCATAAAATTGTACAAATGCACAAGATTCGTGTTTCATAATGGTGATTCATGTAGGCTTCACACGGGAGCATCTGCAAACGAAGGACAGCAAACGGATTAAGGAACGTGTTCACTTTCTCTATCTTTTTGATAATTAATGGATTATGGATGAATATCTTAAAGACAGACAACAATATACAACTCACGCATTATTTGGAAATATGTGTGTTCAAACTTCAACCACAATATACATAATAGACTTAAGAATTTCTCAAATATGTTGCAATGAATTTATTTTTAGACAGATGCCGACAGTCGTCAGTCGTCACTTTGTTTTATTATTATGACAAATCCCACATACGAATACTGTACGCACAGTATGCACATAGCATAGTCTACACTTAGAAGGATCGAGATTCGAGGGTATAACGATTGATTGATGTTTTTGGAAAAAGCATTCGAAGGGTGACTTTAGTCACTATATTTTGTTTAAATGTTTGTACAGTTCCTTCATGCTTTCATGGATATACATTTAATATTATGTTGAGTATAAAATTCTGTCCGCATATATAGTAGCTATGTGCGATTGAATGTATCAGCTTTAAGTCATCACACTTTACCCCCATTCCACTTACAGGTCATGCAAACATTTTTTGAATTGGTTTTGCCCAATTTGGGGTCATTGAAGAAATGGCATATTAAAAGCATTTTCGATTTTATCATGCATGCATATTTAGTAACAGAAATTATACATGTACCATATGAAGTAAGTAAATCAAACTCACATATGCCATTATTTTGGTTTCAATTTATTTATTACGTAAGTAATATTGAAGATTTTTTGTGATGCGCGCCGATGACAATGTGGTATTTGTGGGCGCATTTATTATGATAATACAGCTCTCAGAAAATTAATGAATTTTAATACCTACTTTATACCTTGTTCTTGAAATGGAAGTAAAAGTTTACTGTGGATCCAATATTTATATTTGATACTGCAACAACTGAGCTCTATGGCAATAACTGTTTCTATATAGTATGTACACCAATTAATATTATTAAACATTTTTTGTATTATAATTGATCAATTGAGGTGAAGAATAACTGTTTTGTTTGTTGAAATAATTAGTTTTTTTTTTATGAATAATATTTTTTGGGTACCCTAGTTTTATTTCCAAAGTGTATAATTATTTAATAAATCGTGTAGAATTTTATTTGAGGAATTCAAAGGTTTTCATAGAACAGTAGGAGGTCTTTGAATTGTTTATAGGCTTTTATATAAATTAACAAAGAAACTTTCGTATTTTTAAAAGAAGTTTAAAGAATTATTATGGGTTTATTTGAATTATATGAATTATTTAAGATCATACACAATTCTTTGAAATTTTTTAAACTCCTGTGGTATCCTGTTACAAATGCTCATCATTGCATGGTTTATAGAATCGATACGAACCTACGAAGCATGCTCGTGTGAAAAATGGCGATGTTTCCACATAGTCATTCATGCTGCGATATACGTTCCAATAGAATTTTATTTAATCTTTTAAACGCTTACGATATTTTATAAACTCGACTAACAACTCGTTTTATAAAATGTGTTTTAGAAATCGCTCAAAGTCTAATGAACTCCTGAAGAATTTTTAGAATAATGGAACAACAAATTCTAAAACTGTTATTAAATATGTAGAACGAAATTCACCATACTCACCACGTAACAGCAAAAACGAACCGCCGAACACTTCATGTTCATAGTTCATACCTTAAATCGACAATTTTGACATTTTATTTTTTGCTGACAACGGCAACAATGCATCAAAAAGAGGGAAAACACCAACAACGCTTACAGCGCCTCTCAAGTGAAATTGTCTCAAAATGAAAAACTGTACACTAGCTACCAAGTACCAACACTAAATTGTGAATGTGTGTAAAATTGTAAAATATAATTTATAAAAAGCAAAGAGGTTCAAGACTCAAGTCGCCATACACGTCGATAATCGGTACTCGGTAGTAAATCGTAATTCGTACAGACTACGGAGTACGGACTATGAATTTAAAAAAGTGAGCAAAGGGAAAAGAAAATATTTTTGTATAGTTTTTAAGTGCCAAAACACACACCATTTATTTTCTAAAGTGACCTAAAAAAATGCGGAAAAATTTAACTGCTTTAAGAGGGTGCTGCACACATACACATTAAGTGAATTCTGCTGCAGTTGAGCAATTTTGGATTACAAAAGGTGGCAAAAAAGTACTTCCCTAAAAAAATTTTAAACATAATTTTTTCCATATAGTTTAATTTAATTCCCCAAATAATTCTGTGAGTGTTCGTGTGGTTTGTGATCAAGAATTTTGCTTAAATGCACAACATTTTATATCACGGACATTTTATTTTGTATAATATATAGATTCGTGAAGGAAAAGAAAAACGAAAAACAATATCGTGTGATTGTGAAAATATTCAGTGTGAATTGTGGATTAAATATAAACCTTTATTTTTGTGTCTTTAGAAGTTGAGTTTTTCTTTCATGTGTGCTGTTGCCACAATTAAAATATTTTTTGATGTTTAATCAAAGTGTTTGTTTCAAAAAAAAAGTAACAAAGTCATAAAAAAACATACACACATACAATAATGATGAGCATTTATGCGTGTGCGTCGATGTTTAAAGAGCAATAATTGTGTGACTCTGTGGAATTTGGAAATAATTGGATTAATATAACAATAAAAAATAAACACATTAAAGGTGAGTCAATTTTTCAGTATGATAAACATAATTTTTTAGTTATGACTTATAGACTTAGTAAAAAAATTTAGTATACTATTTCTATTGAATGTGAAGCGAAAAATATACCAGCAATGTTAATGTACATTCTCTCATAACTCATAAGTCACAACACCCTACTCTCTAGTCTTGCGCTGTGCGCATAAGTTATAAGGGTTGATCTATGAAAAAAAAAACAACGTTGTCCACACCCTCTACGCGCTTCTGCAGGCGATATTTCATTGATCAAAATTTTGCCAATAAACAGGAAAATTTTTGTGCGAAACTCATATTTAATAGGTATAATAAATTCTACTTTCTAGTAAATATTAAGCCAGTTTGTGAATTGAATTTCAGTCCATTTTGAAAAATAATTTTTTCCATTGTGTATTTTTAGTTTTTACACTTCATTTTAGGTAAAATGTTTTTTTTTCATTAACAATTCCAATTAATTCGTTCTTCAAGTTTTTATACTTTGCCGATATATTTTTTTAAAAACGAAAATGATTGTTGTGCAAAATCTTTTATACAAATCCTTCAAGGATATACATAATCATATAACGATCATTAGTTCATTTTTATCAGGGTGCGTTAACGGATGAGGAGTGTCCTTGGAAATGTATGTTAATGTCATAATGTCCCAATTTCACTTGTTTTCCCGCACGATTTTTTTTCTCCTGCAATTGTTTCTCTGACGGAATTTTTCATGAATATTGAAGTCCGTTATTTCAAGCAATGTGTTTCAACTTTCAAGTTAATAAACCTGTTCACGTTTTGCACGCTGCTTGGCATTCAATAACAACTTTACATTATTTTGCACTTTTGACACTGATACTTTGTATATACTCATAAATATAAGATCGAGTCCATAAGTGTACACTGTGCGCAGCCATTAGTTTTTTAGACATTTTTTCTTTTTCAATTGGATTGACTGTATTGAAAATAGGAGTTTCGAGTTTTGCAAAATGTTATTTACTTAGGTATCTCAAGAAAGATATGTTAATAAGCAGGTATGTATAATCAATTTAAAACAAGTTTGTGTTATTTCGATCAGGGTTTTGTCCCTTTTTGCAAACAATGATGGTATGGTTATGTTGCTCCATTATTTCAAGGAATTGTCATACATATTAATGGAAGTCATTTTTAATAACCTTGAATTTTTGAAAAAATTATATTCTTTATGATATAGAAAACTATTAACATAGTAGTAACAATTGTACAATAGCTTGTTTTTTGACATATCTTATTTAACACTATAAAAATTGATCTACAAAAAAAAAATTTAAATCTTAACGTTGAATCGGTTTTTTCATAATTCGTCATTTAAAATGAAACAGCGAGTTTACACCACTTAACATTGGTAATTTAGTTCCCCGCCTCATTTTTATTTCAATGCCAAAAAAAATGTGAACACACAAACGCTGAACAAAAAAACTACGTCGGGGGGAAAGACTTTGAAGTTGAAATTTCCAAATAATAATAATTTTTGACCTTGAAATGTCCAAAAAATCAATCACTTCGTTTAAAAAACAGTTTATGAGAAAGTGTAGTAGAAAAATAAAAAAAAATTGTTCTGCGCCTTTTTTATGTTTTTTGTTTTTATTGTATTTAAATTTTCAACATTTTAGCCAAAAAAAATCAATGATAATACATATGAACTACAGCAAAAAGAAAATACAGAAGAAATTTTTGCCACAGTTATTTCTGGACATACATAGTATTTTAATTTATATTATATCGAAATTTGGTGACAATAGGACCAAAAATACGTAAAACACAAGTTTTTGCACTTTGATATACATACCATATTACCTAGTTATCTCGAAATTCCTGCACGAACGAACGGACACCAAAAACTAAAGCACATACAGATTTTTTGCTAAGCTACTATCATAAAACTTCTGAAAACTCAATACTGTTCGAGTAAAAACTGAAAGGAAAGAGAAACACTATTACAAACACAATTAACAATAAATATTGGGGCGATATTCACATAATAGTTTAATGAAAGATGATTCGAAATGCATGCAACTCGTATCATTTATTCATGGTTAATGAATAATGCGTGTTTATCTGTTTGGCTCTAACTAAGTAATGTGTGGACGGCCTTTCAATTTCCCAGTATGTGCTAACGTATTTTACGTTAGTAGTTAGTACCATATTAATACTGTGAGTATGTAATACGTATCCGTTCGCTTAGCTCCTTGTCAAGATGATTAGTCCCGTCACCCCTGTCATAAATCACATGCATTTTTGATCACAAAAACTGACAGATAAAGTTGCACCAATTTTCTCATCTTCAATTTTCATTCTGAACGTGTAAAGATAAGCTTTTTTATTTGCTTGTTGGGTAAATTAAATTCAAGTTTTTTGTTTAAAATTAGGCATTCGTTTTATGTGTATTAGATGTAATAAATAATTATCTTTGAGTTGTAGGACTGAAGGCGATCATATTTCAAGTGGCTTCTTTTATATATTACCAGCGAACCTCGTTTCGCCACAAACACCGCTTTGTTTATTAATGAGTTTTTGAATATACATCATGTATTAATAAACTGCATGACATCTATTCGAAGTCAAAACTTTCGGAAAATGAAATTTCGATGGACCATAATCCCGTCCAAAATTCCATTCATCAACCATGCCGTTGGCCACAATCTTAAAACTCAATACGATAACTGAAATCTTGGCAACCCTGAAACCCGACACTGATTCAAATTTCAAAATTCTGATTGGCCATAATCCCATTTGCCACATATCCAAAATCAAATTAATTATATATTGTGGGGCCATAATTCTGACTCGTAATAGGAGAATATCCCGATAAACCCGGCCAATTTCCCGTAAGCTGATATCTTGTTAAATTAGCATCCCGGTTGGCCAAAATCGAAAAACAAACACATCGTAATAGGCTAATTTATTCCCTACATAAATATTTCTTTCCGAAACTGATTTTATTACGATCAATTACTGGGTTAACACTTTTATATGAACTACACGAACATATTGTATGAATATAAGATAAATAGCTTATGTGGTTCAGCCGTGATGGACCAAAGTACATATGCAGTAAACAATTTTTTTTTAATCTCTTCAAACCTAATTTCAAAACCCAAATACCGTTAACCTAAATTTCTGAATGGAAAAACTTTTAAAAAGCCCATATATTCCCTTGTCCAAATGCAAATTGAGTAAAAATATTAACGCCCCCAAAGAAATCAGGATATTGTGTTTTTTTCAAAACTCTATTGCAATTGGTCCAATATCTTAAATAGTAGCAACAATTGAACATTGTTACAACCTGAAATTTCGACAATTTATAATTTTGAACCATAAACTTACATACATCAAAGCACAAATTAAAAAACCATAATTTTTCACTCAATTCACTTTCGCAAAGTTGTTTTGAAAATATCATAGTGAATTTTTTTAGTTAACATATTATATTGTGTTTAATCTTATAATGCCTTCGTTATCTATTGTAAAAACAATTGAAATTTTTGACAATTGATGTTTAACGCACAATCAACGATAATTCCATTGCTTGTTTTTCACGTCACTCTGCACTTCACTGCACACCATTCCATTTTCCAACGGTATTGCTTTTAACACAGAAATGCTTGAAATTCCAATCCAAATTGAAATGGTATCCAGTATCCACTAGGGTGAGCTAACTTTGTTCTTCATACTTATTCACATTTAAATTTAGACTCCGCACACACATGTACAAATGCAAAAATATAGCAGTACAATAAATTATGACAATTTCATAATTCATTAAAGCGCCAAAGATCTTTGGTTAGATCATTTTATACGTTTTTTTTTTCGTTTATTGTGTGCTTGAGTGCGTTTGTCCTCAAATGAATGAGAACTTAATAAGCAATTCGCTCGAGGCAATTGATTTACAGTCGCTTGCGGATCGTATTTTTAATGTCATCACTCATCATGTTTCCTCAATGAAAGGAATTCTTTAATAATGCAACAAAAATAGTTGTATTGAATAACACATGGTGTTGTCCAACCTATTGCGTGAACAATTAAGACACACTCATTGGCTTAGTTTACATAATTGAGATGCCGAATAAAATATGCTCATTGTAATGACATTTCAAGTTCAGTGAAATAAGTGAATACAATTTCTTAACATACTCGTAGTATACAGAGTAATGTTTACGTTCGGACGGATGTCCGTAAGATTTCTCTGCAAGCACCCCATCGATTTGAATAAAATTTTGACATAGTATATATACATAATAGTTTATGACTACTATCTAATTTTTATTTTAAGGTCACATCTTTCAAGGCCAAGTAAAGGTAAAAATACAGTTTTTCGCTAAAAAATATATATGGGACCTCAAAAACAGCTTTTAACGATTTTGTTCATATTCAAATCCCTTATACTTAAAACTATTCTTAGCAAAACTTCATATACCGTATGTCACTAAATGTGATCCCTCGAGATTATTTATAAGGATGTAAACGCGGTATCTTTTATCTCAGAAACCTTATTCACCGTTTGATTTGTGAATTCAAACTTTCACTATTATTTGTCACAATTGTTACGATAAGAATGCTGCTATATTTGTTCATTTATATAGGTATCAAGGTATTGGACTGGAAAGGTAAACATAAAAAATTAGTCCTGTACAAAAGTGCTTTTGAAAAATGAGGATTGGATTGATTTATGTGAGAAAGTATAAATGTTTGGTGACATTATATAATTATATCTTTTTCTTTTTTTTCTCTATAAATGTTGGTTTGTGATCTTGTTCAAAAAAGCGCAGCGGTAGACAATACCTTATAATAAAAGTTTTATGATTATGGTGTTTGTGATTCATATTCTGCTGATTCAGTCTGAGTCAATAATCAGTGCCGTGTTTTAAATCTGTAATTGAATAATTTTGTTTAAGATAATTGATAATGAATCACGTCGTATGTTTTTAAGCATCAACAAAATAAATAAAAATTAAATTTAGTGTAAAATTTTTTTAATTGATTTCTCACATATTGTAGTTTTTAGTATTGGCGAAATATATTAAGTTTGATAATAGCTCTTAATTTGTATTGTATTTCTGAACCAACTAACTTATTAAACATTCCATATTCTAAAATACATAATGTTTTTTTAGTCAACCCATTAATTTCAACTCTAGATTTACGTATTTTGTAAAAGACAATACATATTTTGGAAAGTCGATGAAGGAATGAGTTTTGAGCGCGCGCTACTGATGGCTGCTTTTGATGGCCGCAACAGATTTGCAATAATGTAGAAAATAATAATACCCTATCTTTCAAATTCATTGTGAAAATATCACCCTAAGTTTTCACATTTTAATGTTAAAACTTAAAAGTTTAGAAAATTTTGTCATCTTACTGCAATGATATGCAAAAAAATTAAAAAAAAACTAAATGTTTCTGAGATATAAAAAAAACTACATCGCATTGAAGCGAGGTGTAAATTTATTACGCGCTTGCACAAAAATTCGTCGAGGTGTGAGTAATTTGCAGATGTGTTTCTGTTCTGCGAAGTTGTTTTTATTTTTCAAAGATACAATAATGAGGAAGTAAAGTTTAAAAAAAAATCAGTGTTTCTGAGAGCAAGGTAAAAATTCAGAAATTTCAAGGTCACATTTTCCATATCTCAGAAAAGCTTTATTAAAATGTAGTAAAGCAACAGCCGTAAATAAATTCACACTTAAATTTTTTTCGAAAAGTTTTCGAATGTAAGAATCTATTACGTAATAAATTAAAAAACAATAATACTCAAGCAACATGAAAGGTTAGTTTTGAACTTTGCAAACTGCTATCTACCAATGGGTGCACAAAAGTAATCTGATCCTATATATGGAAATACAATTTTAAGAGGGAAAAAGATCGAATACCTATTATTACCGTTTACATTTTCTGAGTTCACAGAAAAACGGGAAGGAAGAAGGGAAATAACAAAAATAAATCTGCTGAGCACAAATAAAACACGGAAAATATAATATGTATCCGACGAGTTTTATTAGGGGTTAACTAAATAGGTCACCAGACATCGCCTATTTAAGGGGGTGAATATGGGATATATATTCGTGGATGTGTTGTATTTTTTAGGGGTAATTTCACATTAAATTCTTGTAAACATTTTTGTCTCATCACATATTTTTCTAATTAAATGAAAATATAACTATGTATGTATTTATTTAAAAAGGCAATAAAATTATGTCAATAGTTTTTGATATACATATCAAGAACGGTTCAGAGGAATCGTATACAAACGATTTCTTTTATTTAAGTAATTCAAATTGTCATTGTTTGTTATTTGCAATGATTTGCTTTTTTCTAGATATATTTTAACAAAGGGCTTTCAACCTTATATGTGAATATTTTTATTTGAACAATATGTTTGTAAGTACTGTTTTTCGTAAATTTGTCATTTACATCGCTATGAGACATTGAACATTTTATAAACATTAAGTGATCTTAATGTTTATTAAATTTTCAATGTCGTAAATAATTAATTATAATAATACATAAAAAAAAAGTAACAAAAATCTTTAAATTTTTTCACAAATTTCTGTAACTAGAATAATAGAGAAATGTGGTAAATCGTTAAAAATTTGCAAGCAAGCAAAATGTTTTCATTTGTGCCTGTAAATAACTCTTTTGCTTTTGTTTAGTTTTTACTGGTACTATTATGTAAGAAAGTACACAGTACACAATGCTGGTGCGTATGTCAATATTTCGTAACACAATCTTCAAAATATCATAATTTTTGATTGATTTTATATAGTTTCGTATATTGGTTCACAAATATTATAGGTATTTGTGGCACTTAACGTTCACTTTATTATTCCTTGAGGTGTTATATATTAATTAATATATAACTTGGATTGTATTTAATTAGTTGAAGTTTTTAACCTTAAATTTGTTGCGCCATTTGCAGTTTGAGCACAAATGCATTTATTAACAGATTTGAAATATTGGCATTGGTTTTGTTTGTTATGAATATAATAATTATGACCCTTGAAACATAATATGCTTGATACATGTGATTTAAGCTCTTAGTTTAAATGTTTTCCTGGTCTTTCAAGATTTATCATTGTGGATTTTGTATTGAAGCGGTAATCAGTGTACTGCTACCTTGAGAAGCCTTTTTTATAAAAGTCAGGATCTTGAGAGGTTCTAGTGTTGGCATCTTGCTGGCTGAGATATGCTGAGCCGCAAACATTCTCTTCTGATTCGAATACATGTTCCGCAATCCTGAAGGAGATGTGCTGGAGTTTTTTCAGCCATTACGCAGAATCTGCACTTGCTGTTTACCTCGAGTCCTTAATTTAAAAGGTTATTATGAGTTCGCAGTGACCAGTTAATAACCCGGTTAATATTCTAAGTCTGTCTCTACTTTGTGATAGGCAGATCTCAGCCCTCCTTATGTTCAGAAAGCCTACCAGTATGTTTGATCGTATAAGTCCAGGAGTGAATTTTACCATAATGATATGATATTTTAAGTTTTTATGCTTTTTTTTTTACCATATTCCTATTGTGTACGTATTATTTTTAAACAAAAACAAAGTTTACAAACAGGCTACTAATATATCAATTAGCACGGGGTTAGGGTAAGTAAATAAAAACATAAGCAATACATATATTATAGAAAACTCTTAACTTTAATAACCCACTCAAAATCGAAACTACATGCACCGCGTTTACCTGTTGGGTATTTTTTGACTTCATTTTATATAACGCACACAGCTACCTTCTTTGACATAATATCGTAATATATTCTGCACATCACTGCCATATCCAATGAATATACATATTAAGTAAAGGGTAAAATGCAATTGTTTTATGTGCTTATACGCTATGTGGTATGCTGCGTATGCAGCATACATAATTGGTATTTGACCCGACACGAAAATTATTGCGCGTGTGTTGTGAAACTTTAGGTTGTAAGAACTAAGAACTTAAAAAAATTATTATTTGAACACATTTAATTGCATTTTTCCTCTTTTTTCTGACACATGCACTTAATATTTAACCCATCAGGCATGGGCCATGGCCCATGAATCATGATGCATATGACATTCATACATATGATTGATCTGTATTTTAGTATCGATCGCTGCCCTCTGCACGCATGTATTGTATAAGTTTCTGATCGGCTAATTAAAATTATTTATTTATAGGCGAGGATCATTTCGGTATGAGTGCATCTATGGTCTTAGTAGATCAAGAACGCTCTATAAAGAATTATCTGCTTTTTTTTCCCTCAAACGAATAAATTAAAACAAATAAAAACTTTCATTTTCGTTTTAATGTTCTTTAACAGTCTTTTATTAAAAAAAAGTTATAGCCATTACACTTTTATTTTTTATTTATACTTAAACAATTGAATTGATTGCCGCACATTTACCATGTGAGTTCTTACTCTTCTATTGTTTGTAACCAAGTTAAAAAAATGAAAAATTATAAAAAAATGCTGTCATTCCATTTCTTTTCTCCTATTGAATTTGTTATACCTATGGGTTATTGTCGTGTGCATGTTAAGATTTTAGTATAGCATAAGCTGCATATGCGCCGCGCCGCGCTGTGCCGTGTGCACTTTCTCATAAGCTATGTTTGTGTTATTTGCTTATTGTTTTACTTTCCAGATTTTTTTTTCATAGTAGTAAGTTCATATTATATTCATACTTACAAACGGTATTTTCGGTTAGAAGACACGATCTTTTTCTTGCGTATTGCGACCCCAAAAATATAATAATTAAAAAAAGATTTGTAAAAAATTATTTTAATTATATTTAAAACAGGTATTTTTCAATTATGTATATCTTTATCGTTTGCATCTAATGAGAATTATAGCATTTTTGGTCTAACAATTCAAAATATGTATGTTTATTTGTTGCCTAACTTTCGTAGGTACAATTTGTCATATATTTGCTGTACTTACATTATAATTTATACTTCCAATTAGGCTTCCATTAAATCTACGAAGAACTTTTAAACCACTTCCTTTTCACGAACGCTCGTTAATAATAAAATGTAATACATATGTGGTCAGCATGTTTCCCCCTAATTATTATACATTTTCTTATGCACCACCAATTTCTTCACATATGTACTCACATCTGTGTTAAAACTTCTTGAATATTTTCTAAAATGGTAAGAACTTGTCCACAACGAACCATAACATTTCATGAATAATTTTTATATTGCCCATGATTCCAGACAAAATTTCCTGCTTTGGTTTTTCTTACTTTGTTGCCATTCAAATATTATTTCAAGGTTAATTTGATTATGTGGTAGATGTATATTTTTTAAATTTAATAATATTTTTTTCATGCTTTGAAAGTAAAACAACACAATGTTTCCGCCCAATTTACAATTTCATATGTGTATTTACTGTTTTATCCACTTCTTTGATGTTTAAACTATGATTGTTGTACTTCTGGAATTTCTATACGTTCGACTTTCAATCAATCAAATTAAAAATGACAGATATATGCCCATCATCGTGTCAGTACTCAGTTGTGATTCTTATGTAAATTTCCTATATAAGCATGCATTGCTTAACTAAACTCTTTGCTTCCGCACAATATAGACACTTTTAATACAATGCACATACGAGTACGACATTGATTTTATAGCCATTAACATATAAGTAGTACGTACTATCAAAAGTATTTGTTATTCGTACACTGAGATAACAGATCCACTTAAAATTCGTTTTAAAGTGGATAACTCAATAACTACCCGGTTTTTGAGAACCGCTAACCGATTCGCTCTATCCTACATCGATTCAATCCAAACACATCATAATACGGATAACGTAATGATATACGCGCATTCGTATAAATATTTGTATACGACAGTGCGTAGAAACAATAACGAATCCAATATGTGTAATGTGTATTGTGTACACTGTATTATACAAAAGTTTGACCCCTCGAGCAGAATCAACATAACATAACGAAACTCAGCGCAGCAAGCAATAAAATGTATGGAAATTCGTTTTCTATTGTTTTTGTTTCTCATGTTTTTCCATACATTTTATTGCTTGCTGCTCTGTGTTCAGTTATGTTATGACTACAACACAATTATAAGCTAACAAAAGAAAAGCAAAAAAATGTTCATCTTGCGGTTCACAATAATGTATATTTACTATTTAGGGCTTTTTGTACCGGAAGATAGATTCAATCGGGATCCGGGCATCATGCGATAAGTAAAACAAATATAATATGTATATCGATATTCACCGCGTATACACTTCATAAGGGAAATAGAAAAACATGTGGTTCTCATCAAATTAGATTTCTGTTTTAATTTTTACTTTTAAATGGAATCATAATAATATAACTTATAAGTGGGCACCGATAATTCTTATCTCCAAATATAGATGCGCAGTGTGCAATGAATACGCTGAATGGTACATATATCAAAGATTTTGTACGTTAGTACGTAGTTATATAGAAAACTATCGAATTCATATCAAATTCGATGATTGAATATTATTTTATATTTCTTCCATAGTCTTCAGCCATGTTATTTCCACTTTATAATTTTTTATTATATTGACGTAGGTGGGTTTGATTTCTCCGATAGTAAAATATCCTTAGTATGCAATTATAGCGAATGTACGCATATTGTGAGATCCTTCCTTTGTCGGTGTTGTAAAAGTTCAATAAACTTTGAATCGTGTGTTAGCGGCATATTATACTCATCGTGTACATTGTTTGTATATAACTATAGCTCCATAAATTGCATACATTGCAATATGTGCTGCATTGTCCAATGACGCTTAGAACTTTTATGATGTAAATTTTGGTTGCGTTTTGTTTCCCGCAGGATATTGGCTAAACTTAAAACGCATATGATAGTGTGTTGCGATTTGCGAGAATGCTCGTAAAACAATAGACTTTTTAACATAAAATCGATACCTTATATTCATGCGGCATGTGGATTTAATTGTTGAGACGTTCACATTGAGGAAGGATCTATTGTTGTTTTTTATTTGTTGTAAATAGTAGGTATGTGTCATAACTCATAACTCATAAGTTATTATATTCATAATGGTGGTATGTGCTTTGAAATTCAAATTAAAAATATTCACCATAAGCGTACATAACGTACATATTTTTCTATACAGGTATCAATTATACAAAAACTATCGTTTAAAAAATGCATCTTTAATCCTTTTCTTAAATGCCATGCTCAGAAGGATCACAAATGACAATTTCATTTGGAATTTGTATACTAAGCGCGTTCACTCAAGAAATAATTTTGATGAAATAATTTTCACAATTTTTGACTGATTGGTAGAAAAAAATTATCAAAATTATCAAAAATATATGCCCGGTGCATATTATTTTTGATAATTTTGATAATTTATTTTTGACAGTTGGATTTGACATATGCAATTGTGCGCGGTATTAATAATTATATAGTACAATACAAATTTAGCAAATATTCATTTAAATAAGTAAAATTTAATTTAATTTTAAACAAGATTAATATTTGAAATATCTCCTTCTGGAAAAAAATCAACTTTTACATGTTCTATTAAATAAATGTTGTCTTTGTTTTGCGCCTTAAATATCGCAACGGATTTTGTGATCTTTAATGCCATATCTATCAGTCAACAAAAGCTTATTAATTTATCATCAACTTTTGGCCATATATCAAGTTGTGACAGTTTATATGAAAACATTGGTGTGTTTTAAATAAATGATTTTGAGTTGTAACATTTTTGGTGATAAAATCTGAAAAACAAACACATCATCATGTTGATTAAAAAAAAAATTAAACTGTCACAACTTAAAATAATTTATTCTATTTATTAATTCTAACCTCATATAAAACGTCATAAGTCAAAAGAATGCCTTTTTACTGGATTGATAACGAAAAAAATTAAAATGGCTTTGTACGAGTATACCTGTATAACAAAAATATTCACTTGAATGTTCTGAAATATACGCTTAAGCTAAAATCGGTACTTACTCACTTTTTTAAGTTGTGTCACTTTTGTTACAAGGGTGCGATATTAAAACTATTATTATTATTATATCTATGTAAAACTTGTCAGTTTATGACAACTGCCGCGCGAAATGTCGGAAATTATCAAAATTATTATCGTTGTTCACGCTGGAAATTAAATTTTTTACTCCATTGACCAATCAAACGCTTGTCAAAAATTATGAAAATTATTTTATCTGAATTATGTCTTCTGTGAACGGTCCTATTCCACCACAAATATTTGTCAAGTTTTTACTCAAACAATTAATTAATTTATTTATTTTCATGAAAACATTGCAACACGTAACTCACCATAATGATATCAAATTTACAATAACGGAAGAGGATTAAAAGAAAAGAAGGCAAACAATTTATATATTAAAGATACTCTACAATTTAATTCTTATTACTAGAAAAACGTGTATTATGACGCCTTTCAGAGCAAATTATAAAAACACTATCCCTAAATGATTTTTTCGATATGCAAGGACTAAATGCCTTTGAAAACGAACGCGTTTCTTTACAGATTGGTTCATTCAAACCATAATTCGTGCGATAGAATGGTACATGTATAAGCTCTCGATGAATAAGGGACTCAGGAGGTACATAAAAACAATTAACTCAGAGAGTTCATTGCAATTAATACGACCACACAAGACGTCAGACGAAAAAGTTGCACATGCAACATGTCTTTTGTCATCTAGCAAATGCAAACCGAAAAGAAAGCATAATTGATCATAATAAGGAACTATGCTACCAGGGACGAGTCTTTCAAAAGCAAACCTTAGGAATTTGCTCTGGATCATTTCTATTCTCTTTATGTCACGAAGAGTACTGTGTCCCATACCACAGATGCATACTCAAGTTGCGATGTGATAAATGCGCAATATAGTGACTTAAAAGTCAAAGAATTTTGAAAGCCTTGATTGTCTTATGACAAAACCCATCATTGATCGGCCTTTAGTCACAACTGAGTCTATGTGAGTAGAGATAGATTGATCAAAAGGAAAAAAGGACACCAAGATCAAGAATTGTATTCACGCGCTTAAAATAAAGTCTCCAAGTATGTAGTTATATTGAACTGGATTCTTAATTTTGCAGTAAGTCATTCCTTTACACTTGTTAAAATTAAGATGTAAAGCATTATCGTGACTCCACTGAACTAATTTATTCAAATCACTTTGAAAAGCAACACAATCATCTAAGGACTTGATACATGCCAAAAGCTTCATATCATCCGCATAAATATATGCATCATTCACAAACAATGAAAAAAGCAACGTACCCAGATGACTACCAGGAACACCAGAAGTAGCAGTGAAGTCTCTTGCAGATACTTCAACGATTAATACAAATTGCTTACGTCTTACCAAATATGAACTTATCCATTTTGTTTATGCTCAAATGTTCAAGTTTCCTCAGAAGGAGCACATGATCAACTTTGTCGAAAGCCTTGCTGAAGTCAGAAATTATTCGTGGTAGAACGACCCGGAACAAATCCGTGATGACAGTCTGCAATTGTACCCTTTACGGAATAAAACAATTTCGCAAAAACCAGAGACTCAAACATTTTAGGTATTGCCGAAATAATTACTATATGCCTATACTTTTCAACATCACGCCTTACATACGATTTAAAAATTGGTGTAATAGATTAAAGAGGCCCGTTTCCACTCTTCAGGAAATTTCCCTTGAGATCGAAGGCAATTGAACACTGACGTCAATATAGGTGCTAGAGAAGTTGCACACATTTTCAATATTCGTGGTGGAGTTCGGTCAGAACCAGGACCCTTATGAGCTACCAACTTCACCAATAGTAGGTGAAATTTCTACAGAATCGAAGTGGTGGCAGAAGTTCAAAGTGCTGGGATTGTAAACCGATTCAAATGCATCCGCAAAGAATCCTCAAATACCCTCTTTAGAACTAGCCACAGAACCATTATACACCATGGACGTTGGAAACAAAACGTTAAACACGATATGGTAAAAATGAACAAACACGTGCGTCCTTTGTTTAGGCATTACAACATAAATCTAATTAAAAGTTAGCAACTTTAATGAATTTACTAACTTTTTCATCAAATTTAAACCTTTGATTGATTGTAAAATCGCATTAAAATAATTATTTAATTTTATTTTTATGAGTATATATATTAATGAGAATTGTTTTTATGTGATACTCACGTGTGTACCAGAAATTAAAGGGAAAATTGCTAAAAAATTCCGGCACAGCATATACTGTACTGCGAGAATAAAACTAAAATTGATGAAGTGAATAATAAAAATATGTACATGTATAATAGTCGCTCATTGCAGATTACAAACATAGCATCAATTTACGTGTACTATAGAATATAGACAACGTTTTCTATTCCCATATTATGTGTGAATAAATTATTTATTGAGCAATCGAAATATATGCGCGCGTACTCATTATAGGTTAGAAATGCACACAATTATTATACATGTTGTTAGTTCTTGTTGTTTAATTTATATTAATGCATCAGAATTGAGGGTGTGCATTTATTCAATGTACAAATGGAATTATAGTTCATCTTAAAACTCTGTTAAAGTATTGCATCCGGTTGACGATTCATTTCATTCTCCGTATTATAGTAAATATGTACAATTTGTTTGAATTAAGTATACTGCAACATATACGAGCATGCCACTTTATGTACATCTACATATTACTTATTATAGTATGAAAATAAAAATCGTATATATGTAGTATGTACGACGTACGTCTCGAAGCAGATACAAGCAAGTAAAATACGCTCATTTCCGCGAAATGAAACAGAGACGGAACAATCTTGTTGCATCATTAATTCACTGCTTTGTTCATATTGAACGAGTAGTATACATATTTTTTGGCCCTATATAAAAAAAGTAAATAAAGAGCATCTTTTATTGTATGGTAAAATTATTAATTAGGCAGCAAAAACAAAAAAATTATTTTTCGACATTAGAGCCAAACAATTTAAACGACGTTGTCCAATCATGCGCCTCGGAGTTCGCTTTTTAAAAGCTTTATTGTCAAGAAAGAGCGTTTTCCCGAACAATTCGTCACCATCAAACTTAAATATATTCTTAATATTACTTCAATATGTATTTGGAAAAACAGTTTCCAAATTTTCTGAAATAATTGTTGAATTTTCATCCAGCATAACATACTTAAAATGGTTACATTCTATCATCAAATCAACATAGTCGATATCCTTGTGGTATACGTAGTTTGTGTTCAACGCTGTTGAGTTCATAGGAAGTTTCTAAAAATCGCGCACTTTTTGAAATGCAACAAAAAATTTTATAAATACTTTTTTTGTTGAAGTTGACGCCGAAGAAGACACTCCTGAGTCCAAAAAGTTGTCTAGAAAAAATGTGCAAATGTACATACGTACGCAGATGCTTCACGGTCAATTGTTTGACACAAAGGTTATAAAAAATTGAGCTTTGTAAGACACGTAAAAACTACATGAAAATTGTTGTTGTACTTTTGAGACAGCTATATGGGCAGAACAGACAGAAAAAGTGTGTTCTGGTTACCGCTTTAGTTAAGACTTTTTAATTTACATACGACCCCAAGGGCATATAGAGTATAGATTTTGGTATTCCGAATTTTTTCGGAAAAAAGTTGACGGTGCAGAAACTCGTTTTGACACCCCCTGAGCTCAAAATAGTGGTCTAGAAAAAAATGTGCAAAATATACGTATGTACGCCGTACTATGGCAAAAAACAAAATTCTAAACTACTGCTCCGATTTGTGTGAATTTTTTTTTATAAGATATTAGAAAAAATATAAGAATGTAATTCTTGTTTTTTCAAGGTCAGATGCTTGAAGGTCAAGTTATTGAAAAGGGCAGTTTTTCTTATATGGGGTCTCAAAATGGGCCTACGATTTTCTTTATTTTCACAATGATTAATCTTCAAGGTATCCTAAACAAAACTGCATATATCCTATATACCGCTCCTTCTGGCTAAAAAGGGGTGGACAAAGGCGTTTTTAAATTAAACTTTTATATCTCAGACACCTTACACAATATCAAAAAAATTCTTTCAGATTATTGTAGGATTAAATATGATAAGAAAACTTGCACAACAATTCAAGTTCAAATATTTTTGAAATTTTTTTTTCACACCATTGTAGGCTTTAATGAGACAAAAGAACATTTCAAGGTCGAAATCGGAAATTTCAAGGTTCGACGTACGGCGTACGCCGCCGGTATCTTCGAAACCCTAAATATTTTTGAATTTTTTTTTCACATTATTGTAGGATTAAATAAAATAAGAAAACTTACAAAACATTTCAAGGTCAAAATGGGAAAATTCAAGGTCAAATTTCTTATATCTCAGAAATCTTAAATATTTAAAAAAAAAAATTCACATTATTGTAGGATTAAATAAGATAGGAAAACTTGCTGAACATTTCAAGGTCATATTTTTATAATGAAAATATGAAATTCAAATACTGTGTGTTTTAGGTTTGTTTATGTTCTACATTATTGATGTAGTTAAGCAATAGTCGTATATAAATTCACACCTCGCTCTCCCGGCGATGTAATTTTTTTTCATGCTGAAAATATGCACTGCACTGCAGTTGCAATTGTTGTACTCAGTGAGTAGAAAATTAATTAAAGCATTTCATAAGAAATATATTTTCAAAGAGCCTACACTTAACACAACACAAATATAGAACAAATGTTTAAAATTTTTGTGCGTTACTGGAATTACCAGAACTTCCAGTCGTAACAAATAAAAAGAATTTCCACAAAATGTCAGTGAAAATTATCATATGTTATTTAAAATAAAAATTTGTATCAAGTTACGAGATAAAAACCACAAGCCATAACTTCCTTGGAAATCCAAAAACATTTTCGTTCGATTTCGTCACACTTGCCAAAAAAAATTCGTGTACTCACTTTAACATACAATAGTTTAAAGGAGCATTTTTGAGTTCGTGATCCGAAATTAATTTTAATTACCTAATATTAAATTTGATCTGCACTAAGAATACAATACAAAGCAAGTACAACAAACAGATATACTAATTCTTTAAAGTTTGTATGTATAAATATTTATATTACCGTCAATATTTGCTATTAAAATTTCCACTCCCCCATTAACTATAAAATTTGTTATCAATTGAGTAAAGAACCACAAAACTTGTTATCATTATTTTTATGTTTTTCCTCCTTCACAAACAACAATATTTCATTATGAAGTCATCGTGTAGGAGGTTTCATTGTAATTCATAACTAAGAATAAAACTTGATAAACCAAAAAATGTTATAGGCTATAGAAAGTGATATTTTGCGAGGAAAATATAAGTATTGTATGCAGTTAATTGTCATTACAACAGAATTTAAACCATATGTTATAGGTACACATGTACTCAAATAATGGATAGGAAAAGCAAGGCAAATCTAAATGTATCTTAACTATAAGTATATTCTGTATGCGTCTTATATTGCTTCATATATAAACGTTATTGGTGCACATTATACATATGTATATTCATCATTAACCAATTAAAAACGAGGTTTGCGACATATTTTGCCTGTCTCTTGAATGCTTCCCTCGCCCCAACTTGCATTGTTAATTAAAATTATACTTTTTATATAAAGAAGGAAGTTTAAATTGAAAACTGGTTGTGTTGCCGCATATGTATTTATTAAAATAGATATATTTATTACACTAAATGACATCACAGCAATTTTATATTTTTTATAGTTGGAATTATTATTTTGCTGATTGACTTAATCCATGCAATTCGAAGCAATGACATCATTGTTTTGAAAGTAATTTTCATTTCTTGGAAGGTCGTATAGTGGCAATTGTTGAAATTCGTTTGCTTTATGTGTGTTTTTTCGGTTATCACAGAATATACAGGAAATTGCATGACTTTACATAGAAAAATTTATTGCGATTGACTTCGAAACCGATTTCCAAAAGAAAAATAGAAAAACTCTTTGTAACTTTGTAATAAATTTATCGAAACAGTTTTTATAGCTCTTATAACCTTCAATTTATTAAATTTTGAACTCAATATCTCATTAATTTAAGTTCAATTGATTCAGATGGCAATTCCATTCATTTTTATAATCGACTGTTTTGTATAGTTTGTTAGTTTTATTTGAAAACAATGTTTATTGATTTGAAATGCGTGGGGTGTTTTGTATAGTTAATAGAAAAAAATTACATCGCAGGGAGAGCGAGGTGTGAATTTATATACGACTATTGCTTAACTACATTTTAATAAAGCTTTTCGGAGATATGAATAATGTGACCTTGAAGTTTCTGAATTTTGACCTTGATTTTTGTACAAAATTGGTACTTTTATTGAGATTATCTATAATGTAGAACATCATAGTACCCTAAAACACACAGTATTTGAATTACATATTTTCATTATAAAAATATGATCTTGAGTTTTCAAAAAGTTGACCTTGAAATGTTCAACAAGTTTTCTTCTTTTATTTAATCCTACAATAATGTGAAAAAAAAATTTCAAAAATATTTAGGGTTTCTGAGAAAAAAATATTTCACATTATTGTAGGCTTAAATGAGACAAAAATACTTGTTGAACATTTGACATTTGTTGAACAGCATGAAAAAAAATTACATCGCCGGGAGAGCGAGGTGTGAATTTATATACGACTATTGCTTAACTACATCAATAATGTAGAACATAAACAAACCTAAAACACACAGTATTTGAATTACATATTTTCATTATAAAAATATGATCTTGAGTTTTCAAAAAGTTGACCTTGAAATGTTCAACAAGTTTTCTTCTTTTATTTAATCCTACAATAATGTGAAAAAAAAATTTCAAAAATATTTAGGGTTTCTGAGAAAAAAATATTTCACATTATTGTAGGCTTAAATGAGACAAAAATACTTGTTGAACATTTCAAGATCAAAATTGGAAATTTCAAGGTTCGACGTACGGCGTACGCCGCCAGTATCTCAGAAACCCTAAATAGTTTTGAAATCTTTTTTTCACATTAATGTAGGAATAAATAAAATAAGAAAACTTGCTGAACATTTCAAGATCAAATTTTGAAAACTCAAGGTCATATTTTTATAATGAAAATGTGTAATTCAAATACTGTGTGTTTTAGGGTACTATGATGTTCTACATTATTGATAATCTCAATAAAAGTACCAATTTTGTACAAAAATCAAGGTCAAAATTCAGAAATTTCAAGATCACATTTTTCATATCTCCGAAAAGCTTAACTTAAATGTAGTTAAGCAACAGTCGTATATAAATTCACACCTCGCTCTCCCTGCGATGTAGTTAATAGTTTTATAGGTTTTACTATTGCATTACGTAAATATTTTTCTAATTGCGGGTATACAGACTTTTTAATTAATATACGACCCCAAGGGCATATATTATAAAAAAGTGGTCTAGAAAAAATGTGCAAATGTATGTTCGTACGTCTTACGTCGTACTATGATGGCCATATAAAAGCCATTTCGGAAACTACTGGATTGATTTGTGTGAACCGATTTTTGTAAGATAAGTTATATAAGTCTTTTAAGTTATGACTTACAGAAACAATTATCCATTTAATATCTGTATAATGCATTTTGATGTGTATGTATAATATTTAAATTATAGATGTGAGTATCCATTGTATATTGTATGTAACAATTTAAAAATGTTTTTGGAAATGGCTCAATTACATTAAAGTAGTAAGCATGCAAGTGTGTCGTGTAAATGTTAACCCGTTTATGGGTATTATGTTTATGAAAGCCTCAATATATACTCTACTAATAGAAGTCACCTACTCTATAAATAAAATGTTTGAATGAAACGATACAGCAGACGCGAGCTCAATGGTTTTGAAATAATTTCATTTAAACTGAATATTCAACGATACATTATATATAATTGTTTCAAAATGACTACGTAACTATACAAGCGTACACAACAGGTTTCTTGATTAATAAGCACACTTGACTGTATGTGCAAGGGATCACCACATAATATTGAGATGTTGTACATATATTTCCATGTACATATCTGCAATGCACTAAAGTAAGAGTATATAAGCAATTTTAATAATTTTTTATTTATTTTACAATAATGCATGCACATTATTTTGTCAGCATTCCACATTTTGATGTAGGCACGGCCTTCGAGTACTTATAGCTACACCCCATCGCAAATTTCAACATATTTTGCAGTGGTTCCATTGCTATGCTTTTTGTATGTATATGTTAAATCCGCTAATTGCTGCTTAATACTATGTTGCTAATGTTTAGAGCACCGTTTCGAACATGCAATGTGGTGTATGGATTTCCCAGATTTTTTGACGCAACTTACTTAGAATTGTTACTCAATATGATGGTGTTAAAATAATTATACAGTTATTAAAATTGTTTGGTCAAATAAGTATGTATTTTTTAGTTGTATAATATTTAAATGGAAAAAATCACTGCATTGTAGATATGTAAGTGAAGCAAAAAACTTGCTGAACATTTCAGTGTCAAAACATTATTATTAAAGGGCAAACATTAGTTTATCTTATATTTTAATTTGTGTCCATTAATTAACATTAATCGGTTGCTACAAAATTAAACTTTATATAAATCTTGAAATGCACATAAAATGTTATTACTATTATTTTTTTGAAGCATCATATACTGACAGTTTTTTAAAATACTATTCCATTATGAAAATATGATCTTCAGATTATAAAACACCATATTGTATATGTGAATTTTTTTTAGATTATAAAAGGTTTCTGAGATAGAAAATGAGGGGTTTGTCTTTGTCCACCCTTGTTTTAGCCAGAAGAATTGCATTCTTTGTCTGTAATAATTGAATTATGATTACAAATCAAAGGCAGCGAGTAAGACGCGGCGTGGCGTACGTATATATATTATTACATTAAACCGCGCATTAATTTTGTATCACGTCGTAAAATATGAACGAGTCTGGCTCTGTTATAGAAATTGGTGAAACCAAAACTGGAAAAAAAAGGCAAAATAATTTCAGTAATTTTCAAATTTATTTAAATTTCAGCATTTAAGCATTCTGTGTTGTGTGAAAGTAAATTAAAATTTCTCACTTTTCATTTTCACCGTGTATGCCCATTTTTTACTTAAATATTCAGTATTTTCCGAACTGCCAAAGCAGTTATATTGAGATTGTTTGTATGCATTTTAGAGAATTTTAAGAAATTCATTTAATCTCTCACAAGTGTCATGCGCGGTTTATTGGGATGCAAATTACACTTTTTAATTCAAACTTTTGTTTCGAGCTCGAGATAAAGTACAAAATTTTAACCTGAAAATATTCAAAGTCAGAAAATATTAAAAGAATTGTTCAATGTTTTGCATCTGCAATTCTGATTAATGTTTAAATTATTGAATCAATATGATTTTTAAAATGCTTTTTGATCTTAAACAGTTGATTTGATTTTAATTTGTATATGATGTTGATTTAAATAAATGAACAATTTATTTTACTTTTCTTGAAATTGACTCAATGTGCAGCTCATCGTTTCAACTAGACCAACTACATTTTTATAAATATTTAAATATTTGATCGTCGTTTTTAACGTTTGAACTATTTATTTAAATTTAATTAATACCGATTTGCATGCATTTGTTGAAAACTAGCCAAAGAGAAGTCGTATAAGAATAAAAGCAATTAATTTTAAAATAAAATTCAAAGAAAATTTAGCTCTGTAAATTTAATCTAACTAAATTTATTTAAAACCGCATTTCAGTCGCTTAGTTCAAGTTATACAGCGCACTTTTCTTCGGTAACTGAAGGACTCATTAACCGTTGTCAATAATTACATTATAAATATTATAGAAATTCCAGAAGCCATTTCAATTAATAGTACTATATACTCGCCTATGGGTGTTTTGTAGAAATTTCAAAGAGAGAATTTCATACTAACTACTTTCTTTAAGTGATATTTTTGTGCGCGGCAAAATGTAAATTAAATAAAGCTCATATGGTTGTGTAGCTTTCAAAACGAGTTAATAGCGTGGCGAGTACATTCAACTGTAGATCTTTGGCGTTGTATATCAACAGCAGCAAGCAGCACAACGTATAATATGGAGCTGTCATGGCCGATTCACTGACAATACACACTTTATATTATGGTCCACACGCCACATGCACATCATGACACCATACTAGCAGTATATGTATATTTAATAACTAATAGGCTTTATACTTGCATTGCTTGTTCACTAGTGCTTATTCAATTTGCAATTTTACTCCCATATGGTATTAAAAGCTTTCATACATATTTAGTTTGAAAACAGCAAAAACGAAAAACATATTATAAAAAAAAATCTAACGTGCGCATATAAGCGTGTGCTCTAATTTTCTTAATGCTCTGAACACTAGTTTTTGTAGTCAACGTTATATATATAAAATAATAGGACAGCTATTTATTTGTTTTTGTTTTTTAATGCTTATGCTTTGGTTGTTTATCAGTTATCCCTGTTTTATGTTTGCAAATGGATTGAATTCCAAAAGACAGGCAATACGGTATTGCTATATAGATGGATTTAAACAATAAATGTAAGTAAACTGTATTTTGGTAGTTGGTACATCAGACTTTTTAATTTATATACGACCCCAAGGGCATATAGAAGTATTTGTAATCCGACTTTTTTCGGAAAAAAAGTTGATGATGCAGAAACTCGTTTTGACACCCCCTGAGTCCAAAAAAGTGGTCTAGAAAAAATGTGCAAAAGTACGTCCGTACGCCGTACGCCGTACGCTGTACGCCGTACGCCGTACGCTGTACGCCGTACGCCGTACGCTGTACGCCGTGTGCCGTACTATGGAAAAATGGTCGAAAAAAAAAACTTCTAAACTACTGGACCGATTTGTATGAACATTTTTTGTAAACTATTAAACAAAAATATAAGAATAGGATCTTCGATTTTTCGAGGTCAGATCCTTCAAGGTCAAGTTATTGACAAAAGAATTTTTTTTTCGTATAGGGGCTCAAAAATGGGTCCTACGATTTTTTTCATTTCCACAACAATTAATCTTCAAGGTATCTTAAACAAAACTGCATATATCCTATATCCCGCTAGATGCTCCTTCTGGCGAAAAAGGGGGTGGACAAGGACAAACCCCACTTTTCTATCTCAGTTACCTTGCACAATATCAAAAAAATTCTTGCAGATTATTGTAGGATAAAATCAGATAAGAAAATTTGCGGAACATTTCAAGGTCAAAATCGAAAAATTCAAGGTCAAATTTTTTATATCTCGGAAACCTTTAATATTTTTTTTAAAAAAATTTCACATTATTGTAGGCTTAAATGAGACAAAAAACTTGCTGAACATTTCAAGGTCGAAATCGGAAATTTCAAGGTTCGACGTACGGCGTACGGCGCACGTACCTCAGAAACCCTAACTATTTTTGAAATTTTTTTTTCACATTATTGTAGGAATAAATAAAATAAGAAAACTTGCTGAACATTTCAAGGTCAAATTTTGAAAACTCAAGGTCATAATTTTACAATGAAAATTTTTAATTCAAATACTATATGTTTTAGGGTACTATGATGTTCTACATTATTAATAATCTCAATAAAAGTACCAATTTTGGACAAAAATCATGGTCAAAATTAAGAAATTTCAAGGTCAAATTTTTCATATCTCCGAAAAGCTTTATTAAAATGTAGTAAAGCAACAGTCGTATATAAATTCACACCTCGCTCTCCCTGCGATGTAGTTTTTTTTTATTATGAGTATTGTGCAAATTGCATAATAGTGTAGTAAAATCAGACGTTGCTTTGTTCTTCATCAAAAGAAATATTTTATATTTTATTTTCCAGCTTTTCAGTGGCTTTTCGAAAAAAAGAAGTAAAATCATGAAAATGGGTTTAGCTGTCCTCAAGTAGCATTACGGACACACACTATTTCAAAACGGTGATTTTTAGCAATTTCCGTTTTTGGCAACACAGTTTTTGACAGCACACGAGGGTTTCGTGTCTTGTGTGACTGTCAAACATGTTCAGTTGGGTCTAACATTTAAAAATGAAAATTTTTCAATGCCTTGCTTGTGCGGACAGAGGAAAATACTGCAGTTGTATTCAAAATGGAAGAGCTGGTCTTGGATGACATGTGGTTTCAGTAAGACATATATGTTTACCTTTAGACTATTTTTTGTGGGGCAACGGTGATGCTCATGTCTATAGCGACAAGTCCACAACGATTAATGGTTGCCAACAAGCCTCACTTCTCAAATCCGGCTCTTATTCAACAATTAATCAGTAATGCACTTTAATTTTTTTTTTTAATATTGTTGAATCTCGCATAGTATTGTGTCACTTGAATCATAAATAGTACAAATTATAAACACAAAGGAGTTATGACGTTTTTCATATGTGGCGATAAATCCATAAAGTATGCTGGTACATACATATATATACATCAATTAGGTGTGCATATGCCGTATATGGTAAAAAATATCACATAAATTATCTAATACACATACATACCTTTTTCTTAAATATGAGAATAAAATTCAAAAACTGAAGAGGAAATCATATGAATGAACTCACCTCTCTACCACTTTTAATTAATTCGTGTACACAAAATTGGAAAATGTTTTTCGTAGAAGTTTGGTTTAATTTACAAATTGGGCAAATTTGAGTGCGTTACAACATTTTTAGCAATAATATTATATTGTTTAAAAATGCTGGTTTTCGTTTTGTCTCTTTCTTGTATTTTCCCATTCTACGATATGATAACATATTTTCCACTTTTATTCTAATTTATCGTCCAATAATTATAAATTTAAGCAGCCTAGACATAATATAACACAAGCATTTATATTGCATGTTTATTGTTGAGTCACTCGAACGATATTATGCGGCGATTCTGCGGGATACGTTGTGACTTGTGACGCCACGATCAGAGTAGTTTGACTTTACGGTTAAAATGCGCAACTTCTAAATATAAACACGTTGGTAAATAGAACTTCCAACCGTGTGACATAATCTCGACTCCCGTGAATGTATGCTATGTATATATAAATATCTAATTCTGCTGTGACGAAGTGAAATCTATTTGATATATCGTAGCAGAAAAGCCACATAAATTATTTGTGACGTCAATGGTGAGAGGTGACGTATATTTGCACCATATATATATTATATATAAACCAACGTGTATGCTTTAAATATATATATATATATATGCTGATATTAATTAGTACATATATCCAATTTGATTAATAATAGATCCTTTACCCAACTATATTACTGTGCAGAAAAAAAAGAGTTGCTTTGTGCGCTTTTAAGATCAAGTTGGATAAAGTATTTATAGTACTTAGAATATGAGGAATAATTTCCATATCTGCGTTCATTGCTTTAAATTAAAAAATAAATAAAAATTATATTTAAAAAACTACATCGCAGAGAGAGCGAGGTGTGAATTTATATACGACTGTTGCTTAACTACATTTTAATAAAGCTTTTCGGAGATATGGAAAATATGACCTTGAAATTTCTGAATTTTGACCTTGATTCTTGACCAAAATTGTTACTTTTATTGAGATTATCAATGATGTAGAACATAAACAAACCTAAAACACACAGTTTTTGAATCACATATTTTCATTATAAAAATACTGACCTTGAGTTTTAAAATTTTGACCTTGAAATGTTCAGCAAGTTTTCTTATCTTATTTAATCCACAATAATGTAAAAAAAAATTTCAAAAATATTTATGGTTTCTGAGGTATAAAAAATTTGACCTTGAATTTTTCGATTTTGGCCTTTAAATGTTCAGCTAGTTTTCTTATATTATTTAATCGTACAATAATCTGAAATAATTTTTTTTGATATTGTGCAAGATGTCTAAGATAGAAAAGTGGGATTTGTCTTTGTTCACTTTCTTTTTCGCCAGAAGAATCATCTAGCGGGATATAGGATATATGCAGTTTTGTTTAGATTAATCATTGTGAAAATAAAGAAAATCGTAGTGCCCATTTTTCAGACCCCATACAAGAAAAATTGGATTAAGCAATAACTTGACATTGAAAACAAGAATTACATTCTTATATTTTTCTCTAATATTTTACAAAAAAATTTCACACAAATCGGACCAGTAGTTAAGGATTTTTTTTCCGCTATAGTACGGCGTACGAACTTACATTTGCACATTTTTTCTAGACCACTTTTTTGGACTCAGGGGGTGTCAAAACGAGTTTCTGCATCGTCAACTTTTTTTCCGAAAAAAGTCGGAATACCAAATCTGTATATGCCCTTGGGGTCGTATATAAATTAAAAATAATTACAACTAGGAGCAATGTAAAGCATTAATGAAACACGAGTTTGCTGTATGCATTTTGATTACAAGTTTTTTTGATAGCTCGTCACAATTCAATCAGACTTTGTATTCCTACTTTATTTTCGTTTTCTTACGAAAATGTGCTGCATTAATATGTCAACAAGTTGAATTTCATTTCAATATTATTGCAAAATATATTCGTTGCGCATTATAAAATTATAAACTCTGTATATGCTGTAATATATACAATACATATGTATGTGTAAATAAAAAAATAAAAATTTGTATGCTGTAAGTATGCATATGTATGCAGTTCATCGAACTACCGCCACTCACCAGCACAACTGCATTGAAACATCCATGAGAAAGTGCATATTGCAGTTGTTAATATCAATTAGCATAAAACTGCGTACACTGCATTGTGACATTAATGCATAAATATTTAATAATTGTTCTTTAAATCTAATAATTGCTTTTTTTTTTCCTTTTTGCAGATTATCGTAGCAACACATGTAAAATCGAAAATGATCGCATGTTAACATTTATTAATTAACTGGCTTATTCCGGTCATGCAAAGATGATAAAGCTGTTGATGATACCTGTTGACAGCAGCTGCAGTATGGGACGCGTGAACGGTATGAGCGTTTCCGCTAAAATCATCATTCGCCAACGGTTGTAGCGGTGCACATACGTTACAAGAACTTATTCGTGTAACAGAAGCCATACATTTTCACTATACACGAGTTATATGTGCTCGAAAAAAGAGTCTACACTCTGTGGTGAAAACGCATCGAGTGTGTAAAAGAAACAAAACGAACGTTATTAAAACAATAACAGAAATTGGGAACAAACAACGGAGCAATATTGAAAAATCACTAGTACAGTCAGATGATCATGCGAAAAAATGAATGAACTGCAACTAATGATGGAAAAAATTAATAAAAAATTTTGTTTAGATGGAAAAAATTGAGTTTCCAAAAGCACACACATACAATAAAATTAGGCAAGAAATTGTTTATGCGTACATTTACGATAACAAAAAAGGAAGTAAAAACAAAATTAGAAGAAGAACTTGTAACCAACGCTTGCGCTGCACATATTACATCAATATGTGGGCGTGTGTGTATTGATTGATAAATTGAGTTTTCTATTCACTGTCGGCAGAAGCTATCGAACATAATTTTTCAAGATGAATTCCGTATTTTCAGCATTTAAAAGTAACAAAAACGACAACAAACAGAAGTCAAACGTCAAAAAGTTACCACAAGACACCAACAGCTATGAAAATCTGCGGCACACTCGTGAGATTGGTTCTACTAGCTCAATAATGACCAATTTCGTGGACTGCACAGAAACAACCGCTGTTTTGCCCGCAATCGTGAAGCGATGTCCCGACATTGTCAACGCCACAAATGACAATAATAGTTCGTTGAACGCAGTGCAATCAGCGCCTTCAGAAGATGTCGTCGGTCACCATCACATTCCGATAACAGTCAATGAATGTCCAGTGTCTGTCACTAGTGCGAATGGGATGATAGACATCAAAACAGTCATCACACCAATCGATACAATAAATCTAATAAATGGAAACGGTGCTGTTGATCATCGTGTCATGAGCAATTCGTCGAGTTGTTCCTCAAATATCTCATGCGGTGGTGGAGGTGGTAATAGTTCACACAGTAGTAGTGCAAGCACAAGCAGTAACAGTAGTCAAAATGGCGATGACACAACAATCATCGCTTCGATAACTTCAATAACGCCAACATCGCCAACATCATCATCTTCATTATCCATACTGTCTGACTTTTTAGTGCCATCACCAGCGTCATCTTCCTTGTCGTCAATAAATTGTGTCGCGACTGCAGTTGAAGTTGCCAGTGTAGCTTGTACTAATGGTCGATGCAGTGAACCGATTGCATCACAAGTGGTATTAAATAACAATAAGAATCGAATGCACAAACCCAGGCTCAGTTTGAGCGCGTCAGTGGGTGGTGGTGCTAACATGCAGTCTATGCCATCAGTGCATGGACGTGGAAGTGCTGCACAGAATAGTAATGCACCACAGAGGACGCGATTATCAACACATCAGAGAAATTTAAGCTTAGATTTTAGGTAAGTTTTTGGAAGTATGATTGTATTACAGTTCAGATGATTAAAATTAACTGCATTCCTCTTCAGTCTTTATTATTATCGATTAATTTTAAAGTAATTACAAGTTTTTTTAAATCGTCATAAATCATAATCTATTAGGAACTAGAGTTCTTGTGATTTCGAATGTCTAATCTTTTTAAAAAAAATTACAAAAAAATTTACAAAAAATAGTAATACATAATTACATAAATATTTATAATTTTCTGTTGTGTGATATGTAATAAGTAATAACTAATAACTAATAATTATACTTAAATCTTTGAACTCTAAAATTAATGCAGGCTGATATTTTATGAATGCAAGATAAAAATATGCCGTTTATTGCGGCAGCCGAAAAATGAACGATGGAATTTAATTAATTAATAACAATTGTTCTTATCACACTATTTATGTCCTGTAATGCTGCATTGCTTGTTTCATTTCTCATACGCATGTTAAAACTTAAGAGCCATGACACGGAGATTACTAATTAATCAATACCACCTACTTTAGGTTATTTACCTATACTTAATGATAATTAAGATGTGTGTGAGTAGTCACGACCCACTTGTATTGCTTGACAAATTACATTATTCCAATGAAAGTTGCATTATAAAATTTGAGAAAATAGTGACTTCGCGTAATGGATACATCATGTCACGTGTCTTATTAAATGAGTTTTTATAGTGTTTTTGGTCAACGGTTTTAAAAAATTTCCTTGTTTCATTTATTATTGTGGGTTTAAAAATATGGTCAAGGGCAGCCGAACTCTTAAATTTTTGCTCTTTTTATTTATACCATGGTACAATGCCAGATTGTAGCACCACGCAAATATCTTATCTGAATACACACATATATCATATAAACATAAATTTATACTTATAAGCATATATAGCAAAATAATAATATTTTTTGACCCATTTGGATAGCGTATTTAAATCGATTTTTTAGTTTTCAAGGCCATATGTTTATGGAATCGACATGTTGTCGTTGTTAGTTTTTTTCATGTCGCATACGGCATACTGCATACATTATGTACATTTCAAATATAAATGGGTATTTCGTGATTTCACCAGTTTTTCATCCGTGCTCTCTACCGTGACAATGACATCACAAAAATTCTGTGTGTATAATCAATTGTTTGCAATCATCATTAAAATACAAGGAGATATTTTTAAAATATTTGGAGCAGTAGTTTCACCCAAAATTATTCATTATTTATTTCGGCATCACTTGTTTCTTTAGAATTGATGCGATGACAGATTTCACAGAATACACACATTGTATTGATGCTGATTAAGTGACTGCGCGACGCGCGTGACAAAACAATATGTATAAAAATCCACCACTATACAGAAAGGATATTGTGTGATTATGTATTTAATTTATATACGACCCCAAGGGCATATAGAAATATTTGGGATCCGTCTTTTTTCGGAAAAAAAGTTGATGCAGAAACTCGTTTTGACACTCCCTGAGTCCAAAAAAGTGGTCTAGAAAAAATGTGCAAAAGTACGTCCGTACGCCGTACGGTGTTAGAAAAAATGCGAAAAGCTTTATTTTAGGTTTTATGCTTTTCTAATTAAAGAATTTGTGTTACAGGCACGATTAAATGAAACCCATTTGGAAATTGAATGTGAAGTTTAACATTTGCTAAATATAAATAATCTCATTATGTATATCCACATAAAGATATTGCAATACATACAAGAATTTGGATAAAATATTTGTTGCCATGTCTACCTAATGATGTCTTTGAATGAATTAGAATTGAAGCGCGTTTATATGCGTGGATGCAACGGATGTTGTTTTTTATTACGTAACAAAGTGCTTTTGAGATCCTATTCATATCTAGTAGACTTATAATATATTTAGAATATATTAATTTTATAATACCATTCAATTTTGGAAATATGACAAACGTATTTTTTTTTGCTAAATAATAAATAAAATTGTTTTTAGGATCTGTTCTTGTTTCATACATAATTTGTTTTTGAAAATATTCATCGGCAGATCATTTTGCCTTGATCAGTAGCTCAAATTTTCATGGTACATATGTTGTTAGGCAATGCCATCTTCTACGTTCACTATCTCTGATTGCTATATGTACATACAATTTTCACATGTCCACGCATAAAAATTCACTATTATTATACCGAAATAATTGATTGTACGAGTGTCGAGTATCTAGTCAGTTCCGTCTTGCATTCCTCAGTTTCATATATCCGAAAAGCTTTATTAAAATGTAGTTAAGCAACAGTCGTATATAAATTCACACCTTTTATCCCTGCGATGTAGTTTTTTTTATACTTGTGTATGTTGATCATTAATCATTTTAACAAAGTTATATATGTATATAACCCAGTGCAATATTCATTTAATTGAATAATTACGTATATGCTGCATGCTGATGCAGCATACATGTGATATTATTAATTTATTCAATATATACCGTGTACCGTAAATCATCCAAATATACATCTTATGCACATATTATGTGACTATGAGTGTTGAGTACGCAAGTTAAAGCCGTTTCAAGGCTGCAATAAAATGAAAATGTGTACATACAAGTGATACAGCTATATGACATTAATGAAATGAGTCGAACGTGCACACTGCACATCGTTATAACTTAAACTTATAACACTATCGTGTGAGTGTATCATTGAGATGTGGAACTGTGTGTAATTAAATACATATGTAATAATAGTTGAAGTGTGGGCAATATCATGTCTTTGAAATTTAATCACTTTCAACGAATCAATTTTCTAATTTAATTTAATTAAATTAAATACAAATTGCATGGTGAAATCGTGTGTGAAAAAATATTGGAATACATATTTATAAAATGAGAACACAGTTATTTTTTGAATAATTAAAATCAGCGATCCTGCTGTGAGTTTTAGCGTGATTGAAAAGTATACATTACAAACACGGTCGTTTAGAATGTATATAATAGATAGTTCCGCGGAAAATCTCGAATTTTTTCACAATATAACTTTTATTAATTGAATACTAAAAAATCGATTCCCGCAATAATTTTTGATAAAAGTCAATTTTTTCGCGAACCGCGATTTTTTTTATTTTCGCGTTGAAAATACGCCTATGTTACTTCTAGAATGTTGGCAAACACGTGTTCAAATTTTCGTGGCGATCCCATTCTCAGTTTTAGCGAATACTAAATATATACATAGTCGTTTAGAAATTGATATATTAGACCGGAGAAAGTAGTCATCAAACGCATTAATTAATGTTAGCTTGTGTTGCATACGGATGCACTTGCATTTAATGTCATCTTATATATAAAATTGAATGTTTCTCAGTCCGGCTATACAAAGCTACACGCGTTGACCAATTTCAGCCAAACTTAAAACTAATATTGTTGAGGACCAAAGGATGGCGACTGTATACCCATGAAAACCATCCCCTTCATCCATGTTTGTATATATGTATATATATATGTATGGGATTTAACCAGGATAAAACTGTAAATGGCATCCCTACAAAATGTTATACACATGTTTTTAAATATTCCGGAAGTAAAATAGGCGTATTTAAACGCGAATTTCACGAAAAAATCGCGGTTCGTGAAAAAATTGACCAATAACGAAAATGATTGCAGGAATCGATTTTTTTAGTGTTTAATTAGCCGAAAATGTGTCGCGAGAAGTTCCAAGAATATTTCTGCGGTTTTCTACATAAAGTAAACTTTAAACAATTGGCTTAAAATTTATATAATTTTAGTTCTTGGATCTCAACGTTTTTCTTTTTAACTTAATTAAATGTACGTGACAGTCATTTTGTGTGCGCTCGCCCAATTCAAATAGCTAGTAACACACAGCTGATTGATCATTGAACCCAGTTTTTTAAAACTGCTATTTCATGCATTTTTATTACCGTTTTGATTTAAATAATTAGTTTGATATATTGCCATTATACATATATAAGTAAATAAATTATATTTGGTTTGTATTTAAACAACAAATACAGGAACAAACTTTAAGAGGATGGCTACAACTTTGATTTGATTTGATAAGATAATTGTTAGTTGCTTGTTAGAGTTGTAAAGTACCCAACTTAACTGATTTTAATGGAATAGGTATGAATGATGAGAGTAGCCTTTAATTTAAGTTGCGTCTGTTCAAGTTTCATCATTAAATTTAAGCTACATCTGAGAATAAAAAATGTAACCATAATTTATGTATATTTATTATCAACATGCTTCGTATTGAATTTCCTGAAATTTCTCCTTTTTTATATTATTAATGTCACAAATCGTAATGGATGAAGAAGAATGTTAAATTGCTAATTAAATGAAATATGATTTGAAGTTGGTTTAAATCAATTTCTCCTAAGATCAATTGACTTCATAGTTGGCAGTTTATATATTTCTCACACATCATTATGTAAATATTTTCCTAATTCAAACATATTTTTCAATAAAATTAGCAAACGAGGGTGGTATCATTCTAAGCTCATAAATTTCATCAAATTACCTGGTAAAGCAGTTTGCCATCAAGGTTTCTGTGCAACATTCAGGAGAAACTAATATAATATAGTAACATAACCATAGTTTTGCCAATAGTAGTGTTAGCACTGTATACGCGACTTATACTATTTTACAAAAATATCATCTCAAAATTGCGCAAAATTTCAACCTACCCATATTATGTATATTGATACAAAATGTGATATAAGCGCTTAAAGCATTAGCAGACACCCATCATGCGTGATTTTCATGTGGATTTTGACTGATGCACGTCTTAATAATTAACTTCAGAGTTTTATTTAGTTAACGCACTGCAATGCAATGGGAATTCAACGTCGCGTTGCGTCGTCGTTTCTTTTCATACATAGCTGCACGACAACATATTATGATACACAGAATTAACATTATGGATTCACAACCAAAAGACAATACATATATGTATTAAATGTTTAAATGTAGTCACATAAATGCAATGTGGACATTGATAACATTAGTTATTCATTTCAATTTCATGTGTGCAGTGTGATGCTTCGCTTTGGAAAAAGGAAATGAGATTAAATCGAGTTCTTCCGCTGCGTCTAGCGCATTCCTTTGTTTGTTCATTTTGTGCTTTTGTACCATACATATATATTCTGTTCGCATTCATGGATACAATTGTATTATAAATATTTATTTGCTTTTGTAGATTAAATGTATTGTATATACATAGTTAGCGAACTGACAGTCAAATATTTAAAAATGTCCCTATATTTGTAATATGTCTTCGAATTGAAAAGCTTATAATAGCATTTGATAATCCGCGAAGATTAAATCTGGAATAGAAATACATGAGAGGTTGTGCACGCTATTTAAAACTACTTATTCGTATATTCATTTATATTTTAATAAGAAGAGAAATAATTGAAACGTATTTGAATTAAAATTTGCAGAGACTAAATGTCAATTAAGTCAATGTGCTGCCATTGGTTTAACGGCCAAGCATGCCTCACCACATTAATAAATTTGATGTTATTTTGAATTTCTTTGCCGTTTCGCAAAGTTCAATTGATTAAATTGTTCATCAAAACGTCTAGACTCTAGTGATTCATTCTTTCAAGTCAAGAATTTATTTCACTAATGTGTACAATATTTAAGATGAATGAGAAGTGTTGTTCAAAAGTTTTTTCCCAACAATTTTGTAACTCATCCCGGATATTTAAGAAGTCTTGACTAAACCTTGGATCAATTTGGGGGGTAATCAAAGATGACTCACATAAGAAAATCAATGTTTTTGAGGCATTTTATGCGAATTTCAAACTCTCTTTTGATTTGTTAAAATAAATTAATAAATTTTATGTTTGCTTGATAAGTTTACAACCGTTGTCATTTCTTCGTTATTTTATAGTTTGTGGACAGTATGCCATGTGTATAACTAAATAACAGCGAAAAATTTATAAATCATAGTTGCTGATTTGATTTTCTGTCGCGTTATAGAACTAATCAAACCCTCTTGCTGCATGCAGTTATTTACACTTGATTTATTGTTATGTGAAACTATGAGTTTTTGACATAAAAAAGCATGTATGTAGGTAATATTTTGTAATATTAACTCGTCCATAAACTTAAAAAAAACATTGAAATTTACAGAGAAAGTTAAATTGAAATTTACACGTACCTTGCGTACTTCCTTGTATACGGTGTGACAGTCTTTTTTTTTGCCTTCATAGTGAATATTTTTTTTGTGTTGAATTATAAAACTGCATTCTATTGTAATCACTACTCAGTGTTGGCACAACGGCTCAAAATAAAAATGAAACGCTTGAAAATTAACTGCAAAATACATAGAACCGGTTACATGCCATTTTACAGACGTTTTTCATAGTAGAATGATCGCGTTAGTCAGCGAGTGTCAAAATGTGTTTAACACGTTTTGACACTCTCTGAGTCAATAAAAGTTTAAAGAAAAAATATGAAAATGTACGTCCGTGCACCGTGCTCCTCATATCTCAGAAACTCTTCTACTTGAGCGATTTATATGAAATTTTAATGTAAAATCTCGACCTGCAGAATTATCTCTCATCCGGTTATTCATAATAAGTTTTTCAATATTTTCTTAATCAAATAACTCTAAAACTTTTAGTTGTTTGGTATTATGAGTTATAATGTGGTATATTATTACAACTTTCAATGAAAAAAACATTTGTTTAAAGTTTCAAGGCCATTATTCCACATCATATCAAAAATTGCTTTATTGTTGATAAACCATAAGTGAGACAAAAAACTTACAAGGTCAGAAAAATTATTGTAAAATATGTTTTTATTATAAATTTTTTACATGAAACCCGTAAATTTTCGAATTAGGTTTATGTTGCCGTCGTATATAAATTGTCTTTTATTACACAAATTTTTAAATTGCAAGTGTCACGATTTTCTTGTGGGTGCTATTTACTTGCCGCCGCTCGAATAATTAGGTTTTAATTTCCAAAAAGAGACATAGCTTCTTCTCTCATGCGTGTATAAGAGCTAACAATGCAAATGCACATGTGTCGATATATGCTGTATATTGTAAATTAGTATTGCTCATAAATTAGGTATAATTAAGAAAGGTTCTATTGGATACGATTAGAACAATACGAGTACATAGTATGCAATTTTTTTTAAATATGAATTAATGCGTCAATGAAGCAATTTAAGATTCATATATTGTATAATTTTCATTATTGTCCTGCCATTTTCAATCTTTTGCTGCCTTATTAAGTTTGAATGAAATCATAAAATAGTAAAATAGCTAAATTCATAAATTTCGTTGTTATTTGTTTTCACAAAAAAACATCATAAAAATGCAAATCTTATCAGACAATCAAATCAACATTGTAAGAATGATTCGTCTGCTCTTGAGGCTGTTTTTATTTTTATATATGCTTGTATGCTGTCAGCTGTGTGTATTAAAATTAATCACAAGAACGACCAGTGACCACCAATTTTTTCTCCATGTCCGAACAAGGCTTGTGGCGTTTGTTATCATTAATTTCTACAGTTATATCTTATAGAACCTTTGTATTCTGTATATACCATAAGTCAATTTTTTTCTGTTTAAATATTACCAATTGATGTCATCAACAAAATCTGCGAATGCAGGTTGATAAAAGGAAGTTGTTAAAATGTCAAGTATGCAGTTTCATTGTTTTTTTTAAGATGGAAATGTTTCAATTTTGATTTACACAGTACTAATAAACCTATTGTAAATGTTTACCGTGCTGTGAGTCTTTCCATACAAAGGGATTATGAAAAGAATTCCAAATTAAAACGATAACTTAAAAACAACAGCTGCGGGTGGTTCAATATAACTTTTAATCGAAAGCAAATAAATGTTAAAAAAAAAATACTATTATTTTGTTTGAGAATTATAATTTCTAATTCAATAATCTACAATATCCCGTTACAATATCGGATACATAAGACGCCATTAACGAAATTGCAATTGATGCACATTTGCTCAATATTTTATATATGATTGAATTTTTCCTTTGTTTACATGTTATTACAGATCGATGGGAATTTTGCTACCACCTGTATCGCAAGTGACAAACACCAGAATTAATTTGACTCAACATCACAGAAATCGCAGTCTTGATAGCGCACTTCAACGAATCCCAGAGGTAAAGTATTACAATAAATACATATAATGCTATTACGATACTTACTATTTTGAAAGAGTATTGTTTTTCACAGTTGCCTTGGTAGTCCCAAAATGTCATTCTATTAATTTTATACATTTTTAGTATTTCGCGTATATATTTGACACGTGAATAATAATTAATGTTGTTTTCGCCGTCGGTAAAATTTGTTGATGGGTGTTTATTCAAAGCATTGCTCATGGTATTTAATTTAGACATAAATGGATTAAAGCAAAATGTAAAATGAGCTAAATAGAAAGAAACGGTTTTCGTCAAAAATTATTAACTGTGATTTTAATTTTAGGTAGAGGTGTCCTCACCGAGCGCGGAGTCCGAGAACACGCTGTGTACCAACTCAATTTTGGGGACCACCATGTGCACTAAGGTTTCAACAACAAATACGAATTCGTCTAAAAATATGCCCAATATTCGCTGTAATGAAGGAGGGGTCATCGGTAAGTATAGCCATTAAATTGTTGGTTCAATTTTTTTTTTTTTTTAATATTTGCCAAGCGATTGCACAATTATTCTCCATTACACCATAATATGACCAATGTATTTTATGCTATTTTTTTCTCTAATCAAAACAACAGTTTAATATTGCCTGAAAGTAAAAAGTCGTAACTACTGTAACGTAAATACTATTATAATTGTTTGTAAACAGGTACATGCCCACGTAGTACTGGTGATTGCATAAGTATTGTCAATGATGATGCAGACACACCCGCAGTCACTCAAATCAATAGCAAAGAGTGTGACAGCAAAAAGCGTGAAGATCTTACCAGCCTAGGCTCAGATGATTCTGGGATTATTTGCGGGGGTTCTGAAACTGATCAGACCTCTCTCATACGGATACGTCGGTCGCGTGAAAGCCTGGACTCCGGCGAAATTGATCCTGAAGAGGAATGCATTGAAATTCTTGATTCCACCTCAATGGATGAAGAATACCGAATGCTGCAGTCAGATTTGTGTTTTTATCCGACGCCAGAAAAATTGCTGCCATCGTCCGCCGTCGCTGCAGTGGTGCAACAACGAAACCGGGATTTTGAATTAACGAAACAGCTTCCAATTTGTATACCCATTGAACTTGAGGAAGACGCTAATGATGACACATTGACGCCTCAATCAGAGGTAACGTTGCAACAAGAAGGGGAAATATTAGTCTCTAAATTAGAGATGAATCAAACATCTGCAGCAGCAACAGCATTAGGCCATAAAACCGTTGCCGCCGATAATAAACGCAAGAATATTTTAAGTGCCACTAAGGATGCCATCCGACGAACAGCTCAGAGTATCATTGAAAATCATGAAAAGAAAAATACAGCAAAAAATGCGGCTGCCAGCAACAACAATAATAATAACCAAAATAAAGATGAGGATCATGTCAAGTCTCCGACTGAAATTTCGAAGAAAAAAGATTTCTTTACGTTAAAGCCAAGTTCCAGCAGGAACAAGGTGTCATCCGCTACATCCGACGTTACTCCAGAGACAGAGAGCTTTAAGTTATTTCCTAAATCGACGTCGCTTAATTTAACTAAGGATAAAGTGAAAGTTCCCGGTATGGTAAAATGTTTTATTAAAGAAAAGGAGTTCCCAATTGAGGCACCTCCACTAAAAGGTGAAAAAGGCCACAGTGGATTATTGCGCTTTTTTGAGTCACCCGTCTTCGATATTCATTTTGCGGTCTACTATTTATTCTACTCCAAGGAACCCGGTGTTCTCAGCTTCATTGGCAATAAAATATTCAGTTTTCCTGACAACGATTCCGATTTGTACATCCCACAACTTATTTTGATGTACATTCAAATGGAGGAATTGGCCGAAGTACTCGATCCATATTTGGTACATCGATGTCGTAACTCGGTTGACTTCTCATTGAAATGTGCGTGGATGTTGGAAGCCTACAACTACAATACTGATGCATTCTTTTACGCAAATAGTGGACGAAAAACCCAACTGTTTCTCATGAAAGAACTGTATCCAAAGCGAGAACGTAAACAATTACGTATCGCCGAGTGTGAGAAAGAGAATGTGGTGATGTCACCGGTGAAGAAGACGCATCATCGTTCACAGTCAGATGCTACAGGTCTCTTAAATGATTCACGTAAATTCTCGTCTGCGGGCAGTTTAGCGTTGGGTCCGAAGATGTATCAGAAGCAAGTGCGACTATGTTTGGGTGATCTCTCAACGGGACGTGCATTCGATAATGGTTGCACATGTTTTGAGTCAGTTCGTGGAACTGTTAATGATCTTCTCGGCCATAAGACTGTTTGCAGTTGTGGAGCACCCAAGTTGGCACCGCAGAAAGAGTTCATGAAAGCTTTGGTAGATATTGGGAAATCGTTAACACCTCTTCCAACGAAAACTGAAAAGACAAGTGTGTTGCGCTTGAGTTTAAATTTAGTTAATAAAAATCTTCCCGCTCGTGTATGGCTTCCACTACATTCGCACATACCCCATCATGTTGTGCGAATCACTGAAGAAAAGACTGCTGTGTTGAACTCCAAAGATAAAACACCGTACATTATTTATGTGGAGGTGGTCGAGGTCAACGATATCTATACGTCACCGGTCATACCGAAACTGATGCCCACGTTGCGACACACTAAGAGTGAGGAGCATTTGGATTTAATGAATGCTTCTAAAACCAGTGGATCTGATAGTGGTCAGGAGAGTAGTAATGGCAGGCTAGATAAGACTTCGGAAAGTTCGTCCAATTCAAATTCGGATATTCAACGACCTGACTTTACTGAAATGGGACTCACTGAGGATGATGTTTGGTCACAGGACGATGATGAGATTACCACACAATACTGGCATTTGCATAAACTTTGCGAACGAGATGCTATTTCACAAATGTCACTCGATTCGGTGGATTCAAGAGAGCAAAGTAGGTTTTGAGAATATTACTGGGAAGTTTTTGTTTTTTTAATTAATTTTTTAATTTGTTGTTAGGTGCTCCAACTCTATTTAATATAGGTGACGTTCGTACTAGACATTGGGCTAGTCTGAACACCGAAAGCACCAAGCCATTTAGCCAGGATCCAGAAGATCCATCAGCTGCTGCATTAAAGGTAATTTATGATGTCAATTTTCTTAAAATAATAATGTTTTTTTTCATGTATTTTTAACGACAATTCCAACATTTTAATTTAATTCACTTATTTCAGGAACCATGGCACGAAAAGGAGCGTCAAATCCGTGAGTCTTCGCCGTATGGTCACTTATCTAATTGGCGTCTTCTATCAGCCATCGTTAAATGCGGTGATGATCTTCGCCAAGAATTGATGGCTACGCAATTGCTAGAGGTTTGTTGTTTTATTTTCAAATAGAAAGAAAACAAAATAGCCATTTGACATTTTTTACAGATGTTTAAGCTTATCTGGCAGGAGGAATCTGTTGACTTGTGGGTGCGACCATACAAAATTGTTTGTCTATCAGATGATAGTGGTCTTATTGAGCCCATTTTAAATACAGTGTCATTGCATCAGATTAAAAAGAATTCTAATAAGAGTCTACGGGATTATTTCATTGATGAATACGGCAGCCCAGAGACGGAAGAGTTTAAAACGGCGCAGCGCAATTTTATGCAGAGTTGTGCCGCTTATTGTTTGATTTCGTATCTGCTGCAGGTGAAAGATCGGTTAGTTATAATTTGATTTAAAATTCAAAATACAGTTTTTGGAACATAATTTAAATTATTTCCTTATAGACACAATGGCAACATTTTACTTCATTCAGACGGCCATTTAATTCACATTGATTTTGGATTCATTTTGAATATTTCGCCGAAAAATTTAGGTTGGTTTAAAATTAAAAATTAAATAAATAAAAGTTTGTAAAATGGATTAAAATTTAATTTTAACAAATTATCTGAAATTATAGGTTTTGAGCAATCGCCATTTAAACTTACTGTGGAGTTCGTTGAAGTGATGGGTGGTATTGATTCAGCTTTGTGGGCAGAATATAAGCATCTCCTATTAAAGGGATGGATGGCGGCACGAAAGCACATGGATCGTGTTATTAATATTGTTGATATAATGAGAAGCAGTAAGTATATTTTTAAATACGATTTTTTTTATCCTATATTTTCTCATTTACCTAACAATTTTTAATTGTTGGTCCCTCAGATTCCCAATTGCCATGCTTCAAGAATAGCTGCTCCAGTACAGTTCGCAACCTACGCAATCGGTATCATTTCAATCTCACTGAGCAGGAGCTAGAACGCAAAGTAGAACAACTAGTCCAAGACTCGCTTAATTCCTTGTCAACGAAGCTTTACGATGGGTATCAATATTTGACGAATGGTATTTTGTGAGAACGATTTTTTATGAAAATTTAAACGGTCAAATAATGTTAATTGTAATATAAGTTTTCCGTAAATGATACATTGTAAAGAAAACACTACATACCATATATAATGATGAAAATAGGAGCCTCCACTAAAGTACTGTGTGTGAGAAACAAATATATTATATTAAAAGAGAATACAATAGAAATATTAATAAATAAATAAAAACATGATGATGCAAAAAAAACATAAATTAAATTTAGGACAATTTTTTCCAGTTTTTCAAATTGAATTAAACTTTAATGTGCATTAAATGGTATTGAAATAATCGTAATAATTGTCTTTATATAAATTAATCGACATCGATTGATTGCGTTAGTAACAAGTAAGTGAATGTATGCAATTGATGGAACATTATGTGAGCATGAGTTTTTGCGATTTTTGTGGTATTACTTTATTGCCGTGTGTGTATAAACGTTTATGTTATGTTAAGGCTATTAATAGTATACATCTTACAAAAAATTAAAAATAAAGTTATTGAATCGTTTATTTTGAGAACGCCTCTCAGTCTGTGTGTGGTAGTTTTAATGCTGTAAACAGAACACATACATGCAGACAATTAAGTAATGCATAGTTAAAAATATGTAAACAAAAAGAAAAAAAAAATTTCTGTGAAAATTCAAATCGACAAAAATATACTAATCATATTGTTTATTAAATATTCGCTTAGATCTATTGCAGATAAAAAAAGGCGTAAAATTGTAATGAAGAAAATAAGAGATAATGGTTGGTTATTTATAACTGAAATTTAGTTGTGATTTTTATGAAAACATATTTATTTATGAATTCTATGTTACATTTTTTTACATTGGATTAGATTTTGTATTTAATTAATAAAACATTGCTTTAAGAATACTCAATTTAAACTACATTTATTAATATCGTAAGAAAATACATTTCCTTTAATATTCAATAATCAGGGAAAATATTTAACATATTTTAATTAAATTGCTTAAGTTGTGAGTTGTCAATTTTGATCCGAGCTTTTTCCGAAAAACAAATATATACCTTTAGTTAATTTACTCGTTAAATTGGATTAAATAATTAACTGTTGAAAATGTTTAAAAAATATGTGTGAATAAACTTTCTTTATGTTCAATTACCCATTTCAGTTCTGTATAAAATGTTTATAAACAATAAAATTCGAGCTTTTTCATTTATAAAAATGATAATATGTCACAAATAATCGTTCTGTGCATATGCTTAGTTTAAATATTTAATCCTCAATGCCTCACAGTGTCTGAAAATAAACCGCTAAATGAGTGAACTACAATTAATTGTAGCTAAATAATGTAATAATTAAATGTTTAAATATCATTGAATTATGAAAATTTTACTATGTATTGAAAAAAAAATTGTGTATTTCAAACAATTTTTTATTCGTTAAAAGGAGTTTTTGAAATTTCTCATAAAAAAAAATTAAAAAATTAGAAACCACCATAAAACTGTACAAAAATATTTTGCGTCCATTTTTTGAGAAAAAACTGAATAAATGAAGTAAAAACGGAAAAAAAATTGATAATCTATTCTTTGTAATAACCAGTAATTATTATAATCATCATAGTATTGAGAAGAAATATAAGAGAACAAATTTAAACAATTATTCCTTGAAATATTTTGATCTTGATAATGCTAAAATAGATACCCGTTTTGCTTTAGAATTAAGATCTTGAATTACATTTGCTTAGCAAATTATGAAAAATTAAATCTGCGCAATAAAAGTATAAGTTTTATATTGCAAATTTATATCACATTTGAAGGAGTGCTGTTATGGTTCTAAGTTGTACTATAAATTGCATCAAAATTCAGTAACATCCATAGCAAAAAAAATTGCGGACGAATAAAATTGCAAACATTTTTTGAATGTACTCTATCTTTTTTCTTTGTTTTTTAAATTGATAAAACAAAACAAACAAAAAGACATGAAAGAATTAGGTAGTATTTTTGAATGAATTAAACAGAAGACTGATTCAACACACACACATGTACACACAGAAACACACATATGAAATAGTAGTGTTCAAAGTGAGCCTCAAAGCTGTTACAAAATTCAGTCGATCCCTCCTCTACTGAATTATGTCGATATGGACCCTTTCGTAATAACTTATCTATATTATATTGTTAAATTGTGAAAAACGACTAGAAGGAAAAATTGTAAGATCAATATAGTTGAATACAATGTCAAAATGAAGGTTAAAAATGTACTACTATTAGTTATACTATTAGTAGTCGTTGTTTGTATAAGAACGAAATAATATTTTCTTTCCACATAGATTAAATCATGTTAAAATAAATTACTCACTTGTAAACTCATTTCACATATTATGTGGATATGAAAATACAAATATAATATAATATAATTATAAATAATTAATTTAATTATTATTACATACTATTATTATAATTAAAGACTTTTATTACAATTATTACTGCAATTATTATTATCAAATAATAAAAATGATAAAACAATTTGATATTCCTATATATATTGAAAAACTAATATTATACATGAAGCATTATAATAATTGAAGAAAAAAATAAAAACATAATTTCGAAATAAATATAAGTATTCACAATTGTTATAATTTTTTTTTGTTTGTATAGATCGCATTTATGAAAATTTAAGACTAATTTCAGGATCCGACATTGGGCATGCGGCATGCCGCATGACTATAGTGCTTAAAACAAACAACTCATTGTAGAATACGAGTCTCCAAAAAAATATCTTCGTATGAGCAAACGAAATTTTCGGTATTTAGTCAAAAATCAAAGTAGTTTGTTATACACCTTAAGAGATAAGGCGTGACCTTAAGAAAAAGTAATAAATTAATTAATTTTTATTATAACGGAAATTAATGGTCATATTACGACCAAGTATAAAGTGAGTTATGTTAAGAACGATATTTCATTATGCATGCGTCATCAAGTTTGTTTGCATTTAATATCATATAAGAAACATCTTGCATCTTTTTTGTATGATTACGATGTGTAGAATCAACAAATTTACCCACGAAGTGACGTCGCTTGATAAGTTTATTAAGTATACTTATATAAATATTTCAAGCAGTGAAGCATGTAACATGAGCAATAAACTATAACTATGTACCAATAGCCATTCCGTCTAAACTAGATATTTAAATGGTTGCAGCACACACCAGAATGTTGCTGTAAACAAAACTAACCCCTCAAAAATATCATGTAACAAGATTACGATTAAGAGCAGTAATTAAAAATTCAAACACAAATTTGTTTCTATACATGTAAAAGAACAGCAGTTTTGATCAAGTCCTCCAGCTATGGCAGAGCAGTTAAGGTTGCTTCAGATATGAAGATGGGCAATAAACAAAATAAAAATTTATTTTCGCTTTAATTTGATATTTATTAGAAATTGTTCGCAATTTCATTTCAACTACATTCATAATATGTATTACATAATATACAATATTTTAGAGAAAAAATTACACCATTAGTTTATCTTGCAATAGGTGGAGAAATAATCAATATACATTGTACAATTATTTATTTCGTTTGATAACACTTACGCTTATAATTTATAAGTATTTAATTGGTTATTGTATTGTATCCTAACATGTTGGATTGTATTATAATAATGAATTAATTATAATAATTGTATTTGGTTATGTTGGGACTGGAAATGAAGCGGTTACACTTATAACGTAGTGTTATGGATTGATGTAATTTTTGTTTTGTTATTTTTTAATATTTTTATTTATTTTTTGATATCAGTCTATTAAATAGTACAAGTAATCGTTTCTTATATTAATAATTGTTACATTTTGTGAAAAATACAATTAGATTATACGTATATATATATGAGCTACAAATTTCGCTTCCTTACATTTTTGCATTTATTTTTTTGTCCGCTTATATTGTACTTATTTGTCCATCGACATGCAAATTTTTGTTCTTCGTTTTGTTTGTAAGATTTAGTTGAGAGCGTGTCTTATAATAATGGCAATAAGTGGCGCATATTTTCTTTGATTTATTTATTTATTGTATTTTTTACAATTTCAATTTTTATGCATACTAATACGTATACAGTATGTTGATTCACATTTGTCATTTTAAATAGCAACATTAGATTACAGTTTGGTTCGTCGAAATGTTAAATCAGTAGAAACCTGCGAAATATTAGAAACAATAATAATAACTGTGTAAAGTACAGTTGTAGCTTTTCATTTTCAAATATGTGAGACACAAATGACGTTTAATGCAGAATAAAATCAAAATGAACATCTGACGGCTTTAATATTTATTTTTTCAGCAGTCCTTCCTAAAGTCTTTTCTCATGTACAAATATTTATTATAAATTGAATACATATAACAGAACGCATGTAACAATGCGGAATAGTCGCTTTTTATACAATTATTTAAAAAAAAAACAATATTTTGGTTACCTTATTGGAACTATACAAATTATTTATCGCTTTCGGAGTTTTTTTTTTTGAACATAAACGTGTGGGTATGTTAAAGCTGTTAATTTTGTTTTTTTTGTGTCATTTGTACTAAAAAGATTGAATCTGTGTGTATTGTGTGTGTGCCCATTTTAAATAAAATAAAAACTTTATATATTTTCTAAATATATAGGGATACATTTGATTCATAGAATCAGAGTTTCATTTAAATCGATTGCGAATCCATTACTGGAGTGACTTAAGTAAAAGGATTCTTATAAGCAATATAATTTTGAAATTAAAAAAAACTATACGTCTATCTTTCTCTCTCAATCTCTACGAATCCACTGTCCGACCACTATCTATTTCAACTGATTTAGGATCACAACTACACTTTATTTTTCTTCCAACATCTTAAATCGTAAACTTTTACTTTTCATTACCGTTTAATCACATCGAGAATATATTTGCTTTTCATTTCTTAAAAGATTTGAATTAATTTGTTAATGTTTATAAACTAATTCGAACATACTAACCTACAGTCGTAACATTCCTCACTTTTATAGCCCATTTATGCTAATAACATTAAGACTTAAGAATTCAAACACAGGAGACCACCTAAATGATCAATAAATTCATAATTACTAATCAGAGTGATAAGAAATCCTTAATCATAATAAAATAAAATGAATTCTAATAACAAAATTTGTAACGAAATTGATACCTAAAAACTGCATTTTAATCAAGAAATTAAAATAATAAAATAAAACAAAAATTAACAGCTCACTTTAACTAAAATGCCAACCAGAAAAAAAACAAACATTTTTCTTAACATTAAAAAAAGAGTAAGTAAAAGATGCGTTGCAAATTCATAATAAACAACAATTAATTTGTCACAAAACGAAATTTCTTTGATGAAAATAAAATTGAAAATTTTATAAACCAAAAAACCATATAAATTAACCAAAGGGTTACTGATTCCTTGTTTCTGCAATACTCTGTGTGTTTGCCAATTGTCTGATTCGGGCACATCAATTATGAACATTTTTCACACGCGCCTTCCACATCAAAATCTAAAACCATCAATTTGGTCTCTTCGGTGCCATTGCGGGATCCTACTGCACAAATTAGTTTGGTGTCGTTAGCCCTGTTAAAAAAAGAAATTAATTGTTGTTCTCAAAATTACGCGTGTACAAATTTTTACCGAATTCTCCAGACGACACCACCAGAACCACCAGACTCTAAAACTATTAGATTGCGAATGAAATTGCCTGTTTGAACGTCCCATAATTTCACGGTGCCATCATCTGAGCTGGTTATGACGAAGCGGGAGTTGAACAACAAACATGTCACAGCTGATTGATGCTTGTTGGGGCCTGTAAAAATATAATTATAATGTAATTAGAAATAAACTTTTAACATTAAAAAATAAACCGACTGCTCGTAATGGTATTTTAAAATAAACAAATTAACTTACCAGATAATGTCTGAAGACACTGTCCTGTTGTTATATCCCATACTTTGACGGTGGAATCCGCATTGCCGGATACAAGAATATTGGATCGTAACTCCATTCCAGATGTGAGACTTTGATGGCCCATCAGAGTATGTTTGCAGTTTCCATTTTCAACGTCCCACACACGTATTGAGGTGTCTAATGAACCAGAAACCACGTGAATGCCATCAAACTGAAACAATTTAAATTTTTGTTAGTAATTCCAAATAATTTTCTAAAGCTCAATGAACGAAATCAAAAAAAAATCCTCATCTAAGCCCAAAAAAAATTTGACTGTTTCTATTAGTTTCTATTATTGATTTTGTTGGACATCTAACCTGTAGTGAATAAACACGATTAGTGTGACCCTGTAGAGTATGCAAACATTCTTCCAACTCAGGATTCCAAACCTTCACCATGTAATCATAGGCGCCAGACACCACGAGTTTGCCATCGTATTGCACACAGCGAACTGCTGCCAAATGTCCTACGAGGACATGCAAACAAATGCCACCATTGATGTTCCACACACGCAGTGTAGCGTCACGTGAACCACTCACAACCCTATGAAAACAAACAGGATAAGCCAAACAAGCTACTGGAATAAACTCACTTATTTCTACTTACTTGTTACCATGCAAATGCATGCATCGCACTGTTGACGTGTGACCATACAGAGTGTGTGTACACTGACCAGTATCAGCATTCCACACCTTTAACGTACGATCCGTGCTACCCGATATAATAACATTGTCCGCCATCTGTGACGACCATACGCCACCCGTATGACCAATCAAAGTCTTAAGGCACTTTCCTGAGACAGCTGACCAAACCTTTAGTGTATTATCATCGGACCCAGAGACAATGCGATTGCCACAAAATTGCAGGCACGTTATCACATGATCATCGTGTCCCTTTAAATATTTTGGTGTACGAATATTTCGGGCACGCCAATTCATTTCAATTATGTACTGCCGCAAGTAGGCAGCCTTCCAAGGCGACGAAATGTACGGCATACTACCGGCACGTCCACGCTTTGGCTTATTTGTAATCGGATCAATGATGATGTCCGAGTGCTTGCATTTTTCACGCCACAACAAATTGTCATCGCACAGGAATCGCCATGTGCGACACGTCTGTGCAGCACTCAATAGATCTACTGGCCTCAAAAACGACAATACTTGGAGTGCCAATTCTTTGGGCAACAAAGAAATAAAATCGCGCTGGAACTGTGGCTCAATCACCTTCATTATGTGACGCACTTGAGTTGGCTCACAGTAGTCAATCATGCGGTCGATGGCGACAAGGCGTTCCGCGTGAGACCATCGCTGGAAATGTAATAACCATGCATTTAATTCGGGTGGTGGATTTTCCGGAGTGGGTATCATCGAGCGAGGGCATCTATCTGTTACCAAATCCAATAAGGTCGGATATCTGGAGAGAGGCTTCTTGCTGGTCGGGGTTGTTGTAGCCGGTGCGGTATAATCAGTGTTCGCACATTTAGGTGACGTTGCTGGTGACAATTTACCAGACAATTGCGTGCCAATTGCTACTACGCCTTCTAATGCTAAGCGCTTGCGCCCGCTCGTCGATGGAGAGTCATCATCGGTGGAAGTTTCACTGGTGGTTGTCGTTAATTGCGTTCGTGTCTCAGTAAATTTGCGTTTGCGAAAACTATGGGGTGTTGTGGTTGACGACTGAAATATTCCACTCATGTGTGTGTAGCCGGAGAGATCCACATCTTTAGATGGTAATTCATCCTCACTGCTGGCACATCCCTCTTCGTCCGTGTAATTACGACATGTGCAGATCTCTTCAATGTCGGAGAACTCCTCACAATCGGCCCACGCTTCTTCGTCGTAATCGTGATCATTCTCAACACCTTTCATTATTTGGGATCGATCTGTTGCAATCTGTTCCAGCAACAAATTCGTGTTGTTAGGTGGCTCCTGGCGCATGAGACTAGGACGAATGACCGGAACGACCACAACGTCGTTATCAGTACTTGCATTTTTGCCATCGGCCGTTGATGGCTTCGGTTCTGTGGAAGCTATTTTATTCATCGTCCATTGTTCTGAACTTAACTTCTTTGAAGTGGAGAAATCAGTTGCTAAGGCAACATCACTTTCATCTTGGAAGGAGGAATGTGATGTGGTTACTGACGAGTGCTGGCAGTTATTGAGTTCTCTTGAAGCAAACGATGAAGAGGACGACGCTGCGGAAGTGGATGGAAGGGATTGATTTGAACTTTTTACTAATTCTCTTTTTGTCTTTGTTTCTGCTGTATCAACCGCACTATTATGCACTGACAGATTTTCTGGCTCTCCCGATGTGGAACACCACACAGTGATATCACTTAGAAGCTTATCGGATGTGCCCAATATCAATTTATCCGAGGATGACTGACTGTCAGTGGAGTTCCAATTGAACAAAGTATCCTCACTGATCTCTACGTTTTCACCGTTCACAGCCATTGATTCTATTTCGCTACTTTTACAATTATTGCAGCCATTGTCATCACAATAGCACGTGGCCTTATCAAAACTCTTAGCAAGACTATGCTTTGAGATTAATGACGTCTTTGATTCAGAGCTTCGAACTGCAGAACTAGTAGTGCGGCTGCTGGTAGGCGTTGTTGAATGCGTGGGAATCTCATTGTCACAATCGTGCCCTATTTCCTGCTGCTCAGATGTTTCATTTTGTTTCATTGCATTTAACATGTCTTGATTCAGTCTATTTTCGGTGCAAACCAGTGATCTATTGTGGACAATAACACCACCAGTCATTTGTTGCTCTATCTCAAATTCATGACGTTCAATTTCATCAATTGATTGCACATCAATGACACTGTTTGTGAAAGCTGCTAGTTGTTCTTCTAATTGCTCCCGAAAAGAAGAATTTGGTGATTTCATTACATCTTTTTTAGCTTGGCTACTACCACTCCCAACCGCAGCTAACTCTTCCTCCTCCTGCGATAAACTCACTTCAATCCCAAATAAATGTCCATTGTTTTCAAATTGTGAAGTAGCAGATTTAAAACGCCGGTGATTTGGTTCGGAACTGACACCATTTTCGGGACGTGTAGTCTTACCCATATTCTTATGAACATTACAAGTGGTTACAACACTGCTGTGACGATCGAAACCTCTGTTTGAACCCTCATTGCCGGCGATTAATTCACAACGAGTATTAGTGGGGTTGTCATTGATATCCTCATTATCATCTTCCAAGCCGATTACGTCCGAATTACGAGCTGCTGTTCTTACGCGATCCAACAACGGCCATATTGGAGGTCCCTGGGATCGTTTTGACGACATCAAATTCGACAAAACATTATCAGTTCGAAATTCTTCAATGCTACTGAAGTCGTCATTCTCACCATCATCGGCTGAAAAGAATTCATCACTGAGACGCTTTGGCTTGCCAGTTCCACATTTTTCTCCGTACTGATGCTTCCCGTTCATTACAACAACGGACTGACACTCGTCAGCCACAACCGGAGTCTCCAGAAAAACGTCAACTTTTTCATGCTGTTCATTACTGCCCCGAATATTTCGTGAAGTTGCCCCAATAATCTCAACATCATCATCATCATCATTATCATCCAACATCAAATCATTCCCTACGACAACACCATCATTAAGTTCGTCATCATCGTTGCGACAAGCATCTGCTGCACGTCGTGCACTGATGATGTTGCCCTTAAGAGTGGCATCACTGAAAAGTGATCGTACATTGTGCTCTCCCGTCATACACTGAATTGAAGTGGCACATGAGATTGGCGGTGTCACAATCGCTGAGGTGGTTGTGGTTGGTGTTTGCGTGTCGTCGATGGCGCTTTCAAAGAAAGCTGTTGGTGAGTTATTGGAATTGACATATTCTTTTGCGACAATGATCATCTGCGGCAACTCACGATCATCTTCAATGCTGGTGGTGTCTTCTACTTCAAAATGGATTGCGTATTCATCATTTGGTACTGCAGTGTCCGATAACAAACATTTTTCGGCCATTCTTTCAATGTAGCTCTGAAATGATAACAAAAGCATTGCTATTAGTTTTACTGTATTTCTAATAAAAAGCGATAATTTGGAGCAAACAAAAAAAATTGTTGACGTATTATAAATTGTGCGTAAGTAAAATTAAATGGAAAAAAAATGTATTACCAAAAATTAATGCAATGTATTAAGAATTGCAAGAGAGAATTAATTAAAACCAACCTAGAATATCTAAAAAAACGTTGCCTTAGATACATTTAAAATTTTTAGGGTTTATGATTTCCCACAAGGTAAAAAAAGGGCTCCCAACAACACAAAAAAAGGATAATCACGCCATTTAAAAAGAAACAAGGAAGTGAAGGGTGCATCCATCCGGGAATGTGAGATAAAAATGAGACAACGTACACAAAAACGATGATGACAAATACGTAAACACAATGAGAGGACCAAAAATTATTGTTGTGCATCAACGTACCCGATCAGCTGCAGTCGCATCCTGTAATCTTTTCAGTGGCATTTATGGTTTTCGGTAAAACAATCTTTCTTGTATTCTCTATATATACGAAAACCCTTCGTCTTGTAATTGAAACAAAACATGTGGAATGAATGGAACAAAAAAAGACACCGGTATAATAACTGTAAAAAAAGCGTTGTGTTTGTTCAAATTTTTGTCTGATTTATATTTACTAGCTATATAATAATTTAACTTACGAGACAAGTTTTTTACTTCTAAGTTTACCCTAACGCAGACGTTTTGTAATATATACAGCTTAATATGGACTTATGTGATCTTGAGATTTAAAATATAAAAAAAAATATCGCTTTTCTCACCTACAATCGTGTCAAAGTACGTAATATGCACGCACTTATTCTTTCACAAGGTTGACTTATTATCTCAACTAAGAATGAAATTTCAATGAACGGTTTGGATATTGAGCCTTAAGTTGTAACATGTGATGAAATTAATCCATTCTTTTCATTTAACTTCAACGTAAATTAGTGCAATTTACGATTATATAAATTTCTTAATTTAATCCAAAAAAAAAAATTATTTGGAACTGCTAGTACATATATGTAGTATGCACATATTTGACTAACTGACGAACTTCGCCACGCCAAATCAAGATCATAAAATTGATTGAACAGAATCCGATTAACAAATTAAATCTAATATTAACGGTTTACAAGGACAAAACTGCAAAAACTAACTTCTAAACCACTAATAAAAGAAAGAAGTAGTCTGCGCACAGCTCATTCTAACAAAATCAAGAAGCGGGTTATCTTGATATCTGCACGAAGCATAAAATGTTCTAAAACTTGTTTCAATTATTCACATTTGTGGTAAAATTGGTCTTGTCAAGTCTACAGTTTGGCAATTAAAACGTTCAAACGAACTAAAACGTGACTTATTTTTATTTTTTATGATACTTAATATTGTTTTTTAAGATAAACCAAACTGATGTAAAAATACAATTAAAGTTTTTCAAATCAAATCAATTTAAAAAACAAGAAATATAGTTAAGAAGTATGTAAACATCTTTAATAAAGGATATTTATTTTTAGATACACAATAACGATTAATATTAACGAAATTGAATGATAGGATCTAAGATTTATCCCAAATTTTTATAATAAAAAAACACATTTGTAATACACATATGAACCTTTGAAACTCCCTAAAAACTGAAAATATAATATGGAAGAATAAGAAAATGTGCAACTCCTTGGGATCCGCATAATTACTTTTAAACATAAATCACCGACACATGAAGTTCATACAACTTAGCTCTCGTATACATACAGCAAATACTACGAAACAGCATGATTTGATCAATCGGTTTAAGGAAAACAACGTAAACTGCGGTAAAGGCACATTTTAGGCTATTAAAGCAACTGTTGATATACATTATTTATACTGTATATTGTATATATAATATATTATGTACCTTGTACACGTACGTATGCGCGAGACACGACGTACGTCTACAACGCTTACTCGAAAGTCCTCCACTGCACATACCATACTATAGTAGCCGTGTAGACTGTAGAGTGTGGATTGCAGGCAGACGGTTGAACATTCTTGGGTCTATACGAGAATATATCGTGTGAACTGTGAATTTCTGAAGATCATCCCGGCATTCGAATTGTTTTCGTTCTCTTTTTTGTAGATTTTACTTCATCATCGCCTATCTTACATATAGTAAGATGTATAACATACACGGGCACTTTGACTACTCCAAAACATATAATATATTTTCGCTTTCTGGTTTACGTATACGATATCACATTTATAAAGTGTCATGGGAAAATGATCATAAAAAGAAGCATAGTCACATACTGGATACATATACCTATGATATATAGGTAAACGATTATAAAGCTCCGCGCTCCATGTGTATATATGTATGTCCGAGTATTATATTGTATCTACATATATGAGCGTTCAGCAAATTGCATACATTAAGAAAAGCGGGCGAGGATCGTCATTCGTCTGATGAACACAAGAAGTATAATTGCGGTTGTATATATACAGGAATGTTCAACGTCTATACAAAATCCACACATCCATAAAATGTATAAGTTATACAGTACAACATATGTTGTGAGTGTGAGTTGTGACTATGTTTGTACTTTGTATCAAGGTGGGAAAAGGTGCATCGTTCCTACATGATGTATTAAATCATGTATAAACTATAATCACAATTGAAGATGTCCGGCTCCTCCTATGCATATTTTTTCATTCCGGTTCCATTTTTTGATTTAAACATTTCAACTTAATAGATATTAATGCATTTTCTTCATATTTAATTATGTATAAGTTTTCGGTTATATAATATAAGGTGTACAACTTTGCTCCCGCCGTTTTTTTAAGGCTTTAATATAAAAAAAATAGTCACATATTATTCAAAATATTGTCCATCGCTGGCCAACTTTCTCCCATCTTTCGGGCAACGTACGAATCCACCGTTGAAAAAACTGGTCATCTTTTGAATTGATCCAATGTTTTACTTCTACATAATTGTAATTAATTGGGAGATAAACTCATATTATTGGATTATATTATTTAATAACAAGATTAGTCCTACTCAGTATACCAGGTTGTCCATTTAAAATTATTTCAATTATTTGACTGCAGCTAAAATCAGTTATTCTAACACTACACATGCACACACTACAAAATGCGACAAAACTATTAACGATCCACATGCCCCACGCGTCATAATTGAATATTAACACAGTAATGAATAGCCGGCTGACCTAGAAGTTATTTGAAGATTAAAGAAAATGCGTTGCAATAGAAATATGTAACCCGCCATGAAAAAAAATAATGAAAATACAAATTAAATATGAAGCCTGCTATATCATTTGGTGGACGCACTTAATACATATTCAACATTGATAATATTAATAATTTATTATAAAAATATGGCCTTGAGTTTTAAAATTGCGACCTTAAAATGTTCAGCAAGTTTTCTTTTTTTATTAAATCCTATAATGTGAAAAAAATATTTAAAATTTTCATAGGTTTCTGAGAAAAAGTGTGACCTTGAAATGTTCAGCAAACTATATTATTTAATGAAAAGCAATTAACCAATCAGTGCAAGAAAAAGTGACATCATTTGGAATAATTGGGAAATTAAGCTTGAACACAAAATATAGAAATATGTACATTAAATACGTAGAGTGTAGACAGGATCATCTAGTAAACGCATCATATCAATAGGATTCCAATAATATACATATTTAAAACATTTAAGTACAAAAATGTCAGGGTTTCAACTTAACTCGATATATATATTTAAACAATATGTCATTAATCGTTTGTAACTCATTAACGAGTATAAATTAATACTGGAAATTTGACTGATCGATTGAATGATGAAAATGTGAAACAAGACGTGTTAACGTCCTTTTTCATCGATGATTCTTTTTGCAACTACATACACAATTTTTAATGCATGCATATGAACACATGCGTACAAAGCCAGTAAACCCCTCATAATTTTTGTCAACTTTCAATTAGATATTTTGTTTAAAGATTTTTTTTAAAACGCACATTGCTAAGGACGATTATCACGGACAGGTAAACACCATGCGGTTTCCACTTTCTACTTCCTCCGTTGCACAAATCATCCGCATAAAATGCAGTCAATTTTACATGACTGGGCAAGTGTTTGGGCCGCATGTACGCTTTTTAATATTAAATATACGCTCGATCGTGGGAATAATATTGATGAAAACGCGCTTATATATGCCTTATACTGCTGCCATTGTATGACTGGGCAAACAGGCAGCAACGGTGAGAGATTATTATGAGAACTAAGAAGCGACTGCAGACGCGGCAGGCAGTATAATATATGTATGTATATATATATTATGGCCACATGTACGGGGGGGGGGGGGGGGGGCAATACAAAATCGAACAGGGAAAGATTGTGTGTTTACGATTTTCCGGTCTTTCGTCGTCTTGTGTATAAAATGTATGGATACATATACATATATCTTTATTATATCCTTAAATATATTATGTATGGGTTTTTAAGGGTCTGAAGTCTGAACTCTGAAGTGAAGTCTCAACACAACGCAACTTATGTATAGTGGTCGGGTCTGTCAGAGCACGGAGGCCGCCGCAAAGTTTCGTTGTCACGTGTTTTTTATATTTGTAACCAAACCTTGTACTCCCGGAGAAGTGTTGTAATTCTAAAATGAATCAAACCATAGATGATGACTATCTTAAAATTCAATGCAGTTATTAGTTTTCTACGTATAAACACTGTAGGAGAGGTCAAGGTTAAATTAAATCCAAACGCATACATCTACACACTGCCAGCAATAATATGTACAGATAATAATTTTGCAGTTGTGAAAGCGCGTGCCCTAGTAAATATTTTATTTTGATAAGGAATATTATATATACTTTTCATGAATTTCGAATTTAAAACTTGTCTTAATAATCAAATTTCTCCTTACTCAAATATATATTAAATGAACTTCTCTCAGTTGTTAAAAAAAATTAAATTTAAATAATTTAATAATTAAAATCAGCTGATTTCCTTATCGGAATTAATATCGATAACGACTAACGTACACGTCGAGGGTCAACCTTAGGCCCACATATATTATATATAGGATTATAGCTTTATGTAGCAGAATTCACACACTCTCTCAATCAACAACAACGCACTGTGCGCCGAGGTGACGATTAGCGGCAGCCACAACAGACCACAATCCACATCGCGCATAACTCCTTTCGGGTTTTTATTTATGGAGACGACAAGTTTTTGGATTGTGTTTTCGGAATGTGTGAAAATAACAAGAAATCGGGAGGATGAAAAAAACAGCAACATGAAGATGAGACTCTCCAAAATTTTATCTCATCGCGAGTATTATGGCAACGCAAAGCGAGGCATAAACATAATGAGTCCGAACACAGACATAATAATATGTACCTTGTACGTCCAACAACAATAATATTCCCACCAATTTATGTAATGATAATTAATGGTAAAAACAGAAGAGGCCGCAAAGCTCAAAACAATTTAATTTTTCTCGACGACTAAGAAGCGACGCGCGCAAATCGCAAATCGCAATAGCGCATCTTCTTCACCATAATCGAGCGCACACGTACACTTACATAAGAAATACGATATATATATATGCGAATGCATTTAACAAGAAATTACTATGCGCGAATGGTATATTCGGCCAAACATCCGCGGAGTATGAATTTTTAAGAAGCTTAGTTCAGAACATCATTATTACATTAATTATAAAAAGAGAACTATGTATGTACTTGCCAGGTGAATGAACTATTTCATAATATTAAATGACATTAATATTCAAAATAAGTTCGCGACTCGCGTGTGCTTATTATTTTAACAATAACAAATATAAAGTTGTGCTAGGATGACGATTGACGACCTAAAGTAAATATTAGCAACGCAGCTTGCATATTGAAGCAACTTGTCCTTTAAGTACATTCTTTGTGTTCTATATTAAATATTTGCTAAATAAAACTCCGTTAAACAATTTATATATATATATATATATATGGGTTGTTCTGGGGTTGTTCGATTAAATCCAAACAGGATGTGTGTGCATACGGTGTGCACTGTGCACTGTAGACTCTCGAGCCTCAATTTATCGCGCGAGTTGCAAGAAACTTCAAAATAAAACACCTGAGCAAAACAAAAAACAATAATAAGCGTAGAATATTTTACTAGTTTATACCTCTATTTTAAGCTCGTATTCGGCTTGGAAACGATTTTTGTACCACAAATGGTTTGAAACAAATCAACCAAATATATATATTATTTGGTAATACGTCATTGAAAACCAAGAATGATAGAAAGAAATATTGCACACAGCGCATGCTAGCAATTTTAAAAATTTGACGTCATTGGTGACAAATTACCAAATTTATGTTTATATATTGCAGTAGGCAAATGAAGAGGCACCCAAAAATTTTGTTTTCAATACCATTTCAAAAGCGTCGCGTATACTGGCATCTGTGACGTACATGCGCAGAAAATACATTTTTATTTTTTATTTTAATTATATCATTCTTGATTGATATCTGTACACTTTAAATACAGGTAGATATTTAATATTTATGAATTTTCAGTGCATACGATTTATTAAAATTTTAAACAGTAATTTCCTTTCAAAAATGTGTTCAAAAAATTCTCCCCTGTTGCGGTCCGAACAAATAAAAAAAATATCGGTTGAATATATAAAACTAAATAGTCGCGCAACAAAAATGCGTCTCCTTTTCCAAAAAAAAGCGAAATAAAGAAGATGGGTAAGGTCTGAATATCATATAATACAGTTCATTCTAGGTTGTGTTGGATCCCTCGACCCTCATTGATCACTCCGCATCGATCGCTCTTTGTCAAATGGTTCAGGTAATAAATTATTTTAAGGGTAGTGATTTTCATATTATGTTCTTAATATATTTCGTAACTTTCCAAACTTCATGCTCATACGTCATACTCATACACCATTTCTTAGTTTTAACTTTTCAGGGTAAAACTAATATTATGTAGTCTGGTATCTTTGAATCATATCGTTATCACGACTGAAGCAAATGAATTAAAACAAGAATTAAAACAAAAAATGTTAACAACTCCACTTAAGCTAACATTTAATAGAAATCATGTACCTTTTGACGAGGTGTAAGTAAACATTTGCTGCATAAACTGCTGTAAAATTCACTCAAACTTATTTCGGGCTAAGTTGCTGTCATAAACATACAAACCAACATACATTTTCCAATACCGAAGAAAATGAATTACATGGAAAAAATTATTACTAATTCACGTGAATTTAAATCAATATGTACACAACAAATTAAATAGTGAACCGCAAAATAGATGCAAGTACAACTGACCATATGGAACTAATAATTAATACATACTTAGTTATTTTAAAATAATATGGGGTTACTTGGTCGTTTACTTTAAGGAGCTCTCAAAAAAAACTACATCGCAGGGAGAGCGAGGTGTGAATTTATATTCGACTGTTGCTCAACTACATTTTAATAAAGATTTTCGGAGATATGGAATAAGTGACCTTGAAATTTCTGAGTTCTGACCTTGATTTTTGGTACTTTTATTGAGATTATCAATAATGTAGAACATCATAGTACTCTAAAACACACAGTATTTGAATTACATATTTTCATTGTAAAAATATGACCTTGAAATGTTCAGCAAGTTTTCTTATTTTATTTTATCCTACAATAATCTGAAAAAAAAAAATTCAAAAATATTTATGGTTTCTGAGATACCGGCGGCGTACGCCGTACGTTGAACCCTTTTTTCCGATTTGGACATTGAAATGTTCAGCAAGTTTTCTTATATTATTTTATCCTACAATAATCTGAAAGAATTTTTTTGATATTGTGCAAGGTGGCTGAGATAGAAAAGTGGGGTTTGTCCTTGTCCACCCCCTTTTTCGCCAAAAGGAGCATATAGCGGGATATAGGATATATGCAGTTTTCCTTGGCAATAACTTGACCTTGAAAAATCGAAGATCCTATTCTTATATTTTTGTCTAATACTTTACAAAAAAATTTCATACAAATCGGTCCAGTAGTTTTTTTTTTTTCACCATAGTACATTATTTTTCTATATCACGGCGTACACCGTACGGATGTACTTTTGCACATTTTTTTCTAGACCACTTTTTTGGACTCAGGGGGTGTCAAAACGAGTTTCTGCATCATCAACTTTTTTTTCCGAAAAAAGTCGGATTTCAAATATTTCTATATGCATTTGGGGTCGTATATAAATTAAAAATATTTTGAATCTTTTTTTGTGTGTCGATTTTCTTACGCTCAATTTAATTACAATGAAACACAGGCGGTCGCCTATAAAACCTCTATATGGCTCACAATGTCGACCGAGCATTTCAGCCAAAGGAAACAAAAAATATCTAGAAAAAACTTTCATGAAGACGAACATTATTAAAAAAATTTCCGGGTCACAATTATAATAATTTCATATGCAAAATTAACTCAAAGACGTTGTGTAATGTTCTTTTATGCGTTGTAAATATAATAATTAAATACAACGGATGTTGAATGTCGTTGGTCGTTGCACGTATGCAAAGTTTTTTTTCCCTTTAATAAGATCCGGCTGGACAAAATACAATGGGTGTGTATATTAAGAAGCAGACACTGAATAAAAATGCAGTTCCGCGTTTAAAGCAGCTAAGTTTATACATCAAAAGAGCTATTTCCAGAATTTTACTGATGCTAACATGAAAAATTTACGAGTACAAAAAGGACGCACTTGAGGTTAAGAAATTAATTGTGTACTGTTACTAGTACACACACACAAACATACACACTCACTCTAAAAAAATAAAATCGTATCATTTCTTTAACAATTAAAAATCAATTCTTACCTTAAAAACTGTATAGATGTAGCAAACAAAATAAACTAAACTTATCATTTATTTGAACACATTTTTAAATAACTGCATTTGCTTTTATTTCTTTATTTTTTTTAGCACAAAACCTTTTTTTTTCTTAATTTTTACCCAGCTTAGATTTTTCTATTTGCTCATTCGGGTGCACTTCTTTTTTTAATGAAGTAAAAATATTCTTTTTTTAAGACACACCAACAATGAAGTATGTTATTTCATTAATTAGCTATTTTACTAAAAATTCACTCAAAATGATATCGCAGTGGTTGGCTTCTCTTTGTTGGTTGTGCCTGCACGTAATATTCAATGTTTTACAGTATATACGACTTATTTAAAAAAACAAGTTTGAATGTTTTTTTTGCAAATCAATTTTGTGGTTATAATATTGAAGATATGCGAAAAAGGATAACGCGGAACTCACGCACTCAACCTTCTGAAATCCCAACACTTTGAAATAAGCAATTTCAACGAGTTCGTAAATCGTATTCCCTTACTTTGTATCGTGGTCCGCCATAACTTTTTTCCTCACCATGGCCAATGAGCAGGGTTGTCAGTTTACTTGACTGATGAGACATGAGTACGTTCAATTCAAATTACAAGTGGGGGCTGTTTTTCTGTTTAATTTTTGCGACATAATTATAATTATACATATACTATATATAGTATATTTAAAACAATTCCGCGAATTGCATGTGAACGATGGCATAGTAATATGTATACGCATTCAATTTGCTCTTAATATATATATGTAAATAAGCTTTAAAAGATATATATATATGTGTGTTCAAAACGGCAATATATATATGTCTAGAAATAAAAATTTGCATATAGATATATATCTATATATATAGTGAAACACGTTTCAAAATAAATCTATATGTATTACACAATCTGTTGACGTACACGTAAACTGAATTGCACTTTTTATTAATTGTATTATTAAAATTTCACACCAAAAATAAATTTTTCATGGAATAAAAAAATAACATACCGAAAATGACTAGCAAATTAGAGATAAATGTACGAAGTTTAATATCGCATTGTGAAGAATTGTCCAAAGACACCTCCAACAACTGGAGGTTGAAAAAATACATCAAGTCTCTGGATACGATGATCAATGAGCTGGAAGAATCAAATGAGTAATAGTATTTTGAAAAACGTTGTGTTCAAAAATCTGAAATACCACTAATTGCATTAAACAGACGGCCAAATTCATTAGCATCCACGGAGTACCGAGTTCGCATTTCCACCCTAAAATCCACAGTTAATTATGTTGAAAGTCCCGCAAATCCCACTAAATTCAAAAGTCACATCAGCGACAAAACAGGAGAGAGTGTCATCCGGGAAGTGAATCAACTGCACAAATCAAAGTACCAAAATGATATGCGAACTGAGTTATTAGGCATTGATGGTGCAGGCATTGGTGGTTTGCGAAAACGGGGGCCTAACGCACAAGATCAAAGTGAGGATATGGGCGAGGCTTTTAAACACTACAGTAACATTCAAGAGAAACTCGCCGAAGACATGTTGATACTTACAAGAAATTTAAAAGAGCAAACTCAAGCTGCCAATATAATTATTAAGCGGGATACTGAGGTAAATGATTCCATTAAATGCTATTACAGTTATTCATTTTATTTTTTTATTTTTACTAGGTTGTAAAAAAATCAACTCTTTATACTGATAAAAATATAAGCAATTTGGGGAAAGAATCTGACACATTGCAAGGACATTCAAATAAGGCTTGCAAGTGCTGGCTGTGGTTAATTTTTGCATTGGTTATTATTATTTTCATGTACATGATTATTTTTATGAGATTTGTTAAAAAGAAAACATATTAAATTTGAATTATTTTTTTTAAACAAGTTTTTTTTTGGTAACATTCGTTATTCGTTTTTGTTACGGCGGTAGTTATTAATTTATAAATGAAATAAAATCAATTGTTTCATCAATAATTGTCTACCACTTTTTTCGTTCAGCGTTCTATTCTCATGATGATCCTTAATTGAGGAAAATATACATATATATATTATTGTCAATATGTAATTTTGACAGTTTCCATTTAATATATATAATGATTATATAAAATATTCTGTATATGCGCTATTTCAAACGCGCTTAGAAGTATTAAGGAGTACATATATGATTTGTTTTCACAAAATTTTATCTGCAATATAGGATTTATTTAAAAAAATATAATACATAATTAAAACCATGTTTACCCTTTGGAATTTAGTCGAAGCGGGGTTGCTATTTCTCAATGCAGTTTGCATTCTCCACGAGGAACGTTTCTTGGTCAAAAGTAAGTATAACTGCTTATTATATTGACTCGACGAGCTTGTACCACGTCATTTATTCTAAATAGTCGGTTGGGGCGCCAATACTAATGTCCAAGGATTTGGAGAAGCTCCTACCGTAAAATCACAAATGCTTAATCTGGTACGCAGTATTCGGACTGTCGCCAAAAGTAAGTAAAGTCAATAAAATAAATTTTTCCTACATAACTTTTACTTCAATTACAATTTCAGTTCCATTAATATTTCTTAACGTTGTTGCGATAGTCTTCAAACTACTGCTGGGCTGATAATAAAGTTTATAAAATATAGCACGTCAAGTTAAATATTTTCTGTGTTTAAATAAATAATTTTTTAAATAATATAAATTATATTATATACATTTTTTATTTTTTCTTAATTAAGCTATTAAATTTGGCCTCTAATCGCTGACTGTACGCATCCAGTTGGTAAGCAGCGACTTCCAGTCGATCTACCGTGATATCAATAGCATCGATTTGTTCTAAATAAGGCATCTGCAGTATTTGAAAACATTTATCATTAAAAATTAAAGAACTGAATCATATCAACGTCGTACTAATTCATCCATTTTTTGTTTCAACTCAGCTGATGAAACTGCAAGGCTTTCAGTTATCTGTTTCATGTCGGAATACTTGGAAATGGTTGCACGATTCATATTTTCCAGTAATTTGTAGTCTTCCATTGGTGAATTCAACTCGTGCGAAACATACTCGCATGTCTTTTGAAACATTTTTGTTGCCAGACGGCTAAGATTTGGGTCATGCGGGTCGAGGGCCTCAAAACTGGATGTACTTGTGGATAGGGTTGGTCCACGGATTGGGGAATCTGTAATTCCATCGTTACTCTCCTCCATGATAGGTTTAATAAAAACAATTTTTATGAACAAAATTGTTTGATGAAATTGTTTTAGTTATTTTCGCCTTATTAGAGCTTTTAATGAATTTTTTATTTTTTTTGATTACTTTTCAATATATATTTTACACATTGCAAATGACAGCTTATGTGATTACCTTTCTTATATATATATAAAGTCTATTATTGTCACAATTGCACAGGAGTCAAGTTATGGATTTCGAAACAATCATTTATGAATTCATATGTTTCTTATTAGAAATTAATTTTTTAATTTTTAACATTTTAGTTTATATATGACCTATGTTTTTTTTTCGAAAAACTATATATGTAAACAATCATTTATGAATTCATATGTTTCTTATTAGAAATTAATTAAAATTAATTTTTTAATTTTTAACATTTTAGTTTATATATGACCTATGTTTTTTTTTCGAAAAACTATATATATACTTATACATGTTCCAAAAATATTCGTAATCTGCGCCATGCATGTATCCAGCTATATGTCATAATAATTGCGTTTGGTACATATAATATATGTATTGTGCAATCATGAAATTTGTGTCTTTCTAAATATATATGATTAAATTGCAACAAAAAAATTGCCTTAACATAAATAACGGCATGATTAAAAAAACAATATTAAGCTGTATTCAATTGCGATAATCAGAATTCTCACAGCAAAATGTCTATTCTCCTCTTACTGACTGTGCTTCTGGGTGCCACTTGCATTGCAGGTGATTGGCTTGTTTCCATACACAGCGAAACGCAACGGCTTCGAAAGGCAATTGCTGATAATGGAACGCATGCTATAGTTGGGGCACTTACCGTCTTTATTGTAGTGTACAGCGTAGATCGAAGAAGCAGCAATGCATTTCTTATGATTGTAGTTGGTTCGATGATTTCGTCACTTATTGATTTGGATCATTTTATTCAAGCAAAGTCAACTTTTCTTTCGGTATGTATTATTTTGTAAAATTTATTTTTAAATTTTCTTAACTAATTTCCTTTAGGATGCAGTCCATTTAAGTCATCGTCCGTTCCTTCATTGCAGCACAATTATTTTGCTTATTGTTGCACTATGGAGTATTGCAATGTGTACCAGACAACCGTTCGATAGTATCATGTGGATTGCAGTTGTACTTTGTGCTTTTGTTAGTCATCACATTAGAGATTCTACCAGGCGTGGATTATGGTTTTATTTATTGGGTAATTCTCCCCCAATACCATATGTTGGATATGTTTGTCTAATTGTGGCATTTCCATATGTAGTTCGTTTGTTAATTAATTATGTGATATCAACACAGTTTTCAATGGGAAAACAGTATAAAAATATTGCATTCAGTACTGATATACACGATATATAGCTCCCTCATATAATATTGATCACAAGTCTTCGTCACATCAAAATCTTGGATCATAAATTTTTACAATTTTAAAATGAATTTCCACAATTGTGAATTATTTTATTAATAAATAAATTTCACAAAAAATATAATTTTGTTTCAAGGATAAATGGTATGTTGCGTAATTCTAATGGCTGTCCATAAATTGAAGTTCTGAAAGTAAAAGTACGGTGTTTGGAAGAGGTCTCGGCTGCGGCGATAGCACAGTAATTGTCTGTTTAACGACGTCCACGTTAGTTCTAGATAAAAAAATTAAAAGATAATCAGTGTTGTTTTAAATTTTTTAAACAAGCATTCTAAACAAGACTATATTTAAATAATAAAGGTCCACCAAATTCGAAAATCAAACTTGTTACGAGTAATCAACTGAATAGCGAAAAAAACTTACACGCAAATAAATCCAGCGACATTGGTGTTGATGACGTCTTCCTCAATACTTTCAGCAAAACTGATCGCCATGATATGATGCAATAAAGATTGTCCTGGTTGAATAGCCACCAACTTAGTTTTATTGTCCTCTGCCTTCATTCCAAGCGGCATACATGAGTCCGGCAGGGGTGGTGCACCAATTTTATAAATTTTGAGATCACTCCATTTCACATCAATGGAATGCGGATAAAATTGTGATGAATGTCCATAAAAATACTCTCGAATCCTGAGATCACGTGTCTCGGCACGATGGTTACTACCACGCTCCACAACGCCACCACTCTTCGGCAAAAACACCACTTCCACATCTGGAGGCATATCCCGTAACAGTTGATTGTACAATCTCTCCTGATCAAGAACAAAGATTGCGCACACTTCAAACGCTCGCGCTGCATGTTCAAGGTGTCTATAGCCACTACCCTTAACCCATCCACATGTGTTAATTACAATACCCGAACATTTTGCTTTTTTATTTGAACGCATTCGTTCCAGAGTGACTGCGGCTAGCCTCGAAACACATACCTTAAAAAGAGCGTCATTTTCACCTGGGGATTTGTGGCCATAATGGTAGACAAGTGGGGCTTGCTGTGAAAATCCTTCATCCACGGAGGCTGGTCGTTCGACCAGAAGTGCACCTATTGTACCCGGTATTGAGATGTTACCTTGGCCAACATCTAAATCAACGTATATGGGACGACGACCCAAACGAACTGCATAGTTCAAGAAAATTCGTGTAAGCGTTGATTTTCCTACGTCTGTTGGGCCGACAATCATCACAATTGGTCCTTGTGTGTTGTTTTCTTCTGAATTAGTGCGCATTTGTTCCAATGCGGCATGTGAGTTTAAGTATTGTACCATTGGGGTTTCTTTGGCTACATAACTGACATCAGTGTTGCCTTTGACAAATAGGGTGCAACCATGATAAGTGAAGACAGCAACTTTGGCGCCCGTATGAAATTCATATGGTTTTCCTTTTACCAATTCAGTGCCAAAGACTTCAGCGTAGCCCAATTTTAGCTATCATTGGATTACGAATTATTATTATTGATTAGAATCGATATATAAAACACTTTACCTCAACTATGATCTTCTCATCCTTTCCTTCAATTTCAAAACGAAGCTCTGTGTTTGCTTCCAAGTTGAATTCTTTCCCAACTTCGCTTTCTTCAGTCATGGTAATATTGTTATTACTTTACGCGGTGGTAATAATAAATAATAACCCGATTCTAAGAACTACACTTGCGCCAGCAACAATTACGAATTGAACTATGCAAATCTATTTTGTTTCATTTTTAAAATAATTCACGCTTAAAGTTGATTTAGAAATTATAATCTGTTGGCTGTCAAAACTTTCCTTTATTGACGCGTTAGACTCTAATATATTATTATATATTTAAATATATCGCGGCCATAATATTATATAGCGACTAGATTAGATACATATATTATTTCGAAGAAGTAGCATGGACTCGATATAATTGCTTACAATTGTTATACTTTCTGAATTCGTGCCGATGTATGATGGCCAATATTAAAAATGATCCTTGTTGCTGAAGAGATTTTTTTTACCAGAAACACGAATTTTATCAAAAAAGTATCAATGGACAATGAGTAATGACTGACTTAGGGTCTAAGCTTAATAAAGTAATCAAGCACATTTAATAAGGAACCCCTCTTAAAAATTTAATACACCCTGTGTGTCTTATATATAACAACATAGATATATAGATATATTGAAATTCCAAACAAAAATTTAAATTGAAACGTCATACAGGTTAAAATGCACTTTCGCAGCGCCCTTTAACATTGAAGTACTTTCTTTCCTTTCAGTCACAGCCTGAAAATCGGCAGAATAATTTTGAATAATAAATCAAATTTGCCATTAATTAAACATATTTTTGTGAAATTAACTATTTCAAAATTGCAACCATGTATGAGGATTACGGCGATGAGGTAGGTGTTTGGCATACTCTTAAAAATTATTTACCAAATTTACTTGAAACATAACCTACAAAAACAACGCCATTTTGTGTAACGTGGAGTCGCACTGATTTGATACAATATTTATTATTTGTTTATTTGCAGGAATATATCTACGATGATGGACCAACTGGCGATCCAAACTTGGATCTTGAGTATGAGCGTAACTACGCCAGCAAGATGCCTGAAGTGGTGAAAAAGTTTTTGATATATTTCCGCAACAGCATCTATGATGGTGTCACGTTTGAGATCCAGAATCTGTATGAGAATACGTTCCCCAAGTTGAGTGAGCAATTCTTTGAGAAGCGAGAATGGCCGGGCGAGGAAGAGATTGCGCCAATGTTCGAAAAACAAGATGTCTTCATGATCTTGTACAAGGAGTTGTACTACCGGCATATCCATGCGCGTATTCCAGGTGGGCCAACATTGGATCAACGCATTAATTCGTTCTACAACTATTGTCTATTCTTTAATTTAATATTGTCGGCATCGAAGCCGGTAAGCCTGGAGTTACCCGATATCTGGTTGTGGGAATTGGTGGATGAATTCGTTTACCAATTTCAAAATTTCGCCCAATACCGGGCACGTCTTACCGACAAGACAAAAACCGAAATGGATCAATTGTTGCACAACAACAACAAAGTTTGGAACATTTTGTGCGTGTTGAATGTGTTCCATTCGTTGATTGATATGTCAAATATTAAAGCACAACTGGAGGAAGCTGCGTCGGGTGGTGATCCTGACGCGGTGGCTGGAGAATTTGGCCGGCATTCATTGTACAAGATGTTGGGGTACTTCAGTTTGGTCGGACTTTTGCGTTTGCATTCATTGTTGGGTGATTATTATCAGGCCATCAAGGTATTGGAACCAATTGAGATTCAAAAGAAGAATCAATACACTCACATACCGGCATGTCAAATTTCGATTTCTTATTACGTCGGTTTCTCGTACATGATGATGCGTCGCTACTCTGATGCCATTCGTACATTCTCCACGATTTTGTTGTACATTCAGCGTACAAAGCAATTCTATAGCTCTCGTTCGTACCAGAACGATCAGATTAACAAACAGACCGATCAAATGTACCATTTGTTGGCTATATGCTTGGTATTGCATCCCCAATACATTGATGAATCCATTCAGCAAGTGTTGCGAGAGAAGAACTATCACGACAACATGTACAAAATGCAGTGTGGTGATTTAGAAGTATTCAAGAACTTTTTCACTTATGCTTCACCCAAATTCGTGTCACCATGCCCACCTTCCCCAGAGGCATCTGTTGAAGACTATACTAAAGAGCCAATGGAACATCAAACTCAAGTATTTATGGATGAGGTTCGTCAACAGCAACAATTACCAACCATTCGCTCCTATCTAAAGCTGTACACGACATTACCACTTGTTAAATTGGCCTCGTTCATGAATCAGAAGGCCAACGATGCAGACGAAAAGAAGATTGGCAATTTATTGATTCATTTGTTGTGCTTCAAACACAAGATGAAAAACGTTGTATGCACCAAGGGATCAGCTGGTCTTGATGGAAAATTCCAATCGGGCTCCGAATTGGACTTCTTTATTGATAGTGATATGATCCACATTGCTGATACAAAAGTTTCGCATCGTTATGGTGAGTTCTTCCTGAGGAAGATTCTCAAGTTTGCTGATCTTAATCGACGTCTTCATCACATCAAAATCTAGGTGTAAAGTAAACTTTTGCAACTTAAAAGATCATGCTAGTAGGCAAAATAATAACACCATAAATTGCCACAATTGTGAATTTTCTTAAAAATAAATAAATTTCACTAACAATATTTTTGTTATTTCTAAAGATAAATTGTACATTGCGGAGTTCTAATGGCTGTTTATAAACTCTTCTGCAAAGAACTGTGTTTGGAACAGGTCTCGGCTGCGGCGATAGCACATTAATTGTCTGCTTTACGATGTCCACTTTAGTTCTAAAAAATTTTCATCGCATCTACACTACCGGTCAAAAGTCTAAAACCACTAAAAAATTTGCCGTTTTTCAATCTTTGAAATGTACTTGTTCAGCCCTCGATTAAGAATATTACAAAATTTTTGCAAACAATTAGTAATTTCATTATTAACTGCAATAAAAATGCACCATTTTCTTTTAGTTCGGAAATAGTATCAATTAAGAAACGGAAAGTGCAATAATTGGCTAATTAGCCCTTTATACACTGGTTCCTTTCATTCAAAGTCAGTGAAGCTTTTCAGATCTAATTCCTTAAAGTTAAAAATAAATAAAAATATGCCACAAGGCTGTGAATTTTAACCCGAATTAAGAAGCCAGATAGTCCTACTTCATAATCGTGAACTTTCTGAAAGAAAAATTGCTCAAGAATTGAACATTACTAAGTCAGGAGTTCATTTCACAATTGCTAGAGTAGGCACTACCGGAAGTTATCGGAGCAGATTGAGAAGCGGACGCCCTAGGAAAACCTCCAAATCGGAAGATTTAAAAATAGTAGTCACTAGTAAGCGAAATAGGAAGCTAACGGCACCAGAAATTTGTGCTGAGCTGAACAGCAGCAGAGAATCTCCAGTATCAGTTTCCACCAAAAAAAAATAAAAACATCTCGCCTGGGCCAAGGCTCATCGGACATGGGAAATCGACGAATGGAAAAAGGTTCTATGTACGGACGGATCTTAATGATATGTAAAAATTCATATTTTATTTAATGTTTTGTGCCAAAAGACTGTCTTGTTTTCAATAATAATTATTTAATATGCCAATAGTTGATAATCAATTAACAATTAAGTATATTCGTGCCTTCATGGTTTATGCCAGATAATTAATTATAATTCTACACAAAATCCACTCGTCCCACATAATCCAAAAAACAAAATATATGTGTATATGATGATATATATATTTGAACAATTAGTACATGAAGCTATTTTTTATCCGCATACTGTTAAAACTGTATATACATTATAATATGTATACTACCTTATATTTATTTAGGTCGGAATGCATAGTTGTTACAAACGTTGTGTTTACATTTCTAGAGTCAACATTCACATTTCGTATGCACAGACGGTATTACAAATTTAAACTATTGTTTTAAAGACCTATTTTGGAGTCTAAAAACAGTATCAAGAAATTGCAAGGGTTGTTTCATAAAAGACGATGCGTGTTGCAATCGCAGAGCAATGTTATTGCAATAGACGCAGTTTTTTTAGTACGTTCTAAACGATGACATGGTTTAAATATTAACTATTTTAAAATTATCAGTCCTATTCTGGCGCTGTGACTATTTTACAGTCACAAGCGCTTGTGACTATTTTTCTTGTGACTGAGTTTGTGACTGATTCCGAATTTGGTATTCTGGAACAACAGTATCAATTTGAGTCACAAGAACTCTCCAAAAACTGCGGAGAGTTGATGCGAGTCATATGTCATTTCTATTTCAATGTACATAGGTTATGTTGAATCAAAATAAAAAAAAACACAAACCGTAAAACATTAATCGGTCGGTCAACATCTTAATTGTTTAAATAAAAAAAAAAATGGAATATCTGAGTTTTGAACGTTAAATGGTTCTAGCTCGTCAATCAAATTTGTGGCAATTACTTTTGGAAGGCGAAAGTGTTGTCTAAAAATTTCGTCATTTTCTTCAAAGGGATTTGTTGAATCTCTCAGACTTTTAAGTTTTTGTCGTCGCAGTGATCTATAATCAATAGTTTTAGTTATAATTGATGAATATTTGTTAAAAGTACTTACTTGTTTTCTTCTTCATTTAGTAAAATTACTAGTAAATTCAATATTGCGTCCATATATCAACTTTTATATTTTAGTTCGAGTTAATTTTTTTTTATTATTATTCACAACTGATACGCTGCGTGACTGAAAATATTTGTTGTGACCAACTCTATAGCAGGTCACAAGCTGTGACTATTTTCTGTGACTGTCATAGCTTGTGACTGTCACCAGAATACCAATATTTCTCCGCAGTCACAAGCTGTGACTAATTTCTCTTTTGTGACAGTCACAGCAAGTTGTGACTGTGTTCAGAATAGGGCTGTATATTTAATAACGTGTGTAATGACATGTTGATCTGACTAGATCAGGATCAACAAATTCATCGATTCATGAAATGTAAACACAACAATTGTAACAACAACTATGCATTCCGACCTTAATTCTTGTTAATTTTTCATATATCTATCAATTAAAAATTTTGAATATATCTACATATATATGATTACATAAGATATTTATTTAATAATATTTTGTGCTTACGCGTTGGCATTGTATTATGAAATCGCCTGCATTATCATCTGGCTGTAATAATGACAGCTGTCATGGCGCGCGCGCATATATAAAACAAGTACATATATATATGGGGTTGCCTTATGATAAATGTACATATATGAAATGTGAATTATGAATATTAAAAATACAAATGGCTGATGCAAATTTCAATATGCTGATTGCTGTCGTTTTACTTGCGTTTCCATTAAAAAAATAATTTAATCATCGCAAAAAGTGTGTTTTTTAAAATAACAAATTGATAAATTTAAAAAAAATTATATATTTGTGACGCTGGGTTATAAAATCGCATATTTAAAAGCGCTACTGCTGTACGTTAGAAAGTGCGACGAAAAAAATTGAAAAATCGATAATCTGCACAAAAATCTAAGCTATCGATTATATTTGGCCACACAGGAAAGTGCAGCATTTTAAGTATTGCTTGTGTACTTAACGTCTACAATTTTTGTTTTAAATGTATTAATAATTAAAGAAATTACAATTGAAAAAATATTTCTAAAACAATTGGGTTATGTATAACGGCATTGGTTTAACAACGCCAAGGGGCTCCGGCACAAATGGTCACGTTCAAAGAAATTGGGCCTTTGTCCGACCCGGCAAAAAGGACAGTGTTACTTACAAGACAGAGGACGATTTGGCCAAATTGGATGCTGCCTCAAATCGGCATCCGAATCAGGACATTCTTGATCACGAGCGGAAGCGAAAGATTGAGGTGAAATGTGCAGAATTTGAGGAGATTCTCGAAAAACAAGGGTAGGTACTTGAATACTTTTTGTAATAGCTTTTAATTTAAAATTTTGGCAATATTTGTTATAGATGTTGTGACGGGGAAGTCAAAGAAAAGGTTGACATTTACAGGAGTAAGTTAATGGGACAAGGAAAGGCTGAACTACCCAAAGATGATTTTGGACGAGTGCTGTAAGTTCAGAATTTTATAATTTTAAAATATTTGTTTTTTACAATACATTTTTGCTGATTTTTTATGCTGCCATGTTTCAGTCATGTCATCATAATGTTTTTGGCATATTTGATAATAACTAATAAGTGCATGATAACGATAAAATACGAGTATTGAATGCACATTGTGACATTACACATACACATTTAACTTGATAGTTGTTGTTTGAGCGCAGATTGCAGAACCGCAAAAATGTTTTTTTTTTATTTAAGTACCTATTGTACATATGTACATATATGATTTCAAATTTCTTACACTTGCATGTACAATGTATGTACATATATATTAAATTTCAGCAGTTGGTAAAAAATCTTTTCTTTATGAAAATTGTACCAACAAATTATAAATAAATAAAAATAACTCTTCTAGAATATGTATTAGGATTTTCAAATTTTGATTTTAATTTGGTTCTTGGTTCTTATTTAGAAAACTTAAATTGTTACTATTACATAAATTAGGAGTAACAACCAGATAAACATACCTATAAGAACAGATGAAAGTCCACCCCTTGTTTCAGTCATGCGCAAAGCAATATTTTGTAATTTCTCCATAAAAATCAACCCTCAATTATACTCGTATACTGCGTGTATGTATTTTCACCCCAATTAGATTTAGATATACAATATAAATATATATGTACAGTACAAAAATTTTGCTTAGGTCATATCATTCAAAATGACACACCTTGGTGGGTGGGTCACGCGTTCGGTTTTTAATTAAATTTCATTGTGTGTGTTTATTTTCTGTTGATTATTGTTTGTTGTTTTTGTTATTTAATGAACGAAATTTTATATTGTACATACGAATTAAAGTTTTCGTTTGTACCCAGCATGAGTGATATCAATTTTTTTATAAAAGCTTTTGCTACTTATTGGTGTAAAAGTTTGCAAAATGGCGAATCTTGGGAAAAATCAATAATCGTCGCGCTGTGGGGGTGAAATTAAAATCATATGAAAATGCTGTAATTTGTAAACATCATTTTGTGGAAAAAAATCACAAAAGTCTTCCAAATACCTAGTGATGTATCAATATTAATTTAAGTGTATATGTTTAAGTGCAACCAAGTCTTCCAATATCTTGTTGTGTTAATTTAAGTGTAGTTTTAGTAAAAAATGTTTCATATTAAAGTCTTCTAAAAATTGTGAATTTAATAATCACAATTCACCATGACTTCTATCAATTCATTGTATGCATCTTTAAATGCTCAAAAGAAGCAACTTGTTATAAAATCAGCTACAAAAAGACGTAGAAATCGAAAGAGTTTCACACGAAAACGTCGGCGTATTTTCTTTGAGCACGATGTCCGTCACAATGCCGAGGGACTTTTTTGTGGTGCATTAAATAACCAACCGAATATTCCCATCAATTATTCGATCCCCCCTAATTTACCAGCTAGCTGTAAATTCAAAAAAGTTGATGATTCTAATTTGGACAATACATCAAGCTGTTTCATGATAAATGCAGCAGCTCCAAAGACCATTGCGAGTGGTGTTTCATTAAGGTCAAACACACATTACCGGTCGAGTAAACCACTGATAGTTGCTCGACGATTACGGCGAGGAGGCTGTTTATCTACAAGAGCAGAAAACCTAGTTGTTGCACCATTAAAACTACCACCGTTGGGTGCATGTTGCCATTGTCATTGTGCGTTCAATAAATTGTCACCTACGTCATTACAACATAATAAGCCAGTTATGCAAAATAAAAACAATAATAATGGCTCTTGGATGCAAGGCACTTCTCACTGTGGTGCAATGCAACAATTTAATGTACGCCGCCCGATGCGAAAAAGCAATAAAATTCTAAATCGTTATGTTGGTCTCACTGGAGCCGAAAACAGTCCTGCAATGCTTCGAATGCGTGAAATGCGTTCTGTTGTGAGGTGTGGTTTTTGAAAACATAAGTTATAATAAGTTTTTTTTTTAGATTTTATGGTTTGCAATCGTATACAAAAACTAAGATCAATTTATCCATACAACTTTTATTCAATCGTTAACTGTTTTTTGATTTCATATTGTTATTAGTATGTCATTATAAATTTTCCATAAAACAGCGTTCGCGAGACCCATCAAATCGCTGAGGCTCAACAGGAAAAGAACGCCAAATTGCGTGAGGCTTTCGGCATTTCCGAGTATTTTGTGGAGGGCTCTAGCTTTGATCCAGAGCGCAAAGCACGCGAAGAACTTGCCAAAGTCGAAGCACTGCAAAAAGAGTTGCAAGCCCAAAAGGACAATGAGAAAGTGTTGATGGCTGCAGTCAACACCTCTAAGCCGTATGTTATTTTGCGGACTCCACCAATGATGCATGATGGCAAGGATGATGCCGATAATAATGGCGGCTGCGGTAATGGTGGTGCTGGAAAAAAAAAGAAAAAATCCAAACGTAATCATGATGAGTAAGTATTTGTTTTATCTTATGAACTTGTAATATAAAATAAAATTTTAGTTTAATATTCGAATAATAATTAGTGGTAGGTATACTAATAATTTAAAAATTTTTACGCAAATGGCTTGTTCTTTTTGTTCCACTTTTACAAATACTCCCATACATATTGCTAAACTGCAACTTGAATAACGATCAGAACTGGAAGTGTTGAGGAACGTAAGCGGGAGAAAAAAAAAAAGTCAAAGAAGAGCAAAAGGTCAGTAGAATTTGGGATCTTGTGTTGATGTTTCTGTTAGAGAATTTTCATACAAAAAAAATGTGCCGCAAGAATAAAACGAAATTAATCCTCATCGATATGTTCTCTTTAATGCTACTACTACTTTTTTGTAAACTGTGTGTGTGTTGAGAACCGCTACTTGCACGTATCGCAAGGAGATCGTTACAGGATAATGTCAGATAATTGCGTTTAGTATTATGTACTTCTAATTCCCCAAAGTTGTTTTATTTATTGTTTATAAATATTCTTTTTTATTTATTGAAAATCAACAATAATTAAATATTTAGCTAACATTCTGCAGTGTTAAAACTTAATATTTCACAAAATCTTATATATTGTATTATTATATAGAAGTTATTAATTCTTCTTTCTGTGATTTATTTGTTTTTAATTTTTGTTGTTCAGTTTTAATGAAATTACCATTTTATTTATTTTTGAAATACTATATACATGTATGGAAATAAAATCATTCCCACTCTCAACCCTATAACATTATCAATTAAAATGGAATTTCAGTGGTAAGTATGCTGCAAAACGATTTCGCTTTCGTCGTAAGTTTTGGTTTTTGATTGACAATTTAATTTTTTCTTATTTTTATTTGTATATGCCATGTGGCCATTTTAGGGAATCAATCAAAATGATATCTGTTAATTAAGTAACATTATATAAAAAGAAACATATATTTTTTCAATTTGCAGTTTTTTTTTGCATACAAATTTATTATTTGTTTTTTATTGATCTAAGGTTAAAAAGTTTCACCTAATAATTGTATTTCTTATTTTCGTCTATAATTTTGGTTGACTCCTTAAACATATTTTGTGTAATTAACTATCATTGTACCTACCAAGAAGTCTTACTGACAATAGCATTTATTTTATGGTATCTAAAAATGTTACGTTTATTCAAAATGTTGACAAAATACAAATAAAATAATTAAAAACCAAATCTATTCTGATGTTAAAAGAATACAAACAAATCAAATCAATGAATTTTTCTGTCATTTAAATAAAATAAATAATTTTTCTTTTTTATTAAGACAGACCTATTATGACGATAAATTGATAATGAAAGGTAAAAACACAAATAACAACTATGTATCTCATCAATTTGAAAAATAATTTAAGAACAAATCAAAATGTAAAAAAATTTATTGTATTTGATTAACAAAATTTAGTTCTGTTCTTACGTTTTGTCATATATTTTTTTAATTTTCTGTGTTTTTGTTGTTACTGACTTCGAGGGTCTGCGTTTAGAAAGGATGATAAAATTTAGCCGTTAAGAAAAAATAAACAGAAATCGCTCTCTTTATTTATTTTTTGTTAAAACACATTGCATCCAACTCGTTTTTAACTATTGTGTATTTGACTCGCTGCAGGTCACACAAAAAAAAGAGCGGCAAACAATCCAAGAAAAAACATCGTCGTCGAAATCATTCATCAGACAACAGTGTAAGCGACTCCATGTCGGATTCCTCATCAAGTGATTCCGAAGCTGACAAAGAAGAGAACGTTGTTAAAAAACAAAGGAAATCTAAAAAGGAGAAAGTGAGTATCGAAGTTATTTGTTATTAGAAAAGTATTCATAATAAATAATTTGCATAGAAAACAAAAAAGGATAGAAAAAAGAAGCGAACTCGTCATCGTTCAAACTCATCGGACTCAAGTGTTGTCAGCTCACCTGAAAGAGTTCCCCGCAATCGTTCAAAATCTCCCAACGATAATCGGTTGAAGAGGCGTCGTAGTACAAGTCACAACGTGATATCAACTTCAAATGCCAACCTGCCGAACAATAGAAAATCCAGGTCGCGTGATCGGAAGCGTCGATCTCAAACTCCAGTTCACGATAAGAAACGAGCAATGAACAAGGAAGATATAAAGAAAAGTCGACGTCAATCAACAAGTAGCAGTCGTGATAAGAGTAGCATCAACAAACGTGTTGATAAGGATATGAATAAGAAAAAGCGGAGGGGGCAGAGCTCTCCCTCTAAACGGCAAGAAGGAAGTCCCAAACGTGTGCGAAAAGATCGTTTATCATCTACAACCAAGGATAAAAAGCGAAAGCAGTCGCGATCATTGTCCAAAGAGAAGAAACGAAAAGTTGCACGATCACTTTCAAAAGACAAAAAGTCCGTGGTAAAGAGGAGCAGAAGTTCTCGTTCCGTATCAAAAGACAAAAACCGCAAAAATGCGTATTCAATTTCCAAGGGAAAGAAAAACAAAAATTTAAAATCAGATTCTGTGGAAAAAAGGCGCGAAAATTCTCAGTCACCATCATGCAGTAAGAAACAACGAAAATGCAGATCAAGGTCAAACTCGAAGAAAATGCGACCAAAAGAATCGAAATCACCAAAATATGTCCGCAGAAATCAGTCAAAACAGCGGCGTATTAGTAAAATAGATTCTCCAAATATTGCTACTAATCGAGATCGATCTGTATCATTTAAACGTCGCTCACACGAAAAGCAACGTGAGAATAGCAACAACGGCATACAGAGCACTCCAAAACGACAAAGACGTGAAAAATCAGATTCCCTAAAACCGTCAGAAAGACGGCATATTTCAAGGAAATCAAATTCCCCTAAACACTCTGATAGACGAGAAGTTTCAGTAAAATATCAAATTAAAAGCCCCGTAAAGAAAACATTACGTGAAAAATCTTCTTCTACAGATAGACTAACTTCAATGCGCCGACTTTCTCCAATGGCTGAGGGCTCAAAGTCATTGTTATCGCGACAAATGGATCGTAATTCTGATAGTCAAAAACGCAAAGGTAATAATTCAGTGTGGCGTAAATCGCTATCAAAAGAGATGAGAAATCGCTCAATGGAAAAGAAAAAAGAAAGTTCTCCAAGGGCTCGTGAAAATTCATCTCCTCGCGACGTTCGGAATCATTCTTCGTATGATCGTCATTTAAATGATAGCAAATATTTTGATGCCGAAAAAGATAAATGTTATACAAATTCTACTAGTAATGGTCGAGTACGTTCATTCAAAAAGAGACATTCTAAAGATAGAAAGCGGACCCCTTCCAATGAAGATAGAACCCGAAAATCAGAAAGAAATCACAACAAAACTGAGAGAAGTAATTTATCAAGAAGTGAACGTGAACGTTCGCCGCATCGTGAACACACCAGAGAATCCCGAACTAATAACCCGACGCGTCGGAAGTCAAGATCCCCATCTGTTTCCAAAATAATTATTGCTTCAAGCATGGAGAATGTCAAACGGAATGAAACAAAACAACGATCTCGATCTTCTTCATTATCTACTACACGAAACTCAAATCCAAAAACTACTTCACATACTCCACAACGAAAATCAACTACAGATAACGTAAGGAAATTGCTGAAATCTCGATCAAGATCCTATTCATCGTCAGATTCAAAATCATCCAAATCATCATCTTTATGTCGGTCGCCACCACCTCGGCGAGTTGCAGAAAAAGTCCACGACAATCAGACAGCTCAAGTGGAGAAGCGCATTCAAAACACACGAAACTCTCGCGATGAAAAACGAAAGCCACAGCCTGTGGTCCGATTGCACTCCGACGGAGAAAGCACTGATCGTGAAACCCCGACCTCTAAAATAGATGAGCTGATAAATCCCAATAAAAGCGACGAATTAAAAGAACTTAATTTGCTGAAGGCCATTTCAGCCAAAGCCAAGGAAAAAATCAAATCCATAGAAATGTCCGTGAATTCATCGCCATTGCCGCCAATAATTGCACCAATTCTAATACAGTCTTTGGATAAAGAAACAGTCATACCAAAAACGTTTAACGAACAATCGGTTGTGTTACCTGCAATGAAGGATGTACAAAAGTCTTCAAATGAAGAAATGATTAATGAAGTGAAATCATTAAAGACTCATCGCCGTAGTCGTAAAGATATTGAACCAATAAAACAACGCGAGGATGACATTGATGAAATTGAACGCAAAGCTCGATTAAAACCTCTAATAAAACCATTTAAAATTGTCAACGAAGGTACATCACCAACAAAGCAACAAATACTAGGTGGTCCCACAAGCATGAACAAACCCTCACCAACATCAGAAGTCAGCAATAGCATTCCAAACCATCTGCCATCACGGCGATGGGATGCTGTGGAAGCGGTAGTAGCTTCTCCTGAGATTCAATTATCTTGTAAAGTAACACAACGAAAAAGCTCTCGATCGCGCTCCAAAACTCCTTTGGCTCAAAACGAAGAATCTATCCTTCCTATTGCTGGATCACAGCTGTCACAGCAATCTGATGCTGGACGTAAAAAGTCTCGTAGTCACTCAAGTCGCTCATAGTAAGCAATTAAATATTTAACGAGTTTTTCATGACTTATAAATTATACAACTGCCTTATTATTACAGTTATTCGTCATCATCGTCCAGTCATAGCTCTGGGAGTTCACGTAGTCGCTCGTCGTCCTCATCATCGTCTTCATCGGCTGCCTCATCAAATGCAAGCAGCCGTCGTCGTAAACACTCCTCCAGCAGAAGTCGCAGTCGATCTCGGAGTCCTGGTGCTTCGTCGCGTAGCCGTTCACATTCAGAGAATCATACATCTCGCTCACGCTCTCCATCAATACCACGGCGTCGAGGTTCGCCAAGTTTCCTTGATCGTCGCCGGATTACAAGGTTAATATAATTCAGTCATTTTAATAATTTCTCTAGCTCATTTCTTAAGTTAAAAACATTGTGCTATTGTATAAATTTAATGTTATTTTTTATTTGAATTTTTGATTCATATTTATTTTTATACTTTTTTTTTATTTATTTAAGGAACAAGTCCGCCAGATAATTGAGTGATTATTTTAGAAATTGTATTTGCGTGCACCACACCACTTTATCCTGCTCATCCCTCGATTCTTAAACATACAAATTATGTTTTTTTTTATAATTGATACTTTTTAATCATCTAATTACTTTTAAAATACTTGAATTGTAATATGTGTGCATTTATTATTTTAAAACTTTTGATTTTTATGCTGTACTCAAAAAAACAGGAAACATTTGTCAGAATGTTGAGTTTTAGGGGCAGCTATAATTTTGCACTATGTATTTTTACTGATTACAATTAGTAAAGTTTTTCGTTTGTGTATGTAGTTAAAATACATTTACAATCTATTGTAACTTTCCCTTAAGCCATTATTTTATGCGTAATTAAATCATTTAATAAGGATATTATTCTACATTTGTTTTTTATTATCATTTATTTATATTATTTTTAAGTGATTTGTGTTTTATTTATTTATAATTTTTAAAATAGCTAATTTTCAGTTCGGAGTTTTAAACAAATTAAGTGACGCATTCTGAGTATCTCAGAAACAGCGTAAATTATTGGCACCAAATTTTCACATTTTAATCTTTTCAAATTTTGTCAGTCATCAAGGTCACAATTACTCGTAAAAGTTTGTGTTTATTTGTGTATTTTGCAAAACCTTTCCGAATTATATAATCCTAAATAATATTGGAAGAAATTTGGTTTTAAAATCCAATAAATTCAACCTTAGTCAACTTAGGCAAATATGATGCGAAATTAAAAATAAAATACAGAAATTAAAATACTTTACAACTTTACCTTTTTTTGTTATATAACATTATGTTTCGTATGATGATCAATTATTAATAATTTTTGTGATTGGTATTATGTATTATTTTGTAGAATTAAAATGTGAAACAGGCACTTAAAATTGAACCAAAAAATACAAAAATTGTTAATCTATTTAATTAAGTAAAAAATTACATCATTAAATATTTCATAATACGTTGCTTCTTTTTCTCCTTTCTTTTTAATTGATTGATTGAAAAAAAAGTTTGAAATAGTTTCTCTCAAAGGTGAGTTTTCGTTTTCGTTTCTTTTTTATGTTATTGTCTTAATTTTCATCGTTACTTAACGTAGAAAACTGTAAACTTAAAAATAAAAATTAATTTTAGCATAAAAAAAAATTATTGTACATTAAAAATGCATTGAAAATCACCAAACTAACTTAACTAAAAATGTTAAATTTATCTGTGATCAACGACTTCACATCAATTTACAACAAAAATATAGTGCCCGAAAGCGTCCAATTCCCTATCATCGTCCGTCACCGTCATCGCCATCAACATGCAGCACTATGAATAGCCGCCAAAGCTCGCCACAAACACCATTTGAACGCTCTCGGAGTCACAGCATAACATCAAATTAGCAAAGTTATGATAAAAAAAAAAACAATATATGTTTCGGTGTACAACTAAAAATGAAACTAAATTCATTGCTAAATATTGTATGCATAACAGTGGAGAGAATTTTAAATTCATAGTTTTTTGAAAAACTTTTTATTTATTAGTGCAAACGCCCGCGTCGCTTTATTATACATAATATCAAATATCAATTTATTTATTTTAATAGCAAGAAATATTATTTAATTTGATAGCAATTTTGAATTTACCAAAAATACAAAAATATAATCTAATGGTAAATTTTACGATACTCGTATTATCAATAAATACTCCAAATATTAAAAAATTATCTATATATTGCTATACTCTATCAGTAACATTTAAAATTGCTTTGTTGTTTGATAAAATAAAACTATGAAACATTCAAGCCTCTTTTGTTGGATATATCATACAGTTTGTGTAATATTGTGCAATTGCAGATTGCAGAAGATGTGGGAATCAAAATGAAACAAATGATAAGCAATTTCAAAACATATTTATCTATTTATTGTGTTGATATTTATTATTCATAAGAATAAATTAATATTATTAGTTTGAATGGAATGGCTTTGTTTTTTGTATATTTTTACTGGAAAATATATAGCATAATTATACGTTATAACTGACAACCACATTTAGGTAACGTACACATATTCAAAAAAGCCTATCTGCCTATAATTGATATCTGATGTATAATTATAAATTATTAGAAATGTGTGTACATTAATATACATGTAAAAATTTGCGATAAAAAATATTAAATACATTCTCAGATTATTTTTAGTCCGGAACCATAAAAAAACAAAAACACGACCTATTAGAAAACAAAACAACGAATCCAAAAATCTTGCCTAAGACCTAGTATTCTTACTCCCGTAAGTTTTTTCTTTATCCACTTCATCAGCATTTCGTTTTTGTATATCAGCATTTTGGCGACGTTTAGTTGCAACAAACATCAACCAAAAGAATCCAATCAAATTAGCCACAAGAACACGAAACTAAATAAAAATAAAACATTAAAAACTACATTTTTTTAAATTATTTAAAATAGAAAATGAACTTACAATTGGTGGCACAAATGCAATATTTATAAAAACGGGCAATGATAAATACTTCCAATTGGATAATAAAAGATTCTCAAAAAGTTTCGATAAATTTTTCATGGCATAAGCATGATTCTTGCCCTCAAATCGTGCTAAAAAATACAGCGACAACACCTGAAAGATTGGCGCATATATAAGACGCTCCATTAAAAATGTCACGAATGCCTTCATTGACCTTTGATTGGATACAATGCGCTCAGCAACTGCATAGAAGTAATGGGGGACAGTGCCGCCAAAGACGAAACCAAACAAGCCATATGCAAGTAAACTTTGTTGGTGCACTGGAGCGATACCGCCAATCTTTTGAGACGCATAATTAGCTGATGTGGCCATCAGACAACTGAAAACAAGGAAAATACGGTTATTTATGTAACCTTTCGATTTCATTATGAACTTTGTATCTTTAGAGCTAATTTTGTGATTTTACCTTGTGATGGACTTAGTACGAATGGGATGATTAAACATTTGTTCAAAGTATGTACCCAAAAGACTGTATAATGGTCGTGAGAGTGCCATTTCCTTTTTTTTAATTTAATTTATTATTTTATAATATCTTGTTGTTATGTTGACTTTCTAATTGTGGTGGTTTAAACTTTAACTTAATCTTTGTTAAACGGATCGAATTTTATCTGAAATGAGATATATAAGCTTATTGTGCCAATATCTGCATGCCTTCTTCCTTTTCTACAAAATCAAACAAAGTCACTTTAATTAATTAGTCTTCAGGTAATTGTTAGTAAAAAAAACTGAGGGTCTCCATGAAATCAGGAATGAGGAAACTATAAAAAAAACAAAATCCATATATAGAAACTGCAATGTCAGTTGATGACTGATGTTTTGGCGTGCCCAATAGATCAAGATAACAAATAAAATACTAGAATAACGGAATCGGGCCGTATAAAAGCAATTTCAGTCATATTATGACTCACTACTCGACAGGCGTATTTTCTTTGCAACGCATTACGCTGCTGCTACGCAGTTAGCTAAAAGGAAAAACAAAAAGATAGCAATGCCGATCGCGCTATACATTTGTAATATGTGCATTTCATCGATCACTACATGGTGTACCGTTTCATCACACATTCATAGATTTTGTTTGCAAATGAAAACAAAATAGCAAAAAGTGAAAGGCTATATCTATGTGGCACACGCAAGAATGAAAAAGCAATAGATGGCTATGGAAGTATTATATCTAAAAACTCATCGTTGCAGCAAAAAAAATGGCGCCTTATAATTGGGTACTTCGAGAGAATATATATACAATTATAATAAAGAATTGCAATATATATGTATATACTTCATGTTGATATATATACATTTAAAAATATATCTTATATAAATTTAATGACAATAAAAAATTATGTATATAAATTTTTAAATCAATAGCCATATATATATTTAAAAAATATTAATTATATTAATTGTATATATCTACTGCTGTTTAAATACATTAATTTTTTCGCAAATTTGGGGTCCACTTTCATTATCAAATTATATCTTATGAATTTATTTGCCGGTATTATAAATTTGGTTTCATTATGATAAATTACGTATCGCAATGTTTAAAATAAAATAATAAAAATTTCTGAGCGGAAAAGTACGTATTGTCATATGGTGGCGAAAAGCTATACTTTACAAAATTTAAATTTTATGACATTTTTGATATTATATATATATACATCAGTCGCAATATCCCAATTACAAGGCATCTTCAGTGAAGATTCTTCACTCAGGAAATAATTTTGATAAAATAATTTTTGACAAACGCTCTGATTGTTAGAAAAAAATTATCAAAAATATCATGCCCCGGGGCATCTTATTTTTGGTATTCATAATTATATGGTACAATACAAATTATCAGCAAATATTCATTCAAAAAAGTAAAATTAAATTAAATTGTGAACAAGATTAATATTTTAAATGTGTCCTTCTGGAAAAAAACAACTTTTACGTCTTTGTTTTCAGCCTAATATATATTTCAAATTGTCAGTTTATGACAACAGCCGCGCGAATTAATTCTGACGAAAATTATCAAAATTATTTCACGCAGGAAATTAAAACATTTATTTCATTGACCAATCAGAGCGTCAAAAATTATGAAAACTATTTTATCAAAATTATTGGCTGCGTGAACGAGCTATTACAATTGTGAATTAGTTTACTGTACAGACTACAGACTACACACGTACACGATCAAGGGACTTAGAATTTGAAAAGAATTTTATTGGAATTTTGAACTTTTTTGGCCTGATTGTGATTCACGGTTCTTAATTATACTTGATGCAATAAGAAATCAGAAAAGTGATTAGTGAGGTAGAAAAAGAAAAATCAGTTCATACAAACGAATAACTTTTATTACCACAAGACTGTAGGTAAGAAAAAGCATAACTATTATCAGCCATTACCAGTTTTTTTGCTAATGTATTTATTTGAACCACTTGTAGTTGTAAAAGGCCATACTTTTCATAAAATATCATATTTTATATATAGATTAGATTTCTTAGAGGTTTTTGATAAGCAAAATCTGCTGACGACGTTGTTTTAGTGTCGCGTGCATATGCATTGAATGTGGTACCTAAATAACAATATGAGTAGCACATACTACATAGTAGCAACTAGCAATATACAATATTCATAATAATGAGAGACAATATTCACAGCGGTAACAATTGCTAGTGCGTATAAAAATATTTAATTTTTAAATAATAAATACGTGGTGAAGTGACAGTGAACCACGTAATATATTATATGTCTTTAATCTCTGCACTGTATTAATAATTCTAAAAACATTTATGGCATTGCGTTCAAATTAAATACTTAATTATTATAAATTAATCAAAGAATTCGGATTCTCGTAAACAAACACAGTGAACATTTAACTTAATTATTTGTATTTGTGAACACAGTTGACGTCATACTTTATACGCCATAAATATTTAGACAAAAACATGACACTTTTTGTTTTTACACCTAGGTATTTCTGTTACACATATAATACGATGGATACACCGTCTACATCAATGGCGTCCACAAGTAGTGGTGTGATCAGGGATATTGCTGCTGGCACAAGCTCCAGCGAAAGTACTCACCTATTCGAGAATCCCCATGTCAATGGAATCCAACAGAAAGAAAACAATCCAAATGAAAACAGTGAAGACAAAACGGACGATCCAACAACAAATGCCGACGAAGAACAACGGCAACGTGATGACTCAATGTTTGAGTGTAACATTTGTTTAGACACAGCTAAAGATGCTGTTGTCAGTATGTGTGGTCATTTATTTTGTTGGCCATGCTTGCATCAATGGCTAGAGACACGTCCTGTACGACAATTGTGTCCCGTATGTAAGGCAGCCATTAGCAAGGAAAAGGTAATTCCACTGTATGGTCGTGGCTCCACAAAACAAGAGGATCCCCGTACAAAAGTACCACCACGACCAGCTGGACAACGTACTGAGCCGGAACAGTCACCTGGTTTTCAGGGATTCGGCTTTGGAGATAGTGGTTTTCATATGTCTTTTGGGATTGGCGCCTTTCCATTTGGATTCTTTACGTCGTCATTTAATTTTGGTGAACCACGACCACCCGCACCACAGCGTGGTACATCACAACATGAAGAAGAACAGTTTGTCTCAAAGGTGTTTTTGTATGTGGCTGTACTCTTTCTTGTGTGGCTGGCTTGGGCATAAATTTTTAGTAAATATTTTTTTGATGGAACATTTGCAAATTGCACTACCTCTTCATATTAAATATTCGTATCTTTGTTTGCTTCGAAATAATTACATATAGCTACATTTTATTAACAAACATGGTTTGAAATCCATTTTCTGTGGTTCATGTTTTAACTTTAAACGCAGATAAATTAATTAATTGCAAATTATTATGCTTAATGGCAATGACTCAAAAATCAATATTGTTAGAATTATACCTAACGGCAAATACTGTGGGCGGTTTAGAACTTGGTTATTACCAATTTTGTTTATGAGTTTTCAAGAGGAAAGACGATATCGCGTCCAAATCGATCGAATTGAAAGTCAATAATATAGCCGGCAAATACAAATACCTACTTAAATGTTACAATTGCAATTCTAACATATGCTTTTTTGATTCAGGGGTTAGAGGAAGAAACATTCCATGATGATTTTATTTTGGGGTTTTAATTGAATTTTAACTATTTTTAGATCAAAAAAGAAACATTGTGTAATCTGTTATTATTTATAAATGTGTATGATATCATAAATAAAATATCTTGTAAAATGTAACTAATGTAGAACTACGTATGTAGTTTTAAAATTGTTAATTCCGTTGCTCGAACCGAGATGAAATGTCAATTGTCGATATTGTTTTATAATATAAACACGTGCGTCGTTTCTAAACGATGCCCAAATTTCTGATAATATTCTTTTTACGGAACATAGGTACATATACTCATTACTCATACACATTACAACAACGTCTCTTCAATGTACTTAAGAGTTGCGTAGCCTTTGGCCTGCCACGGATCATCCTATAGCAATTAGATTAAATATTAATATGCCTATGGGTAATGGGGCCATAGAGCTATATATGGGGCATGGCCCGCACATGGGATTGTGCTGTGCCCTTATATAGACTATATTATATATACTACTATAATATACTAAGCTTGCGACAACTGACAGCTCGATATATGCATATATAATTTTGTACCAGTCAGAAAACTGACGTATGTATAGACTATAGAGTATATATTACACAAAAGCGGAGACTTAACAACAAATAAACACTCAACACTCAACAGGTTTGCTCCTGCGCTAGTTCATACTTCATTTTTCTCATGTACGATTAAACCAAAAGTTTCAATGTGCCTCATATTTTGTTCTTGCAATGGGAAAAAATTGACTGGTGAGTGGTGAAAGTCTCGCTTCATAACTCAAATTATTTATGCGAGCTGCGGTCTCTACTCTGTGCGCTGTGGTATCTGTGTGTTATAAGTGATTGTGGTATACGCATTCTTATTTCTCGAACTTTAGTTTTCAATACAAAATATTTCGCAGCGCACACAAATGTAATTTAAACCCGCGACCATCGCAGATTAGTAAGATGGCAGCTTTAACGTGGCAATTTTTATCTCCGTTCGTCTTTCTGCTTGTGATTTATACTTTAATTGATAATGTTAGTACTGAGGAGACAGCCACACGACCGTGGTACGAGACACTGCCAGCTGTCGCGATGGACTACAAAGTGCACATAGACGCAGGCAAAGAGGATTGCTATTATCAATATGTTCAGCCTGGTGCCACATTCTATGTCAGTTTTCAGGTTTGTACGCCCAATTCGATTTCGATATCATATGGCGGATAACTACCCTTAAACTTTACAGGTAGTGCGCGGTGGTGATGGCATGGCTGGCTTCGCTGTACGTCATCCCAATGGCCAGATTGTCCATCCATACCAATGGCAAGCTTCATCGGACTACACCGATCAAACATCAACTGGTGGCTACTATGGTGTTTGCGTGGACAACCAATTTTCGCGATTTGCTGGAAAATTAGTGAATCTGTACATAACTGTTATAAGATACGATGAGTGGGATCGCTATGCAAAAGAAATTGAAGAGCTTCAGTTGAATATGCAAAATTTTACGTCAGTTATTAGTTCAGTGGCTAGAAACATCAATGACATGTTACAGCTGCAATCGCATTCACGGAGTCGGGAGGCTAGAGATTATGCACTACTTATCGACAATAACAGTTATGTGCAGACATGGTCGTTGACGCAAATTGTTGTAATTTTTATTACGTGTTCATTGCAAGTATTTTTTGTGCGAAAGTTGTTTGATTTGAAAACGGATGGTTCCAGTAGAAGTCGCATTTAGATTATATTTAGTTTTTAATTGTACTTTATTGTTTGCTCTATTTTAATAAATTGTAATGTGTCTGACGAACTTTTCTCTAAACCTAAACTAACCGAAGAAAATTTATCGAAACGGAAACAAAAATTTAATATACATACATTATTATAAGTTGAACCAAATCACTTTATGAATTCATTTACAGTTATGGAGAGAGTTAAACGCCAACGAAATTGTATTACAAATTTTAGTCCACAGTCCAGATTGATTTACCAAGTTGCGAGTGTTCCTTACGTATTTAATAATTTTGCTTTAAATCCTTTGAACATTTGAATCAAAACTATTGGAAATATCCTTATTTATTTAATGAAAATGGTGTAGTTTTAAAAGACGACATTATTGTATTTATTAAAAATTTTGTACATTTCTCAATTTAATGTATTCATTAACTTACCTACTAGAAGTAGAAAAATAAATTGTATTTTCTAAATAAATGTTAAAACTGAGAGTAAAGTTTTTTTTTTAATTTATAGATTTTTAAATGATCTTTTAAATTTTAGATTTCAGCTGAAAAATTGCAATAAATATCTTTAGATGCAAGTTGAATTCATAATAATATTTACGTTAATTTTTTGTTTTGATTTTGTCGCATTTAATCTTTATACATAGATTAAACTGTTAAAATACACACTTCACCAGATAACATACAGTTTGAAGTTCAGTTGTGTGTTCGTTTCCTCTTATTGCCATGATAAGAAACCTAGGTTTAACGTAGAATAGCAATATAACAGGGATTTTGTAACAATTGTCATTCAACCTCGAAGTGCAAAAGGTATATAACAAAATCTAATATTAGCATATTACTGAAAATGGCGCTCTCACGTCCAATGTACAGTTTCCTTGGTGCCTACTTTGAGCAAATGTTTAACCATCCAGTTCGCACCAAATGTATCACCAGGTAATTACAAAAAAAAACAAGCAATGTATATAAAATAATCTTAAATTAAATTAACATATAATTTTCTAGTTGTGTCATAGCCACATCGGCAAGTTATGCGTCACAAAAAATAGCTGGTGCCAAAACAGTGCGGAAGCAAACTATGCTAGCCTACGGATTATTCGGTTTGATTTTTGGAGGAACTGTGCCTCACTATTTCTATCAATTGGCTGAACGTTTAATTGTGACCAATACAGCGACTACGAAGGCGCTCATTACATTCGCCATGGAGCGTCTTATCTATACGCCAATTTTTCAAGTGTTGTCGTTGTATTTTTTGGCACGATTTGAGGGCAAAGACCATAGGTTTGCAATGCAAAATTTGAGCAACCTATTTGAGAAGTTGCTGTTTGCCAACTGGCGGTTTTTGTCAATCCCAGTGTTTTTAAATATTAATTTCGCACCACCAATTGTAAGCATATTTCCATATTATTTTCTTTTTTAAATTTGATACTTTTCAAGGATTTAATTAAAACAAAGTAATAACTTTTACATTTTCTTTTTGCAAAACCAATATAAATACATAGTTGCGTGTTCTCTTTGCTAACTTGATTGGATTTGTGTGGGTCATGTTTATTTCTAAAAAAAGGAGTCAAGATGCTGAGCAACAGAAGCGAAAGTCTGATGCTGTTTTAGCTGCTGCTACTGCCAGTAAATCGGAATAGATTACCATTTTAAAATTGATAAATTTATGTCTACTGGTAAAACAAAGTAATATTGATAAAATTGTGTGTACCTTTAAATTATATGGGTTATAAAAATATGGTGCGATATAAAAATTTAAAACAAATTTCAGCAATATTAATGAAATACATATTTTATTTAAATTTGTGTCGTTTTATAGTAATATCAATTATATTGTTTTATTCATTAATTTTTTTTACGACGGTTGGAATAGGTAAATGAATTTGCGTAAAAAAATGAAAAAAAGTTAATGATGCACAAAAATTAATTAGAATTCATTATTTTATTTTTGAATTTTTATGCCAAAATTCACTCCACACCACTGCGGCAGTGTATACGATAGGATTTGCAAATCTACTACACTTCACTCCTCACATTTTGATAAGAGTTGATAATCTACTCTAAACTTAATTTTTTGGTATTCGTGATGGATAGCGAATCCACTGCACAACGCACCACGTGAACGAAATATTAATTTACCTTTTTCTTTAAAAAAACCAACGAAAAAAACGAACAGAAGAATAAAATACACAATTATACACTGAATTTAATTAAGTTATTAATAGTATGGGTTAAAATATTTTTTTCTTATTTTATATTTAAATTGTAATTTGGGGATACATTGTTTGATACATTTATAAATTGACTTGTGTAACACAACAAATTTTATTAAATAATATGTTAAATTGATTATAGTTTGAAGTAAATATTATTGAGAGTTTTACGTATTTAAAACTTGAATCCTTAAGTCCTTATAAACACTAAACAGTAATACAAATATTGACTAAATAACAATAATATCTTTTCTGAACTAAGTCACAATGATGAATCCTTTTAAATCTGCGTAATATAATAATAAGTGTACTTTGCATAAATGCAAATATAATTTATCACAAATATATTAAATTGTGTACATAAATATAATTAGTTTGTCGTTGTGTTGCAGCAAAGCCGGAGAATTTTATTGCAATTAATGACTTTGTCACTTTTTCTTTTGAGACTCAAGATAAGCTGAGGTAAACGTAAGTAGGCGATAACGTTGCTTCAAGTTGCGAGCCCTAACGTGTGGTGAAGCAACCTCCTCGACATAGTTGCCAGGGAACCAGCCTTGTGCACCATCTCTAATCCGTTCACCTTGGTACCAACCTTAAAAATAGATTACGATAATATTTAAAAACTGCATTATTTTTTATAAAATAAACCAACCATAAGACATCGTCTTCTTTGAAACAGTGTGAAAGTTACAGAGATCGGTAAAGTTTAATAGAGAATTTAGAGAAGATTCAGAAGAAGAACATACCATCAGCCATTTTCTTTGTGACATTTACAATATCGCCAGGATCTAGTGCAAGCTCATCAGGTTCTTGCGCTTGATACACATGTTTTGCCATTACTTGCGGACAGTCCCATTGCTCGTAGATTTTATCGTCTGGATTTTCAGAAGCTAGTGGCTCAGTTGCTTGTAACCATCTTTGTCTTTCTGTTTCCGATGGGCATGCTAAAATCTATTTTAAAATCCAAAACAAAAAATATTACATATCAATGAATTTTGCTTACGAATTCAAAATATTTTACCAATTCAACAGTCTTCTCGTCATAATTTTCCAGCAACGTCATTAAAATTAAATGCTTTCCAGCTACGGCAGCCACATCTTTTGTTGGCAATTGAGGTATCACATCTCCGGATGACACATTTAACATGGAACGTGGACAATAGTCTTGTACCAAATAGCAGTTTTCCGCCTTTTTCTTTGCCAACACCAATAAATCAGTGAACAGGAAGATGTAAATGCTTTGTTTCGTAAATTTCTTGCCAAATGTAAGTTTACCATCATCACCACGCCACACCAAATGTGTTAGCTCGCCTCGTCGCACTAATGCACGTCTTTTTGTGTATGCTCCAACACCCACTGGCTGTATTGCTAATGGTCTCATGTATGGCGGAAACTCAATCTGTTTGGAAATGATCTCCATTTCATACGTTTGTTCGCTTTTGTTGGCTGCCTCGTTACACTGAGCGACAATTTTATTCAGTATGGCTAGAGTCATCTTCCAACTGTCGAATTCATCATCGTCGGAATGCAACTTGCTGAGGACCGCATCAACGAGAAGTGGAAGACGGGTGATGCGCTGCATTGGGAGCATCAGGAATGAATGCAAACTGAGGCCACAACATTTTGGATCAGTCTCCAACATCTCCATTGATTGGAAGAACGACGTATTACGTTGATCCCCTTTGAGTCGCTTTAAAGTTCTGTCCATTTTACCTTGATGCTCACAATAGGCGACATACACATGGAAATGAGCTTCGGCATGCTTATACACACTGCGGCTGAGTCCAATCAACATTATGTTGTCTTGCCAACATTTTTCTAGATCACACAACAAGCGATCTGAGCATTCAAGCACAGGAGTCACATAGGCAAACAGTGCACGCCTATCAGATGTTGTAATAATGTTAACATCTCTGAATGCTGGATGATTTATAAAATGAGACTTTAAAAGTGACAGGGATTTTAAGTAAGACGCTTCTGAGGTAAGAATTTCAAATTTGGCTTCTTGCAAACGTTTCTCTGTTGGTGTTAGTGTGGATAAAATTTCAGAGCTTCGAACTTCTGGTATTTCACTCCAAAGCGTTCGAGATGGTCCATATTTAGGCCCCACCAATTGCAAAGCAGAAGGTCTCAGATTTCTCTTCTTAAGGCCATCCTGCTCCTCAGACAATGCACCAATCTCTTCATAACCATCACTTTCATCATCATTCAGACTAGTTTTAGAAGCGAATTTGCAATTCGAAGCTTCAGCCCGTTCAATATCTTGCGATATGGACTCTAATTTAGCCGCCGAGTATATTTGATAAAGTGGCTCATTCAAGAACATACTGTGCGAATGATCGTCCCCCGTCGATACACCAGAACTATTTGAAGAGGTGGTTGAACTTGCTAAAGACGCACCACTTATCGTTTGATACACACCGGCTTCAGTGTACCATGAAGTTTGTCCTTTTATCTTACTCTTTCCATCATCACTTTTGTCAGGTTCCTTAATTTCATGCTTTGAATTAAATACTCCTACTTCGGTGTACCATGAGGTAGTCGATTCGGAACGTTTTTGTTTTCCTGATCCACTGGTTGGTGGAGGTGGAGGTGGATCATTTGGTCGCAATGTACTTTTTCGTCTGTTTAGTTCCGGCGAGGACATAAAACGCCATGAGCGACGTGTTAGTGTTCCGGATGCTAATTCGGGCATTTTGGTAATTGCTGTGGGTTGTTCTGTGTTTAACACTTGGCTAGTAAATATTCCAGAATCCATTTCTGCAGAGTCACATACATAAAATGTTGATCTTGTTTCACCGCTACCACTCAACATGGATGACTCATTTCCGAGACTTTTGCGCTTAAATTTTGATTTAAAACTCTTTGTGTATTTATCTTTCTTTTTTCCATTTATGCCTGAAGGATCCAATTCAGATTGTTCGATTGCGGTTGGCGTAGTCGGACTAACAATTACTGGTGTTCGAGGTGAATGAAATTCAGTATTTTCATAGGGGTCCTGATTCTCTTTCAGTGGAAGCTTCTTGAGAGTTTTTAACTTTTTTCCAGTAAATGTGGTGTTTTGGTATTCTCGATCAACATAAAATTGTGCATTTTCGTAAACTTGTTTTGTTTCTGGTGTCCCTTCATTCAGTGATGTTTTACTTGTCATTGAGGGCGATGACTTTTTCTTTCCAAGCTTTAGGCTCTTTGGAAGGGAGCCTAAGTTCTTTAGTTTTTGTACTAACGCATACACTTGATTAGTTGGATGTGAAGAAGTTGGTGTAACGGGTGGTTCTGGAAGACGTTTGGCAGTGGGATGACTTACATCAACTCCACTGTCATTCTGTGTTGTATGAACAATAAAATATATTCTAGTTATTTTCAAATGGTAAGTTTCTTAGTTTTAACAATACTTTCTAGTTTTTCCAACAGTTTTTATTCTCACGAAATCAATTATGAGTAGTAATGTGAACTTAACAACACTCTCACATATACAGATATTGATGAAACAAAATAAAAAATTGAATTAATGAATAATAACAGTTAACAAACCTTCTTTGCATCCTCATTGTCTTCATCCACTGCATCGGCGTGTTCGTAGTCGGTGCCTTCATCATTGTCTGTGTCGAATGAATCGTAGTCATCTTCAAACTGTGAATGGAGACTTACATTTGTTATTGTACGAAGTTTTGGCTGATTTGCTTGATGCTGATGTTCGTCCATGGGGCATAGCGACTCGTAATAGTGATCTGAATCGTCTGGAATTACGACACAAAAATATTAATAAAATATGTATTAGCTGTGACAAATTAAAAATACAACAATTTAATTTAATAGTAAATCTGATCAAATTCGTTTTGAGCATATTAACGTGTCAAAATGTGTGTCTGCATAATTACCTTATTCGAAAAAAAATCTTGCGAACGTAAACATTTTTTATTAATAATACTTTAAGACTACTCTAGTATGATCGTAATAAATTAAAAAATATTTTTATAGTGAATAATAATGCAAAAATCAAGCTATTAAAACTGTTTCATAAAATTTAAAGGGCATCATCGGGTCCTATAATGTCTACTTTGATAACACTAAAATGCAAATTTTCATGGGTAATTGTTTTTTTTTTTAAAAGCACATTGCAGATATGGATTTGCAAACACAACATATAGTTATTTGTATAAAATATATTATGAAATAAATAAAAGAAATTCATAATTGTAACAAACAGAACGCTTACATGTTACAAGTAAGGACACTGTATAACATCAATATCATTGACTTAAATTGGTAAGGACCGAACACAATTTAAGTAACACAACAGTACCATATGCTGCTTTGCAGCCCAATAAAAAAGTATACGATATCAAATTACATATACTATATGTATTTGGTATAAGTGCAGTGCACACATTAAATATAATTCAGTGCGTGTATTCCTCACCAATAAAAACCGAAACCATCTGTGTCTCTTCAATTGGTTTATTACACTTCTGGTGATGTTGCTGCTCGACTCCACCAATTAGTGACAATTGTTTCTCAACATATCTCGTAGGGTTATCATTGAGGGGTAGACGAACGCGAACTGCATTAAACTGCCACGTATCCAGAACTTTTTTCGTAACTTTCTGATTCTGATAGACAGGCTCATTCTTTTGATGGAATATTGATTGTAGCACGTCAATATCACGTTGCAAATACACAAGCGACGATGACGTTATGGATACCTCACCAGCAGCAGCACGCGGACGTCGCTTTCTTGGTACTGTGGCTGTATGAATCTGGGTGTTGATGCGTCGCGACGTCATTACTTAATGACATTTTATTTTCTCACTTCGATTCTGTACGTATTGTAACATCATTTACAGGACCTTTGCATTTTATAAATGATGTAGATTATAAAATAACATTTAACTATGGTTTGTCACTATAACGAATATTAATTGAATATAAACACGTGACAACGTTTGTTATTAATTAAATCTTCTCTTTCTACTTTATAGTTTATAGATTTTACGTTTCAGCACTTTTATTTACACGTCCTGTTTTTGTTTTATTGATTTGAATGGCGTTAATGCACTTCTATTATCAAATTATATGTAACTAATCTTAAGGAAATTACACTTTCCTTTGGTATACAACTTATTTAAGAGTAAAAATTATTTCCTGAATATAGTAGCATATAGAAAATACATTGTGATGTGCAGGTGCATTGAATGCTAATTCAGTACATACATTTATAATTATGCCAATGTATTAAGTTCCGTGAGTCACAACGCGAATTTACTATCAAGGCAACTTTTGCGTCATACAAGCGTGAATGTAGTGCAAGTTGCAACGTAGTTTAGTATATTTATTTGTTTTATTGTGCTTGCACAATGCATAATATGCATCCACCAACTCAATTATCATCTATCTATCTGGATCAAAGTTATAAGAAAACGTGGAAAAATGCAACAAACATAATACTTACTGCAGTTACTTATATAAATTACTTTAAATGAAAAATAGACAATATGTAATTAAAAAAAAAAATATTTAAAGGAAAATGTTCAATTATCAATATGTATAGTTAACAATCTTTTTTCAACTTTTTTTATATTTTAATTTACAAAATCGAAAGTTTATCTCTGATCTAGACTCAACAAAAACCTATGTACATGAATCAACTAGTAACGACTAACGACACAATACGCACCCACACACAGCAAAATATCAAGGCCTTGCCAAATAAAAAAAAACTAGTTTATTCGACACAGCAACCATTTAATAACGTATGCCGAAGAATTGACCAATTTAAGGATCACCCATCGGCCATCACGAGTGTTTTAAAGAACAATTTTTGTTATATATATCATTGTAAGTGTATATGCACTTTACCCCAAAACGAGTATTTCAGTAAGGAACAGTAAATTTTCAATTGATCACAGTTTTACAAAAAATATGTGGTACAGTGAATTGCTTATAAAAATGATATCTTTGAATAAAATAAAATACACATACGTATATTTAAACTTTTGCTTTCACAAAAAAGAAAAGCAATGAAATAAAAAAAAAAAAAAAAAACACAATTACAAAGAGATCGTAGGTTTACAGTACACACACAATTTATAAAATTCACGTCCGACGCAGTCCGCGGTTGCGAAGCTTTGTCCCGCGCGCGCTTAATGCTAATAGTATAAGTTATAACGTAGCTGTTATACTCGGTTGCACAAGATCAGAGAGAAATACATACAACTTACAAGTCAGTATATAGACTATAGAGTATAGAGTATAGAGCATTCAGTATAGACACATCACACAACATTTGGTTACATTATTGGTATTTGGTGGGGATCACTATTCACTATTCAGTATTCACTGCTGACTGCGATGAAGCCGATGATGCGATCACCGCGACTCGGTGATGTTCGTAAATCGTATAATTAATATATTCATCAAGTAAAAATGAAATGTGCAAATGGCTAAAGTATGAACTTTAATTGCGTGAATTTACTGTTAAGGGTTCTTTTTTTTTTAAATAATAGGTATAACTTATATATATTTTTAAAACTAAGGTTAAATAGCGTGTTATTTCATGCGTCTAGTGAGACATGTCACGTAAATTGAGACTTTAAATTTGTAACAACAATTTAAATTATAAAAAAATGTAATGTATCAATAAAAATTTCTAGCTACATTGAATATTGCTATATCAGCATTTTGCATTGAAATTTTACACATATTTTGAGCTTATTTGTTTTTGAGCTCAAAATTTGTGCACAATTAATTAAGATTATTACTATTTTAAGATTTTACAATACGATTACCAATATATGATTACGTATATAAAATATCTTACAAAACATCATAACACAAACATATAGTTTACACAAATTTTTGAACTTGAATGAGACGGGGCTTTTTAAAGTTAACGCAATAAATTGCACAAACAAACACACATCCAAGCAAGAATCATAAATTGAGGCAAAAACGTAATCTCATTGTTGCCCGAGAGTCCGAACAACAGAGCTTAGTCTGAACACTTATTTAAAACTTGCTTTGAGCTTAATATTTCATGTTTGCCTTGATGAGTTCTTTGGAATGAGAATAATGAAGGAGGGGAGTGCATATATAAATTGCAATGTTAAATGGGTTCATTTATTTTACTCAATATTTTTGTATCAGTGCATAAGAGTATTAAAGTTATCTTAACAAATTGTTTCAAATTAAAAGGTATCCTGGTTATAGTTACAGCGCTTCGATCCAACATTCCTCATTTTTCATTTATATACGACCCCAAGAGCATATTATATAGATTTTCCCAATCCGAACTTTTTCGGAAAAAAAATTAGTGATACACAAACTCGTTTTGACGCCCGCGCCGTATTCATATCTCAGAAACTACTCGACTGATTTCTTGAAATTTTTAATGTAAAATATTAAAGAAAAATAAAAGATTTTTTTTTCAAAATCAGATGTTTCGAGCTCAAATTATTGTAAAAAAGGTCAAAAACGGGTCCGACATTTTTGTTCACTTTAAGAACGTTTATTCGTAAAGGTGCTCTAAATAACTGCATTTACCTTATTTCCCCAAAATGTGATCCTTCTGGCAAAAAAGGCGGTGGTCGAAGGCAAATCCCAAATTTTCTATCTCAGTAACCATACCCAATATAAAAAATAATAGTTTTCACATATTATATATATTGTAGTTACTTGTGAACGGAAAAAAATTGTCAAATATGTGTCCTAAAATTCAAGGTCAAACTTTATATACATATCACCGAAACGTTAAATCGTTCACATTATTATAGGATTTAATAAGAGATCTTGCTAAACATTTTAAGGCCAAAAATTTAAGCCCACATTTTCATAATGAAAAATAAATGTTCTAGATGGATTTTAGACAAAAGTTCAAACATTGTATGGTTACATTTTCTATATCTCAGAAATTTTAGTTAAGCAGCAGTCGTACATAAATAAGTTTACAGCTCTCTCTTACCGGTATTTAAAGTTCAATAGAATAAGTAATAGGCAAGAATCACTGGAAAAATTATCCCACATTATTTTACATAAAATTGAGTATAAATGGTTAACAAGATATGTTAAGTTAATTTGGAAAATATTATTTGAAAGACAACAATCTATATTCTCGCATATTTTTAAATAAACAATAATTTTCCTGAAATACTGGCTTCTTGTGTTTTATTTATATAAAACATATTTTAAAAACTCAAGGCGTAATTACATATATGTGTATTTAATTGATCGTTTAAATTTATTTCAAAATTAAAACTTAATTTTGTAAATTTTTCGTATTCTATACAGCTATAAAGATATTTTCCAAATTACAGCATTGATATAACAGTGATCTACAAGTTGCAATGCATCTGTTCAAGAGCTGGCAGATGCGCTTTGCAATATGTGTCCTCACTCCTCATCCATGACATACACTTCACTGTGCTGATATGCAGTTGATGACAGGTTATTGTTACATATATTCATTTGCAGCAAATTATATTAACACTGTCATCAATTTAACAACAAATCGCCATGACGTATATACGTCATGTACAGCAATACATGCCTGTAGCATGCGAATGCAACATGAGTAAAAATGTGTTATGTCAATGCGGATTATGAAAATTTTGTGTTGCACCTAACTATATTACACGTGTGATGTCAGAAAAGTTTTAGTTTTTCTGATTTTCTGATAATATAAAAGCAAACGAGTTTGCCATGTTCTATTACATCCATAATTAGGAAAGTGTTATGAGAAAATATGTGGTATGGCAATGACACCTAAAACCCTAAAATTAAGTTTCATTAAAATAAAAAGGAAAAGGTTGGCATTTCTGTGAACTTTGTGTAGCTTCATAAAAAATATTTATATATAAATTAAAAATTCGGCGTGTCTTTTAAATGTTATTAAACACAGTGCTTTATAGTGTAAAATTAAGATGGGACTGTTTTTGTATTTACCGAATACCAATTATCTACTATTTAAGTCGAGAGTCGAGACCCAGATGAATGTTCTGAATTTTCGGGCACGCCAAGTTGATTAAATCATAAAGCATAGATCCAGGGGTTTCTAAAGAGCTTTATTTAAACAAAGTTGCGGCTCGTATGCTAAAAATTTTTTACGATCTACCTCGAGTTTTTAGGTTCAAATTGCATTGATTAATTATTATTTAAAATGATTATATAACATAGACTTATTATTGTAATAATATTTTTGCAACTATATATATTTAATAGCAATAGCCAATAGCACATAAAAAGAATACTGATGCACGCATACATGTATGTGCATATGCAATCGAAAATGCAAAAAAAAAAATTTTATAGAGGAAATATTAAATATTTGATAAATTGAGAAATATAATTGTAACAAACACTTAATATTCATAAGCATATAATACACAGGAAATCGTACATTCTTTAACTCTTTTCCATAATATGGACCGATTCCCACAGAGCTTGCGATGTACATATATGTACATGTATGCGATGCGATGTTATTTAATTTAAATGTACAAATTTTACTTATGCCTAGGCCCTATTGTATGAAAACATACTCAAAATTATACAAACACACACACTTAATTTCATACAAGATTTCCATTTTTATGGTTAAATATATATAAATTCCTACATACCATTTAGTTACAATATATGTATCTGAGAATTTTGTATTTGAAAATAACGAAAGAGATTACGGGCTTTGATCATGCCCGCATGGTCCATTGATATATACTAATTACTATAGTGGTTAGATGTATGTTACGAGTGTAACCGGAAAAACTCAACAACCGAGAAGTTTTCACTTTTCCAACATGATACTCAATACTCATATCTTTTTACAGACGATGTACAATGTACATTGTACATGTATTGATGTAGGTAACGGCGATGAATGTGTGAACAATAATTATTATTATTGCGCGATGACGTTTTTCTTTGATTTCACTTTTCCACCATAATTCATTAAGAAGCTTCCGTCATACATATTAAATCATGATATCCATTATTGTAGTAGTTATACTTTTTTTTTTTGTATATTTTCGCATGTTGTATAAAGTGAACTATGGCCAAAAACCTAATAATTTAGCAATGATCAACAAGCCAGCTATATATAGTATCCAATCTTTTTAATATAGTTGCATAGCCATTAATTGGCACAGCACTTCTTATATACTTAGTCTTAAAAGAGAAAATACATATAGAGTTTCTACCCAATTATAAATAAAAAAAACTTGTAATTTATTTCAAGGTCACTTTACTCGAGGTTAAATAAAGGTCAAAAACGTTTGAAAACGGCGCTAACAATTTTAATCATTTTAAAAACGTGTTACATGTATCCATAACGGTTTTCTAAACAAAACCGCATTCGCCGTACATCTCTAAAAATGAGAATTTAATTAAAGTGACACAATACAATACGTCAATGGTTAACTTTTATTTCTTTATATCAAATGCAAATTGCACGAACAATTCAAACACAAACACAACTTTTTCATACTAAATCTATAGAATTATCCGTGCAAACGAAAGTACGAAGGGACAACAAAATAAAACACACTTATTTTATTACTTTTTGGATTCAGGGGATGTCTGGGCAGAAATTTGAAATATTTGATGTGAGACGTCAAGCGCATAATAATTGTTTATTGTTTCCACGAAAGCAGTCCCGTTTGCAAATGTACTGAATCTGACACCGTTTTTAATTTATGGTTCTTGTCACTTTGTGGCTTAAGTAAAGAAACGAAGAGGCAAGTATTGAAGAAAGAAGTACGTCCATATTGAAAAATAAAGCACTTCGATAATCGATTTATTCTATCGCATTTTTCCGCACCTTGTACTGACTTAAATGATGCAATATAAAAAAAAATTGTGACGAAAGGTTATAAATGGTAAAACGTGGTTATTTGATGAATTACAGTTTAAAAAATAAATATTTTAAATGGTTGCGGATTAGTCCGTATGGGTATTTTTTCACCCGAAACTCAATTTATTTGGTTGACTAAAACTAATTATACAACGCGAAATTTCGCATGCCTGGCCGACCGCGGCGATTTATTACACATTGTAATATTTTAATTTAATTTAATCTTATATATGAATGATTTATAAACACACTTATCACATTATCATTAAAACAATTAGCGTGTACTGGCTAGTGTCTAATATCTACGGACGTCATTCCGTTAAACTTCTCGTGGTTAGTACGAGAAAATTTATTATCTTATATTTGCGGAAAAATAAAACAAAAGCCACAATAATATTATTTAACTAACCATCATTAACTGTTCGTTGATTATGTCGATTTCTTCGCTGATCTCGCACCTTCCTGCTCCAGTCAGGACTGCGTGGACAACCTTTATTTCTCTTACGAATCCTGTGAATTTAAATATGGTATCGTTCAATTCAAATTAGTCATCAGTTAAACATCTGAATAATCAACATACACAATAAGTCGCTCCTGATGATGATTTTCATCTGGATCATCTGATATATCAACCCAATCATCACTATTTTCACTGCTGTTTTCACTAGCCGGAAATTGATTACCTTTCCTAGTACAAATACTTCCAGCACCATACAAACTGTTTGTCTTATGATCCGATGAAAGGGTTGATATGGAATCGGAATGCTTCAAACCATCATTCATTTTGTAGTAATCATTCGGATGATTAGCTTTGAATGGATCGTAAACAGCATCAGTATGCTTTACAGTATCGTAAATATTCTCGCCACATCCAATGGAGTCAGAGTCATTGAATTCATTATCACTTACAACAGCTGGTGCTTTTGGTGGACGTGGTGGAATCTTTTTGTATTTGATGTGCTCGTATTTCGGCTTATTTTTATCACAGTTATTGCTGATTGTTACCGCATTGCGTTTAGGTACTGGGAGTGTAGGCTCTCCACTGCAGTCACTAAGTGTGATCGCACCCAAATTGATTTCTGATTTTTTTCGTGGTGGTGGTGGCTCTGGTGGATCACATATTTCGTATCCATCTTCAGTTTCAGTACGCTTCTGATGATGATGTGGAATGCAATCATCATCGGGAATAGCCTCATAGTTTTCACACGACTCGTAACTATTAATGCTAACATTATCCTGGTGATTTTCAATGGGTTTAGACTTCTCATAAATGCAATGTGAGTGGTTAGTTTTGTTTATGTCGGAATAAATACGATTGTCGCCGTTATCCCGGTCAAATGTAGTCGTTGCTACTTTCTCGCCATTTTTGAATGTTGTGTCATCAACGAATCCGGAATCATCAATTGGTCGTATAACTTCATAATCATTTTCATTGGTTTCCAATTTGGGCATCAGCTTGATAAGCAGTTCGTCTGTCTTCTTGAAGATGTCACTACAATTGATATCATCCCGATCAAGGCTTACTAGTTGCTGCTTCATCACCGCGAATCGGCTTTCATCCATGGATTGTGTTTTTGCAATGGTGACAGTATTAATTGCTTCAACAGGACTGCGTTGCTCGTGATTAATGTCGTATGTACTGCAAAAGATTGTTTTCATTTTCCCCCGAAATAAAAATGAGTCATTTGGTTGAATTGAACAATTACTTTCATTCGGCTCTAATAGTTGCGGTATTGTAATGCAAGGTGTTCCATCATTAATAGTAGTGTTAAAAGTAATGGCAGTCTCAGAAGCTTGTGATATTTTGGCAATTTTTTTATTAACATCCGCGAGTGCGTCAATAATCCGTTGATCAGGACGTTCGGTCTTTGGCACAGTTTCTTCGTTATTTTCCTGTTTTGCTTTAACTGCAAAGAGCGGCTTAAATCTGAATTTATCGTAAATTCTACCCACACGACTTCGTTTTGTATCCAATTCTATTGGTTTTATTATCACTGCTGCAGGTAATGTCAGGCTTTTATCTACTACAAGTAATTCATGTCCTACTCCCGATTGCACTTGTTGCTTTACTTCATTTTTATCGTTCATTGGCAAACAAACGTTATCACAAGCATTGTTTTCTATTCGTTTATAAATTAATTCTGCTCCTTCAATATTCTTTACCGTTTTATCATTGCATACATTTTTAATGTTGTTTAGAATTTTATCTTCTTCTCGCCTTCGATCCACTTCACTGAAATCCTCTTCTTTAATTTTTTCTAAAATTGACGCACTATCACCACTATTGTTATGATTCTCACTAAATTCCTTGCGCTTTTGATTATTTTTCAGTACAATCTCTTTTGTACGCATCATAACACGATCACTTTTTTTCGGCACTTTTGGACGCTCTTGCTTACAATCCAAAATCACTGGAGCACTAATTTCACAATTTGCCACAAATGTCGAACGAATAGATTCTCTTGGTTCCTCAAAGAACAGTATTGCAGCCTTTACAGAACTTTGTGAAGTCTCAACAATTTTGGCGCTTTTCCTACGTTTCACACTCGGCCTTTTTTTAACATTTCTTTGTGGCGTCAAGGTGGCTAATGCACAGTCCTCTTTGTCGGACGTCGTCCTCTTTCTTGCAGATGCCGGATCTTCCATAATTTTGTACACATGACCGGATGTTCTTTTCACAACAATCTCTTTGTTCTTTTTAACCTCCTCTAAAAGGCTTGCATCTTGCTGAATGAGCTGATTAAAGCGATGAGTCAATGCAGCGACTTTGTTTCCTCCGCCTGCCATCTTTTTATGATTGTAATAATGATGACCGTGATGGAGGTAACTGTTTGTTCGAAAGCTGAACTTTCGCACTGCCACTAATGTGTTGCTGGAGTTCGACAACGTTGATGAAGCTGATGAGGAGTTACGTTTCACTGTTGCTGATTTTGCACTGCTGCCAGCAGAATGCGACGAGCTCTTCGCATTAGCTAATGTTGACTCAACGGCCATCGTCGTTGTGGTGGCGGCAGCTGTGGTTATCTTATCAGTTGTTGTGTTTTGTGATAATAAGTGCACAGCCTTTGTTAATTTACTTGATGTTGATTTTCTGTTATTAGCAAATATTATGGTACTATCGTTGTTAATAGAACATGAACTGATTGTAGGGTTTTGAGTTAAATTATTGTGTGTCTCGTTGTCTCTGATTAGACTATTATTTTCGCTCTTTGTAAGAATAAAGTCGTCACGTTTAGGCCAATGAATATTTTTCTCTCCGTCGGATCCGGCACCAACAGCAGTAATAGCACCAGTTTTATTGCTTGACACTTGTAATGGAGTGGCAGTTAGTTGAGCGTCATCTACGCTCTTTGAAAATGCAGATTTTGATCTCTTTTCCCGCATCAAGTCAGCGGTTTTGTATTTGTAAAAATTATCAATTTGCTCCTTGGACGTATCCGTTGATTTGGACTTTTTGAATGAGCCCCTACGAAACAGTCGATCTTTGAATGCTGTCGAGCTATTGCCACTATTGTTGTTAACTAAAAGCATCGGCACATCACTGCTGACACATATTGTGGCACGCTTCTTTTTGTCAGGTGGCACTTTGTCTGAAAATTTATTAGAAGATGAGAAGGCATCTATCCAGAACTGTTTCAATGTGCTAACACTTCTAAACTCATTAGGACCGCTGACACTGCCACTGCTTGCACTGTGATTAGGGCTGAAGGGATTAATCTTTTGCAGGAATGGCACTGATTTGGAAAGCGTCTGATTCAAATGACTCTGCGTAATGTTGGTGTGATTTAAACTGTGTCTACACCGAGACGCATTTTTTGGGGCCGTGTCCACATTCGCTGTCATTGTTACAGGAGGAGAAATTCAACAGCCGCTGTTTTGAAATAGTGTTGTCCACTGAATGCGACGTTGACAATAATTTCTGGCAACAGACTAACGACCTGAAAATAATATAAACGGTTAACATTTAGTGTGTGTATTACAGATTACAAAATTTATTTTATTTTTTATATTTAAAATATGATTGACAACATGTGAGTGGTGCTAGTATTTTTTATATTAATGTATACTCGTGACTCGAATATAGGTATGGCCGTTGATAAGTTTAAATGGTTAATTACGCATGCATAATAATTACTAATGAGTAATTAGTACTAAAAACTACGATTTGGACAGTATATCGATCTTCCAACCATACAAAGTATATCATACGAATAAAATATTATTAAATTGAAATGAATTTCTTTAAGAATTTGTTACAACTTTCACATAAACGATACTTGAATTATGTACATTAACGCTGTATAAATATTCAAATATGTATAACAATTTGTCTCTTTATTAAATACACCTAAATCTGTTTTTACACGGTAGATACGTTCCGAACAAAACTGTGTAAAAAAAGACATGAAGTATTATACATATTAAAAAACTACATCGCAGGGAGAGCAAGGTGTGAATTTATATACGACTGTTGCTTAACTACATTTTAATAAAGCTATTCGGAGATATGAAAAAATGGACCTTGAAATTTCTTAATTTTGACCTTGATTTTTGTCCAAAATTGGTACTTTTATTGAGATTATCAATAATGTAGAACATCATAGTACCCTAAAACACATAGTATTTGAATTAAACATTTTCATTGTAAAAATATGACCTTGAGTTTTCAAAATTTGACCTTGAAATGTTCAGCAAGTTTTCTTATTTTATTTATTCCTACAATAATGTGAAAAAAAAATTTCAAAAATATTTAGGGTTTCTGAGATACATGCGGCATACGCCGTACGTCGAACCTTGAAATTTCCGATTTCGACCTTGAAATGTTCAGCAAGTTTTTTTGTTTCAATTAAACCTACAATAATGTGAAAAAAAAATTTAAAAAATGTGACCTTGAAATGTTTCGAAAATTTTCTTATCTGATTTTATCCTACAATAATCTGCAAGAATTTTTTTGATATTGTGCAAGGTGGCTGAGATAGAAAAGTGGGGTTTGTCCTTGTCCACCCCCCTTTTCGTCAGAAGGAGCATCTAGCGGGATATAGGATATATGCAGTTTTGTTTAAGATACCTTGAAGATTAATTGTTGTGGAAATAAAATAAAAAATCGTAGGACACATTTTTGAGCCCCTATACGAAAAAAAATTCTTTTGGCAATAACTTGACCTTGAAGGATCTGACCTCGAAAAATCGAAGATCCTATTCTTATATTTTTGTTTAATAGTTTACAAAAAATGTTCATACAAATCGGTCCAGTAGTTTAGAAGTTTGTTTTTTTCGACCATTTAAGTGTTAAAATAAAAAGCATTAAACTCTATAAACATAAATTAGAAATGAAATCCCTACGAAATTTTTTTATATATGTATAAGGGCATCCCTTTATTAAATTTTTAAAAGTTAATGGTACATTTCTTTTTTAACTTTTAAACCGTGCTATTTCGAATGCAATCATGTAAAAACGGAATCAATTTTTTTTCCTCAACCGTGTTATATCAAAACCGAGTAAAAAAAGACCGTGTAAAAACAGATTCAGGTGTATTATGTAAACCAATACTTGAATGCTTTTCTAGTATTGACCGAAAGCTAATTTACCGAATTTTATTATACTGACGTATGCACTTCGCAAGAAGAAAATTTCATACAAAAAAAATTTAAAAAGAAAAAAAATTTTATTTAAAAAACGTGTATGATGTTATCGCGTGAACTGCATACGTTACTTAGAATAGAAAATAAATAATACTGTATTTAAAATAAACAAAAACATTGTAAATAATTTGAAAAAAAAACCTCTAGCTGTTTTCGATTAGCCACAAGATAATCTACACATTTTTATTAAGTGAAAGTGTAGAGTTTGAAAAGTACAAGAGTTGCTAAATTGTTGTAGTAATATGCCTGATATGTGATAAGCACGCGCGAATAAGTTTCACATAGTATCAATAGGATAAAATGCCCAAAACATTTGGCGAACACTTCGGCATGGAAAACTCCGAATACAAAGCACCATGAATTTTTCGATTTCAATGCACGTAGGCGAAAGCATTTGAAAAAAATTACGCAAAAACAAAAATAGAGATAAAGACAAATCGTCGATTTAATTATAAAATACATGTATATGTACGAATATTACATTGTTAAACGCAAAAGCTTTTGCATGATTTATAATTCAGGTCTCGCGTGAACTATATTGTCAACAACTTTTTTTTATACAATTTTTTATTTATTTACAAGAGTTTTTCGGAAAAGAAATTAGTGATGCTAAAATACTTTTTGAGTCCAAGTGCGGTATAGAAAATATCTCAGAAAGTAATTTAATTATTTCCAAGTTCAAATGATTGACATTGCCACACGGCAAACACTGTTTTGCTTTTATAGGCGAACAAAACCAGCTATTATATCACGATTTTGACTGTAGATACACTGATGCAAAGTATGATAAGTAAGTTAACTGAAAGGTAATCGCCATTAAAACCTTCTATGCCACTATTTCATGTAAAAAATGAATGAAACGATTGAAGCGATTGAAAATATATGAGAAGGGACACACTTATACATATTTCTAATGTGCTGGTGAATCGCCATTATGAAATATGTACTTTTCAAAAGTATTGCACTATGGCGAATATCGTTATGGGTAATCTCTAGCATTTTAATTAAAATGGAAAATTCAACCCAAAGTGGACCCACATCAAAATTCGACTGTGAATGAGTGCGTAAGTTTCTTCATCTTTTAAACAATATATGTTTAATATTATTTGGGTTTTTACAGCTCTGCTTGCATAAATTTTTTTTTTAAATTATAGAAATAAAAAAATTTAAAATAATTTTTTTTTTGGCAATAACTTGAGTTGGCAATTTATAGAGCTCAATTTGTAATTTATATACGACCACAAGAATATATATAAAATTTTGCATTCTAATTTTTTTCGGAAAATAAGTGATGCAGAAACTTGTTTGACATACCCTGAGTCTAAAAAATGTCTTGAAAAAATGTGCAAATGTACGTTCGTACGCCGTACTATGGTGGCCATACAAAAGCCATTTCGAAAACTACTAGACCGATTTGTGTGAATTTTTTTTGTAAAATATTAAAGAAAAAAATTAAAATGTGATTATAGTTTTTTCAAGGTCAGATGCTTGAAAGACAAGTTATTGCGAAAAAAAATTTCTTGTATGGGGGTTCGTGCCCTACGATTTTCTTCATTTTTACAACAATTATCCATAAAGGTAGTTTAAACTACTGTATTTATCTTATATCCTACTAGGTGATCCTTCTGGCAAAAAAAAGGGGTGGACAATGACAAAACCCACTTTTTCTATTTCTGACACCTCTTCCTGAAGTGAAGTGATTTCGCAAATTATCTCCATTTGAACACTATGGTAGTGGAGTGAATTGGATTTTGGCATTTGCTTTATTGTTTAAAATTGAAATTCAAACAATATATTTATATATATGATGTGAATAGATTCAACACTGCCAAAATAATAAATTTCGCAGCAAGTTTGATTTCGTTCAATGGTATGCTTTTGCTTATGACGTTAATTACAGTGCTCATAAGAATAGTACTATTGGTGAATTGTCTTATGAATGTAATTACAGCCACGCTCTTAAGTTTAAAAAAGAATTACAAGGAATGAGCTGTTGATTCGGAAAAGTGGTGCTTCCAGTTTTCACCACTTAAGTTTAAACTCACTGCATTTTAAATCATTACTATTGCTATATATGTACAAATTATAATCATAACTTTATTTTTAATTGGTTTAAAAACAATGTAGATTGTAATAAAAGAGAATTAAAACGAATAATTAAAAAACAGATTTTGTGATTTCGGTTTGAAAAAAAAACCCAAAATTATTAAAATCAATTTTGGGCGGGACGAAGTTTTAGTCTATTATGTACAATATATCCAACTTTGATCCAAATTCGTTTAGACATTCTGAAGTTTCTAAAATATGTAATGTTACATGAATTCTATCGAAAAACGCCTGTACGATTGGTAGCGATTCATGTTGAAAGTTTGCAGTTAACACAATATAGAGGAAAATATTTTTGTAATATGTAGTAGATACTTAATATGTATAAAAATTTGTAATATCCATTATCTTTATTTTGTATTATAAAAATTAATAGGAAATGCATTCCTCACAATATACGAGTATTAAAATCACCAAATTGAATTGTAATTGTTAACAATAAAATGAAAACTGTTGTTAGTGGTCTACTCACACTTCACATTATTATTATGCCTCAAGAAAATTAAATTGGTTGTGGCAAGTTGAAATTACAAACAAATAAATAAACAAAATTGGTGAGAAAGTGATATTTTGAATAGGTATAGAAATTTCCAAAAATAATTTTAACACATATCGTTATTGTATTTATAACCAAATCAAAAACAGCAATTTTTTTTCAAGATTTGTAATTATAGAAGGCTCTATTAAATTCCCTGTATTGTATTATATTAAACGTATAACAATGAAACTGGGTGGAAGAGAGAGTAATTCCAGATTTTATAAACGACAAAATCAAATACATAATTTATTTCGAGGTTATTAATTGCAAACGCGTATATATTCACATGAAATATATTATCTGCAAATTTGGCCAAAACCCTCAATAACATTTCATACATTTGTTTTACACAAAATATCAACTTTTTTAAACAAATCCGGTAGTTTCCAGCCTTTTTAATTAATTTGAAACAGTGATATTGGAAGAGTACTCCGGTGTGAAGAGTCATGCAGTTAAAGTAACAAGAATAATTTTCACAAAGTAAAGTATGTGTAAAATGCAATTATAATAATAACACATGCAGTACTTAACCTTTTGAACTAAAAAAATATTTGTATGAAGGTACTTAATACCATAACAAAACATTTTATTGTTAAGCACATAAACGTGCATCACGTTTGCAAAATATAATAACTGTCGTTTGTGTCTGTTTAAACTTGGTTCATACCATCAGTTTGTATAACGTTGTGCATTACTGTACAGCTTGCGTACATAATATGTACATGGTACATATATCAATGTAAAAAATATACGTATATATCTGTATGTATAACTGGAAAAAAGTCAGTGCTCTTATTGTAAATGCATACTGCATAGTTTCAGACATACAATGCAATTCATTCACATCTCACATGTGATATGAGAATACACATACTACTGCATATGTACATTTCACTTAATTACATTGAATTAAACCATTATATTCAGACACCCGGCCACACAATCTACCATGGATAATAACATTCATGTTCTCTACTGCATTATATTATTCTGAGACCCAAGTGTATTTTGTTTCAAAAAAATTTGCTTATTAACAGTTTAATGTTACGCAGATGCGTGTACGCGGTTAATTAAACATTTAACGCATTATTTTTGTTTATCTCCACTACCCTGATATTCTACCAATGCAACTGCCTTTGATTGTAAATATTTCTTTAATGATATTGTTGTAATTTTAATGTGGACATAGTTTATTTGGAGGAAACTTGAAATTGTGCAGGTTGTGGCATGTTGGCAACCACTAAAATTCAAGTGTGTACTTAATGGCCAAAAATAGACACAAAAACCAATACAATTATAATGATAAAAACGCTGATGCTTTTTTACGAACAAATAATGCACTCCTGAAGATCATTAAATGCAGAGTGCTTTTTCTATTGCTGGAAAGGCTTCGACTTGCCATACTAGTAACTAGAGCAATTTACTCTAATATTATTGAATTATTAATAATAAAGAACTTAATAATCTAATCGCAACAACCAAATACTTTTATCGCGGCAATTTAAATTTTTATCTGTCTAGTGTCTTGTAATCTGTAATGATAATTACTAATTAGTAAAAACTAATAAGCAATTACTATACCGGTATTTACTAAAAACCTAAAAATATTATTTTGTTATTAAAATATTTGCAATTTGTCACAATGTAGTGATTCAAGTACAAAAATTTTTTCGCCTTAGACAATAGTACTGTCGAATTCAATTAACTTGAATAATAAAGTAATTATTATCAGAATAAAACAAAATTTCATGTCTTCAAATGGACATCAAAATAAAGTCTTGCATCGGCCAAATGTAAAATAAAATAAAATAAAATTGCTGAAATTAAGCTCACTTTTCGTCTATAATTTATTCCCAATTGTCTTTTCCATAACAATATAGACTGCGAATTGCAAACGCATATATGTACACCTTGACAATTAAAATTTATTCATATTAAATGACAATTGCCTACACTCAATGTATACTGTATAGTAATGTATACTTTTATACTGACTAAATAAATATCTTGCGAAGACGAGAAAACTGGAATTCTTTGAGCATATTATATGTGTTTTTTAAAATCAATTTTTGTTGTTTTTTTTTATATGCAAGAAGATGAGGAATCTTGTTTCAGCATACTTTATTATTATATCTGTGAGTTTGAATTTGCCGATATATGGAGGTAACGAGATACTATTGTATACATAATAGTAAATATTTGAAGTGTTTGTTTGTAGTAAAACTAGCTGCTAGGCAATGGCGCACTCTTATACTGAAAAAAATGGACACGAGCATGTAACTGTTTCTTTATCGACACACATTTTACGTATTACATGTAATTTTTGTTTTGTTTTATATTTTCAATTAAATTCCATTGAATGTTTTTTTCGTAACGGCGCAGCGTTAACCAAATTAAATTTTAATTTTAATTTCTCACATATTGCACGATGCACTTATCATTGTGTTCATCACGCTTCAGGGAAATATTAGGTCTAAAACAATTTATGATTTTTTACTGGCCGTTATCCATGTTGGAGACGTTTAGAAAAACAAATGAACAACATAAAAAAATATGGAAACAAAAAAACAATTTTAGAAAATAAAAAAAAAATTTTTTTTGAGCCTTAAAAAATTCAGGATAACCTTGAAAACACAATTATGTATATATTTGTTTATTATAAAAACAGTTTATGAGTTTTACAACATTATATTACAGATCTCTGCGAAAGTTCAACAATCATGCTGCATGCCCTACGTTATAAGCCATAAGTTAGTTAAACATGATGTTATGAAGTTAATTGGTTTCTATCATCTTAATTTATTAGGCAAAGTATGGCAGGATTTGCATTAAATTTTGACGCCATGTAAAAAATAATTTATACCTAATTTAACATTTTTTTATATTGAGATTACATCAAGGTAAATTCAAGGTCATGCTATTTAACATATATCTCAGAAACTATCTTTATATTTATTATTTTTCTGGAATGACGTCATCAATTATATATATTTTTATAAGCTTTGAAATGCAAAATATTTCATTTAAAATTGCTTCTCTATTCTATCTATTAATTTTTTTTTTTTTTGTTAGAAATCAAAATTGTGTTTACCGTTTTGCTTATAAGGTATCCGTAATTTCAATAAAAATCAAACGAATAACACGAATAACCTAGAAAGCAAGTTCACTCAACAGACACACACATGTAATTTACGTCGATTTATTGCAAAAGGAGGTTGCCGAATCAATATTTTTTTACACACAGATCACAATTCACATCCAGTTACTATTAAAAACATTAAGCTTTTGCTAACAATTCACTGACAGTCGTGCTTAATTATAATAAATAAATAAATAAATACTTTTGTGAATAAAAAGAAGAATACATATTAAAGCAAAAGAAGCGGGACCCTCTGCCGACGTGTTAAAGCGAACACGTCCAGCGACTATATGCAACTAACAATAATGGTGTATCTTGTAAGTTGTATGTGGAAAAAGCGGGCCGCGCAGTGCGCAGGCCATATTATGATATTCAGTCGCGGCTCTCAAGACTCAAGGTCTAAAGATATACTATACACACAAATTAAGCTTGGCTTAAAATCGATATACGTGTGTGTTATGCATATATGCGGCCTGAACAGGGGCACATTGCTGATTGCACATATTATCTTAATATATTTCTGTTTTCTTTATGTATGATATTTGTTAATAAATACAAGCATGCTTAAAATAAATTATTTTGAAGAAATCAATAAACGAGCTTTTAAAACTTAAAAGATAAAAAATGGCGGTTATCCACGGTGAGTTTACATGCGACTTGCGACTTGCGAGTACACTTTATGGAAAAAGTTTACAAAGCATATAAATACGGATTACGGTCAATATATGTAACTTAATGTTGTATACATATTGCAAATACATTTCTTATGAATATAATATATGAACGCGTACAGCATCAGTGTATATGTATAATGTATACCCATATTTCATACTTGGTACTCAGAAATCACAATACACACGTGTACAGCACTGTGCACAGCCATATACATATTATATCATATTGATCATAATATAACATATTACATATATATATTATATATATGTATATTGTATATAACAGTTATCAACAATTAAACAGTAAAGACCAAACCGCGACGCACGCGACGTGCATAAAATAAACGTCGACGCGACGCCTTTGGACAAACAAAAAACAATTGTTAAACAAAATTACTGATTAAAGTAAATTTGTTTGAAAAAACAGTGCCATATAGGTGTTCAAGACGTTGTGTTTCACAAAAAAGTTACAATGAATGCATAAAATTGTTTATAAAAGCTTCATTATGAAATAACACGTCATAATCCTTAAAATTCATTTCGCTCAGAAATTTTATATAATTAAGCTTTATTATGAGAACAAACTTTTACGTGTGCGGTGTGACCTTTAAACATTTTATGACCATAAAATATGACCAAATAGTAATGATAGTTTTTCTTAATTGGGATATCATTGCATCTCTGTATAACTGTTACTTGTTAGAGCTACCGATGACATCCAACTGCAAAAATATTCAGTCATGTTTGCTACGTATTTCCCCATATATCGTTTTACGATTCTCAAACGATTAGAAATTATTAAAAACAATTAATTCAGGGCAGTTATTACTGCTATCTACATATGTAAATTTAAGTCATGAAATTGGTTGCCGTCATCTGTTGAATGAGCAGACTATTCATCGCATTGTGGATAACTTCAAACGTGTGATCACTGTATTTTACCTTAAGCGAATCATCATGGACAGAAATATTTAAATTGAGGAAACATACCCACCATAGCAGCCCGCGTGGAGCCAGACTCCGAAATGGCCAGTTCACCGTCGATCACCCGGTTTGGGCAACGCAAGGGAGTCAACCTGATGTATTATTTTGTTTTTATTTGACCACAATTTAACAACTTTGATACAAAATGTGGTACCAGCAGGACGGTGATACGTGCCACATAAGCGGATGAACGATCGATTTGGTGAAGAAGAAGTTTGGCGACTATATTTACTCGCGACCTTTTTTGTGAACATTTTTCTTTTACTATAATTTTTATATTTTCGAAAAGTTAAATATTTAAAAAGAATTTCACATTGGCTTTTGATTAAATAAAAGAGTTTGCTAAACGTTTCAGTGTCAAAAATTTAAAATTGAAGGTATCAGAGAAACATAAAATGTGTAGTTAAAATTTTTTTTTTCATATAATAATATAAGTTAAGTTATGTGCTAAGACTATTTGGTTACAGTAAATATAACTAGACTTCGTTATAGATATATGCCTAGCAAAGGTCGCATTTATAATGAATTCTTGAAAATATTCGAGCAAGAACTGAACAAGGTCACAACACAGAGGATATATATCGTAGATGAAATTTCGCTGAAGCACCGAATTTAAATATGTATTTATTCTCCATTATTTTTCCAACTTATATCATATTTAAGAGAGCGAATTCAAAGAAAAAAATAAATACTCTCTGAAGTCTCTAAGTTCTGTGTTATTTGGTGATTCTATAGACGCGTGTTTTTTAAATTAATCGAAAGAAAAACATAATATTCATTAGTTCACGATTGTGTTACACAACAGTGTGAGCTCGAAGTTCTTTATGACTTAGTATATATTCTTCCATGGTATGCAAGCAAGTAAAGAGTATATCCTTCATTTTTAATTTATATACGGAAAATTTAGAAATATTTGCATTGCGGCTTTTTCGGAAAAAAAGTTGACGATGCAGAAATTCGTTTTGACACACCCTGAGTCCAAAAAAGTGGTCTAGAAAAAATGTGCAAATGTACATTTGTACGCCGTACATCATTTTCAAAGCAGGTACATATTCATATTTCATAATTGTACATATACCATACACGAAGCAAAACAGGAAAAATAACTGCTGCTTCGAATTGAGTTTTAGTGGGTATTGTGTTGAGGTTTTTCCTTATGCCTTACATTGCCAAAAAAAAACATGAAGTACTTTTGTAAAACTATCCAGAAGAACTATCCTAAGAAGGTTAATGAAAAAGAGTTAACAATATGTGTTTCTCGACTTTTCATACAAACATTACGAGGTTTTCTGTGTTTTCCTTCAGGATGAATAAATTCCTATTTCAAGAATTGTGCTTCTTAGTTGTGACTAAACTTAGTAATTTTACACTTTCACATTCTTTCGTATATTTGTTTGAAAGCTTTTAAATAATATAACAGAATATATTTGATTCATGACGTATATTTTTTTGCGATAATTTTTAATGATGATTTGTATGAATCATTCCCTTAAATTAAACACCACATCAATTGGTATCTATTTATTCCAATGATAAATTAATCGAAGTAATACGGATGGTATATATGCAAACTTAAAACCTTTCGTGATAGTCGTTCATGATAACTTTACAGTATTGAAATCTAAACAGTGGACACTGGACACACTAATTGAAATAGCATTTAAAACACGTGTATCGTTAAATATTTAAAAAGCGTGTCGTTAACCTCTTAATTCATCTTGGCTCACCAAAGCAAATGGAACAAAAAGTCGCGACTTCACATTCTTACTTTTATTTACATACATGTATAACTTTTTTCTAGGCTCCTTTTTGGAATCATGGGGTGTCCAAACACGGTTTTGCATCATTTACTTTTTTCGAAAACATTTACGAATGTAAGAATCCATTTATACAGCATACTGGATCGTATTTAGTTAAAAAACGTGTGTTGCAAGGTCCGGAGACCTAAGCACCTAGGCACTAAATATGACGTATTGTTTAAATTCTTAAAATCTTAACATTTCACTCATACAACTACATAAAAGATTAATAATCATTATAAATGATTTTAATGAATCATACTTACATTTTAAAAGGAGAAATTCAAAACCAGGGGGTATAATCCAAATAATATTCCAATATTGCCCACTGTAATTAACAAACAAAACACAGCACGTTTTTTATATTCTATACTTAAGTATTCCATAAATTTACTTTTCCTTGTTCACTTTAAATCACTTGCACTTGATTTGTTTGAATTTATACTACATTGTTACACTTGTTATTTTTATATAATTGTTGGAGTATGGATTAAAGTGTGATCCGCATTCCGCACGGCGCACTATAATTTTACCGATATTTGTCCGACCTATTTATCGCTTAAACAAAAATCAATTGTAATACTGTGAAAGAGAAATCGAGTGTAATCACGAAAAACCTAATGTCTAAACGAGATTTGGTAAAAGCCAGTTTATAATCGGAATTTCTATACACTATACTGAATACATGTATTGTTTCCATTATGAATGCTGTAATTATGACAATACAGGCAGGTGTCAGGTATATAAAGGTATGTGTAAGGTCAACTTAAAAACTTTTACTGATAAAAGTTAAAAGTTAAAACTAAGTGGAAATTATCTATATACCATGCATTAATTGTTATTCTGTTTTTTGTATGTACATATTTATATAAAAGTTTTAATGCCAAATCAAAAAACAATTTGATAATGTGATGTGTCATGTGGCTGGTGACAGTTGCGACTCTAGATTTTTGCAATATCAATCCAGGCTCGAAAAATTCAAGAACTTTTTATAATCTCAGAAACTTTATGTATTGTTTTTCAAATATGTATTCTATTTTCAGATTGTTATATGTGATGGAAATCTAACTTTGCTGAACCGTTTAAGTTCATACATAATATGATTTGACAATTTTAGAATAGACGTACGTTAAGCAAAGATTTTCGAGTTTTTCTCCTTACCGCTCATACTATTTTTGTTTATAAATAAAGCGAATCCCGAACTGAATAAAAATGGGATGGCAGCATATTATTGATATTTGAATAAATCGGATTTGGTGTTTCGCACGTTAAAATGTAGAAGATTTATGTACCATATGTAAACCTATTTTGCTTACATATTTTCAGAAAGAATTAAGGTGTGTCATCACCTTTTGAATATATTTTAACGAAGTTTTCATTATAAAGTACATAACAGATAGCTAAAATTAGTAGATATACATATATCATATATTTTAGCCACATAGGCTTACAAAAATTATACTTAAATATTATATGTGTATTTGAATGTGGAAGGTACGAAAATATGAAGAATTGCAAACAACGACTAGCATATTTGCGACCTTAAATGTTAAATGCTTTGACAACATTACGTCATGCGGTTTTATTTGCATTGTATTCGGTTTTTACGAAAAACCAAAAACGCTACGTTTGCAAGAACAGTTATGAAAAATCTCAAATTAGCACCGCAATGATGACGTGTGGATTGTGGATACTGGGCAGTGGGCAACCGGCAATGGCCACTGTAAGATGCAGAGTCTTGACAAAATATGTAGGTAATATTAATATAAAATTAAATTTTGTGTAAGAAAGCATAGTAAATGGGCAGATATTTATGACTTTACACATTTTTCACTTAATAATACTAATTGCTATATAATCCGAAAAAGCTTGAACGAAAATATTTTTTTGTGGTTTAAAAGCTTAGGTCACAGAATACCATTTCGTACATTATATAAGTAGTCAGACATACTTGGTGCTAAAATTTAGAAATAATGAAAATCATATCTAAAGCTCTGTTGAGTTGAGGCACAAATAAATGATTAAATAAAATAATATAAAAAATATATGTATAGTTGCTATAATTGCTACAGATTATTATGAAGTACATAATAATAGATATATGTAGCAAAATTGATTCGATCCATACATAAATATCAGGTACAAACTTTAAAGTCTATGCTCTTACCATACAAAGTTTTGTAACAAGTTACTATTTTGCATATTAAATGAAATGCATGTGCATTATACAATGTACATTGTATGCACCATAAAAAAATAATGCGGGAATAAATCTGAAGAACTTTGGATACGTAGTATGTATGTACAAAAAGTGTTGCAAGATTATAAGATTCCATAGACTATGGTCTATGAGTAATGACTAAGAATCGTATTGAGTATTGAGATACCATGAGTAAATTGGCAAATTTTATTGCATGCGTAAGCTATTGGGTAAAAACCGAGAACAATTAATATGGGGTGATGAAATCGTATTGGAATAAGTGACCCAATGAAACTGTTGGAAAAGTTAAAAAATGCCCTGATTTGGATAATATAAATTTACAGCTGTACCTTTACAATAATTATGTGTACACATATTATTCTTATAATTAAAAATTTGAATTTTAAATTGATACTAGATTCTTAGTGAAATATTAAAATATATTTATGATTTATGCAATTAGTTTTCAGCTATAGCGTGTATGCATTAAAGGGGGTAAAGAGGTATGCATACGAAACGCGGTCAATCTAATTAAAAGTAGTTCACCACATGTGATGTCATGATATGGTGGAAACAAAATTATGTTCGTTATTATGTGTAAACAAATTTCAAATAAGTACATGCATACACAGGCAGATTGTTCATTTGCAAATGTTGTTGAAAATATTTTTTGAGATAATAACAAATATTTATTATAGTATTTTACTTTATTTGAAATTCACATGTACTAGGAAAAATGGAGAGCTTTATGACACAAAGTACACTGTATATATTCCTTTCTTGCAGAATCTATATACTGCATTTTTAAATACACTAGCAATATAATAAAATATGTATACATATATACACGAAAAAAAAAAAAGATTGATCATTATAAACCACATTGGTCCATTCCGTTGATGTGAATCATTCGCGCATAATTAAATTTCACTTATATATTCTTCATAATAATTGATAACTACGAGTATCATGGATGCACAGTCACTATGAACCGGAATACCTGTCAAGGTACAACCACTACCACCACATATCATACTACACAAATTTGAGAATTTAACAGATTTAAGTTATAAATTTAAACTAATTACAATTTTAACTCAGATTTAAAAAAAAAATGGTTTCACTTAAATGTCCTAAATTTAGGTTCACTCACGAAAATACGTTACGACGCGTCACGTCATACCCCTTCCCGTATGCCTTGTAAATAAAGGCAATAAATATAATAATTGATAAGTGGTAACAAAAAATTAATATCTGATAATAAATAAGTATTAATTTATTAATTTGTGAGTTGTGACGGAATCCTAAAGATATGATTTTTTTTAAAGAGTATAGACCAAAACAACGACTAGAGCAGTTTACTCGACATTTATAACTGGCGCGACTCGCGACTCGCGAGATCAACTATCAACGCGGCCACAATTTCTTGCCGAATACCTTTAATATATATGTGTGTACTGTGTAGTGTGTGTACTTGAATACGAGCGATCAATTCTTTCCGCATATTAGTATGTCTCTTTTATACTGGCAGTTCCAGAGTTACATATATATAGTTGTTTAAAAATTATATTACGACCCACGGAGAATATAAATTCTTGCATCCACATTTTTCTCTGAAATGAATAGTGATGCAGAAATACATTTTGACACCTCCTGAGTTCTGAGTCCAAAACAGTGGTCCAGAAAAGGTGTACGTCAGTGTGCCTTGTGGGTTTATTATATCTCAGAAATTTTAATTAACCAATTTATTTCCCTTTGTTTTAGAACAGATGATTCAAGGTCAATTTATTTGCCATAAAAATTGTTGGGTTCCAAGGAAGTTCAAAAAAAAGTTTTACCATTTTTATGTATACATAACACAAATTTAGATAGTCGTATTTAATATATATTCTATATTGGACTTTAGTTGCTTTATATAAATTGTTACGTGGCCCTCCTTGTAGAGTGTAGACAATGGACATTCGTTACGTACTGTGTAGTGAGTAGTGGACTTATGATTTGTATGTACATAGTTATGTATATATTATGCTGAATGTTGATAAGTGCAATTATTAGCAAATCGTTACACACTTATTATACATTTTATAATAAATAATCGTACTTTCATTAAATTACAATAAAACAAATATTTATGTAAACGATAAAATGATCTTAAATTAATTCTGCAATATTTGAAATCATGTCCTTGAAACCAATAATGTCAAATTCATGTAATAGTGTTATTAGACAATAAATTTTTCACAAGTTTTTTCTTTGTCACCTTTCATTCTTTAAGTTCCAAAGTGTTTATATGCGCGTCATCACAATAAAGTCACTCGCATATGCATTTAAGTAGCTTACTTTGTATTTATTTGCACAAAGCAGCTGAATTACAATACTGCCTTAAAATTATATGCATAAAAAGAAAGGCAAACTCATCATGAAGTTCACTGAGACAATTTTATATTTTCTAAGAGTGGCATGTCCATTGTCCACCAAATTCATTAAGAAAATGCACATAGTTTTTTAAAAGCAAACATTCATGTAACATTTGGATACAACTATATTTTCAATACTGATGTTGTGCCAACGATTATTTTAGAAATTTCATGCAAAATCAAAAAAAAACAAATTTTAATTGAATTAATTCAATATTGCAATGCCGCACAACACAAAGACCATACAATAAAAAGTTCCAATGTGGCATGGGAATGGATCAAGAGTTTGCTGCATACATGTACGATATGTATGTATATGATATTCGTATTCGAGATGCATTTGTTCCACTTAATAAACGTAAGTTTATAATTATTTTTATATGTTTAATATTAGGAAGTTTTATATAAGAAGAGCAGAATTTTTTTTTTTATTTTGCCTATTTCAGATTTGCTATTGTAGCAATTTTAAAGGAATATGACACATGTATTAGTATTTGATTTTCTTTCACTTTCAATTCAAAAGCACTGTACTTAATAAAATGTTTTCCATCATGATTTTCAAATATTTTCTATGCATATGTTTAATTTTGATTCAAATAAACAATTTAACAAAAAATTACATCGTAGGCAGACGGAGGAGTGAATTTATTAAAAACTAATAATAAATGAAAAATAGGTTGATCTTGAATGAGCCGTTTCAAGTTATATATTTGTCACTTTTTAGAGAAGTAAAAATGCGTATGTGATAATAAATTAAAAATTTTCTATGACTTCAAACAACACGTCATACTGCAGAATACACCAATTTTAGCTTGTGTTTTAAATATTTTTACAAACAATTTAATTGAATCTATGTCATGTGTCGTGCATAGAGTTTTCTCACTTGAAACAAAAATTCATTCCGTTTCTTACTTGTTTGTTAAAACAATAGCAGCATTTTCTCAAAAATATGAAATAGTTTGAAGCTGTATGTAATTATGAGTACCCAACGACAATTGTGGGATTTATATTATCTCCTTTAAAAGAGTAATCAACTTCCAGACACCATTGAATTGATAGAGATTCATGTCTCTGGTATAACCAGATTGAAAATTTCAAATTGCATGTTGTTGAGGATGGCAATTTAGGTCATATGACTATAATAATGAGATTTTTGAATGTTTTTTTTTCTAATTTTAAAGAACACTCTTCATATTTTGTTTTACCAGGAAATTTGATGTTGCGATTTTAGTTTTGTCAGAATTTCAGGTTTTAAGGATTGCAGTTAACTTGATTTCGGATTGTGGTCAGTCAGAATTTGAAATTCTACCATCGGAATGTTCGGTAAGGGTTTTGGCTCCGAATGGATTTTATACTGTTCATTAATAATGAAAAATCACACCAATAAACAAATATAGATATAAATTTTTGTCTTTCCATAATTAAATTAGGTATACTTACCACGTGACTATAATAATTAAGCTGCAATATTATGATATTCTGCACAGAAATTGCACCAACATTTTACATGTCTTATAGATACAATTGAAAATGAAACGAACGCTTATAATAGTTAATAACCACTGATTTAATGTTCTAGTAACTAAAAATAAAGAAATTTTACAAAATAACTTATTTAAAAACTGTCCTTTCACTTAATAAGCACGCATGCGCAGCCATAATCGTCCAAGGTCAGACGCATTGAGGGAGCCACTTGCATCATGCATCACTATGGTGAAGCACATTGCACCAACAAACAACCTAACTCACATCAAAGGTATGGTATGTGATGCAAACAATATTTGTAAGTTAGATGTAAGCGAAAATATGTACGAGTATAATACGAAGAAGAAGCAAGCATGAGGTGAGGCCAAATTGAAATATATCATTCAATACTACTTTGTTTTAATTATCATTTAATCTAAATATTGTATTCAACCAAAAACAATATGAACCAATTTAATTTGACTAACCGTATCTGCATGCAGGAACTCAAAAAAGTGGTTAGATGCGCTGTCAGAGCATCAAACAGAATTGCGTACCATCTCAGCATGTCTGTCACTGTGCGACCTCAAAAATGATAATGATCACAAATTGGTGTGTGCTGAAATTCCTAAAATCCTTGATGGTAAATCTAGGCTCAAGGTTTACAAAGGAACAACACTGATAAGTGATCAAGGATTACCATCGCTGCCTTCGGCCGTTGCCAGCTTCTACATTGATGAGTCAGATTTTAAAATACCTAGTCAGTATAAACGTATTTATTTGTTATTTGCATACACTCCATGCACATAACAAAAATCAAAACTTAAAATATAATAATTGCTCATTGAATAATTTCAATTGGCCCACCTCTCTCACAAACAGTAATTTGCGTCTCAGTGGGGTCATCCATTCTATTTTATCGCAACATGAAGCCGTACTATAAATTCACATTACCTAGCATGCCGGTGGAGGCTCATGAGCAAGATATTTGGAGACGCCTGCCAATTGAGAAGCCAGAAAAAGTCGAAACACTCATTGCTGATCTGAAAACAATTGAATTCGGCCTTCTCACACCACAATCACAAAAATTGATCCATTTGCAGGAGGAAGACAGACAGTCTCATATTAATGCTTATGCCGACGCTGAACTTCAAAGATTGTCTTGTGTCACAGCAATTTGCACACTCAGCAAAAGCACCAACTCTGACAAAGCTCCCTCGTGTTTGGTGGTTGCAGCCGAGTCCGGAGATCTGTACATTTTGGACACACTCACATTCGCCGTGTTGCAACAGGCAAAAGTTTGCGCCATTGAATCAGCACCAACACTTTTGTCCGCCAGTGGACAATATGACATTGACTATCGTATTGTGATTGCATGTCGTGATGGTGGGGTGTCAATTTTGCGAAAAACCTGGCTAGAAGGTAGGCAGATTTTTAAGCTCAATTTTCCAGCAAGTGGATTGGCATTGTTGCCGATTGACCAAACAATTGTAATTGTGTGCATGAATAAGAATTTGGATTGTTATTCAAAAAAAGGCAGAAAGTTGTGGGCAATTGATTTGCCAGCTGCAGCTGTATGCATGATTCCTGTTGTACTGCCACATTCCGGACAGTCACTAGTTTGTGTTGCTTTGCGTGGGGGTTTGGTACAGTTGTACTTAAAGCGTGTCTGTGTGGACCAATTTATGATGAATGACACCGTGTCAGCAATGATTTTTGGCCGCCTCGGACAAGAGGAACATGTTTTGGTGCTCGTAACAATGAGTGGCAGTTTGATTGTCAAAATTTTAAAGCGAACTGCTCAGTTCAATGGTGATGACGAAGATATCAACAAAAACAATGCTTCTGCAAACACGGCTGATCGAAGTTTGCAGATTCCCAAGAAGACGAAAATTTTTGTCGAACAGACAGTAAGGGAACGTGAAAGTGCTGATGGCATTTATCACAGTTTTCAATCGGAATTGTGGCGCATGCGATTGACTGCAGCACGCGAAACTGTTGAAGTAATTAACACAGCGGAAAGTGCATTCAGCAGTGACTCAAAACAAGCACCCATTAAATTGGCGGCTGAGGTGGTTGGTTTGGGCCCAGTGTTTCGTCTTATTCTATTTTTAGAAAATATGGCAGTTAGCAGAAAGGAGGCGCCTTATTTATTTGTTGTATTGCATGCTGATCATAGGCATTATTTATTTGATACGAATTGCATAAGGGTGTGTATTAGTTTTAATTTTTTTAAATTATAATTATTTAATATTTAAATGTGTTACATAATAATAGCTACCACCTCTTGTACCTGGGGCCGCTCTTAAAATAGATTTTGAAGTAACGGTCGTTACGGATGCTAACGACGGTTTACCTGTCGTTGACTTGAACGAAAATGGTACCATTCGAGTAATGGTAGTACGTTCTGGCATGGTTAGTATACAATCCAGGCGTATTTTTCCTCAAAATAAATTTGAATTTTATTTGGCCGTTACTATTTCAATTTCAGGCAAAACCAATAATTGCAGCTACAGTGGCAATGCCGGCACCGGAACCGACGCAGTTGGATTTGTATTGAAAATGCATTTTTTTAATATCGGTTATAATTACGTAGCGCACATTGCTACGTAAAGAAGTTTTGTGGTAGTCGTATAAAAAATTTTTGCACGTGGCTTTTCCTGATAACAGAAATACAGAATATAATAATAAAATTAGAGAATAGTTTATGAAAACACTGGATAAGTAAATGTTTAATAAATGTTTATAAGGTGCAGATGACAATTCAATTAGGTATATATATACCTTCGCAGTACGGTATCATATGTTTACTTTAAGTATTATAAAAGTATGTATCACTTTTTTAAAACCAGCTGGAGTATATAAAAGCACACCCAATATAATATGCCTTAATCTTGTTATAAGTATTAAAGAATGCGAGATCATTGTATGATTGTTTAATGTTTACTAACGTAGCTACGAGTAAATATATATGTTAATTAATTTTGCATTAATCCAAGAACACATACTGCCTTATTATATACAACTATTCATTACATATTAATATATGTATATTCTATTAAATATATACGTAAGAGAATCAGATAAGCTCTGCGCGCACATGTGCACTCGTATGTGTATAATATGTTCCTAAAGCTTTTCGAATTTCGATTATTATTCAGTGTCTCACACGCGCGGTAACACCTATATGAGTATAGAATACTAGGTGGCGCAAAAGTACTGATTAGTAATCACTAACCACATTATGAGAATATGCGATTTAATTTTAGAAATTGAGATTTGTCAAGTTGAATATAATATATATATGTATATATGAACTATATATTTCCAATCTCCATACAAACCATTGAGGCGTGGAGCTCATATAAACGTCGAATTAGCGCAGTTTCTCTTTCTTGACTTTTGGCCCTTGTTTCGAAATTATTTCGAAGTATTAATTTTCCAACTTTCTCCAAACATTAGAATATTTCGAAGAATAGGTCAAAACCACAATTTATTGAGTCGTTAAAACCTTAAAAAAATTATTCCATACGGTTGTTTAAAAAATTTACGCATTATCAAAAAAAAAAAAAACTTAACAATCGACATATCAAGAAATATATCAGAGAGGTTAAACTTTTGCGCCACCTTATATATATCATTGCATATATTATAACGATTATAATGACTGGCATTTGGCTTGCCGCTATATGTTAACCGTATTCCATAATATAAAAAATTTCAAAATCCAAAGTCACATTACAAAAGTTTCTGCCGAAGAAAACGCACGCAGTGCCCAAACTTTAATAATTTTTTAATCGTTTACCTAAGGTTAGTTTTAATATTAATTTTTATTAAAATCATGCTGTTGTTTATATGTTGATTACATTTTAATAAAAATAAAATATAGTGTAATATATTTGATTTTCTTGTGCTATAGTTATATAAATATCTAAAGTTTATTCTTCATTTTAGATATCATTATTATTTTAAATACCCAAATTGGTTTTCTTTAAATATTATATTTTTACTGTTGCTCTAATTAATAGTTTTTTTTATTTTTTAATAGAGGCCCATAACACCTTATCAACATGTCTTTGGATGAAGTAAGTTTTAAAAAAATTATAATACTTTTTCATATTATAAATATATAAATCTGGTACATAGTATTTATTTAAATTTTTAAATCAAATATTGCAGCAATTTAAAAAAAATTGCTTGAAAACTTGTTTTTTTGATAAAAAAATTAAAAATTTAAATTAATTGAAAACATTGATCAAAAGCCGTGTTGTGTTGCAATCAAATTAATAATTTAAAATAAATTGAGTTTTAAAATCAAATGATAGCGTTTGTACTTATAATGTAGCGGTCATATCACCGATAGTGTACTAAAAATACAGATATTCTTATCAGTTAAAAAAAAAAATCTACAAATTAATCAATGTGCGCTAGCTATAGTTAGTTAATTGTATCTGAAAACGTCACCAGACACTAATAAACGCACAATAAAATAACTTGCAACACGTCACACTTCATAGTTAACATAGCGACTGAGTCGTGAAAATCGTGTTTTACTCTTATGAATTGAGCTTGACCTTTGCGCTTTCGAAATACATTAAGACTTTTTCAACAATTTGTTACATTTCGCGTAGCAGTTTAATGCACACACTTTCTCTGTGAAATGTTTTTACCTTTTTTTATAAATCTTAATTTTACGTACATGTATGTATATTGTAAAAAAGTTGTATAGCCTATACACAAGTGAAATCATATATGAATAACATAATATGTCTCATACCGCGTCTCCACTTGGCATTATCATCATTGATATTGAGAACAAATATGCCATGGAGCTCTCGGCATAATGATATACTTTATAATAAGTGCGTTTAATGTCGAAGACCCTTGTCATAAGAATTTAGCGTTTTAAAAATAAATAAACATGAATATTATATAATTAAATACATGCAGAGCCTGTAGAAACATTTATTTAACAGATCGAATGCAAGAAATGAATCACGCTGATCTTGTAATAAGCTAACCTTTCGAATTTATAAAATAAAAATTTATATCACAATTTCAAATATATTCGTTGAATAGTTTCTGAGATATGAAGAGCACTCTGTGTGGCTCACGAACAAACTTTTTCACATTATTTGTAGACTACTGTTTTCTACTTAGGTATGTCTGCAACCTGCACTTTACAATATAGCGGAAGTATTTGAATTTCGGTCACTGTAAAATTCCTGCGTATATATATGTATATACAGTACGTTTAAAAACTTCTTTTTGATATTTTTGATTTGAAAAAATAGTTAGAAAAGTATTAATTGGGACGTTATAACTTATTATATATTAAGTTATAACTTATAACTATTCTTATACTTCCTAATGATTCTCTGTAAAGTGTAGAGCTGTAAATGGTTATATAAATTAATAAAATTTCCATGTTTTTGAAGTGCATATGTTATTATTCTGCACGTCATGGTCGCAATCGCGAATCAATTAAAGATGTATAATATGATGGCGTGAACCAGTAACGAAACACAAGAAAAAAAGGGATGAGCATAAGAAGAATGAATAGATAGTATTCGTTATGTTTGTTAAAGGTATGAAATGCTATGACTCGATATTCAAGTTTATGACGTGTTTAGCCAAAATATGTTGTATAATGTTGGACTACACTATCACAAATAAAAATGAATCAATGTTAGTTTAATTTTATAATATTCCTCGACGAAAACAAAATATCAAGGTTGAAGAGTTAATACGCATGCGATAGTATAATGAAGAAGAGAAACCTATAATATATATAAGTTAAATACTAGATTTTTAAAATTGTTGAAAAAAATTCAAATTTAATTCTTCAATTAATTGATTTCATTAAAATTATTTAAGGTTTCCTTTTCTATACAAAGTATTTTTATATTTAAAAAAACACAATTAATTTTTGAAAAACTTCTGATTTCTCGTTAAATTATTTATTTTAAGTTTTAACTATACAAACTTTTACAATTTTTACAAGAAAAGAGAAATCATACTCGTATTGCACCATAATTTTAAATTAAATTAGTTTGAATAATATTGCAGTTCCTTTAAAATATTCAAAAAACAACATTTACGCATCTAAATATGTTATATTGACCAATGAGCAATGGCCGCAATGAACTGCCAGAATATTATACTAATAGAGGTTTACTTGAATAAAAGTTGCAAACGCATGAATTAATGGAATCTTTAGACATATTAAAAATAATACATGCATATTGCAAAACCTCTTCTTCGCTGTGCAAGGTTATATTATCTATTTATCATTGTCACTTTTAATAACAACAAAGCAGTCAATGATTGAATTGTACATACAATTTTGGTATTAATAACATCCATACTTATTTTATAGTCAAATACATTTAAAAAAAAAGAGATTTAAAACGTTTAAAGCACCGAAAAATTTATGTCGTTTATGGATAATGCTCAACCTAGAGCTACAAATCACATGATGACAGTGTTTTAATTAGTAATATTCAATTTTTTTTTTTTTTTACTATATTTAATTTTGCTAACCAATTTCATTTTATATGTTTTCCTAGCGCTTCAATGCAGCTGCGGAGAAACCCAAGACTTTCACCAAGCGTCCAACTGACCAAGAATTGCTCGAATTGTATGCCCTCTTTAAGCAGGGAACCGTTGGAGACAACAACACCGGTGAGTTATAATATTCGACAGTAGTTTTTACTAAAAATTTAAAAAATATTATTTTAATGTAATCTACTTGTGTTACTGTCTTACAGAGAAACCCGGATTATTCGACCTCAAAGGAAAAGCCAAATGGCAAGCATGGGAGGATCAAAAGGGTTTGGACCAAAGCAAAGCTAAGGAACAATACATAGCATTCGTCGAGAAATTGTCAGCTAGTTACCTTTAAAAGAAGTGTCCAACGATCAGCGTTGTATATAAAAGCATATGTTGCAATAAATATGCCAATTTTTTTCTTTCATCAATTCCTTATAAATTAGTTATTTTTAAAGAATTAAGCCTTTGACTATTGACTGTATTGAATTAATACTGTGTAAAGTCTTTTCTTTAAATATCAGAAGTTTAACTATTAACTAAAAATAAGAATGCATAATTTTGAAATAATAAAGAAATAAGTAAATCTTTTAATCATGGGTATTATATTATATTCATTATATTATATATATGCTTATAACGGCACATACACATAATATAAATTTACTGCCCCCCCCCCCCCTTTATAACCCTAAAATGAAAGAAACCATGAAAAACTATTTAACTGCAAGATTGTAGGACAATTTTGTAAAACATTTAAGATGGAATTTTTTAAAATATGTAAAAGTGGTTTTAAAATTGGTATATTTTCAAAAGTTTTATTTGACAGTTTTCGTCTTTTTTAATGCCAAATCTCCAATTATTTGTGTGGAATCCAATCTTTGCACAATATTATAATTCCGTTGAAAATTTTGAGAAAACATTTTTACATTATGCTTTAAGGTCTTAGTCAGTGACTAATAGTCACTAATTATGTCCGAATGAAAATTGGCTTTACTTATGTGTATTTTTGCTCTAGATGTCGGTTTATCATTTCCCTTTGATCTTCTGTGGAAGTTTTTTTCTTTTTCTTTATGTATTTTGCAATACTAATTCTTACGGTTTGTGAAAAGTTTTGGCCAGTATTTTATAATTTGTAGCAATAAATAAACACATGAATAAATAATTGGTTTCAACACCCTTATTGTAATATTAAGTTGAAATGATCTACAAGTTGTAAAATTTAACTTATTTTTAGCTTTTACAAGTGGATAACACTAAAATAATTGTAAGTTAATTAGAGAAGCTGTTCACACTTCTGCACTGAATAATAATATTTTTAAGCAGTCTCTTTTTAACCGCCTATAATCCAATAAGAAAATTCTAATCAAATTTGAACTCTTGTCAGTACTCCCAAGTCCTAACGCATAAAAATGGCTCCCAGTGGTAGCGCATAAATCTGGCAACAGTGCTAATTCGAAGTTCAGTTTTCAAATGCCCACGGTTCACCTTAGATAATTAGTTAAGTTTATTCTTATGGTCGGATCAACCTGAAATGTCAAAACAAATACTTAGGTATAGTTTGAATTTTATGTGTTAATTTAATTTATAATAAGAACAGCCGTATTTATATTAGAGTTTGAATGGGGTGTTCAAGAATCGTCAACCGTAATTCAGTAATATCATGAAGTTTTCTTTATAAGAACAGTTATTTTTCTTGTTGCAAAAAGCGCTGCACCCACCTGTTGCATTTAATTTGTGAATTTATTTGACGTGTAAACTGTAAACTGTAAAAACTCAGTAATATGTGAGACGCACGCACAGTGGTGAGTGGTGACTGGTGAAATTGCCATTAGATGAAACGAAATGGCAATATTGCTTGAAAATAATTATAATAAAAAGTGTTATTTCCCAAAACTTAATTATTTAATAAAGGATTTGATTGAAGTTGAAATTTTGATAATAATTTTTTTACTAAACAACAATAAAAATTGGCGTTATGCAAACTAGATGAAAAAATTCTGATAAGAATTGGTATAAATTACCTAGATGTTATATAAAAAAAAAACTAACCTAAGTTAAAGGTGCGACAATTTCTTTATTATAAGTTATAACTTGATTTTGTGTTTCCTTTTTTTAAAGCGATTTTAAGCCGATGTGTCGTGAATCATGATTCGTGTGATCAATGTACATACGTATGACTGAAATTAAAATATAAAATTGTAATTTATGTACAATTATTCTGGCTTGTGTAAATAAGGTGGTTTTTTTAAATATACAAACGATAAAAGAAAAAAATATTTAAATAAAAAAATTTGAATTTAAGGTACAACCTTTAAATCAGTGACAACGAGGCATGAGAAGTGGTATAGTTGTGTGGTACAACGCGAAAGAAGAAAGGTGAGTCCTAATATATTTATAGTATATGCATTATACATATTTGAATTTTTAAACCGTCTAGGCTCAGCTACTGCAGTCTGCAATAATTTTGTGATACTCTAAATTTAAACCCTCTTAGATTTTTTTATTGCTAGAACATAATGCGAATGAATTTTCATTAATTTTATATTAACGTAGATAATCAAAATAGGTTTTGGAATTGAAATAATTGTAATCTGGATGAATATTTTTGACTCATAGTCATTACAACTTAATAAGTTTTTTCATAACTTCTTGAAAGCTAAGTGAAAAAAATAATTAATTTTAATTTTTTTTTTGGAATTATTATATAATTTAAAAAAGGAAATTGTCTTAAATATTTAAAATAATTTACAGATTTCGCCTTAGAAATGCTTGAGAAGGTTTTTTGTACATATTATTAAACACTATCATTATGTGAAAATTTTCTTTATGGATAAACATTTAAAAATAGGGCCAAAATGGAGCCTTTTCCGAGTTCCCGTAGAAGGTATATATAGTTCTTTTTTAAAGAATTTGACCTTTAAAAAATTAAAAAGAAAACTTTTACAAATTTGTTTTTGAAAAAATTTGGAATGCCAGAATTTATGTATTCTTGCGGTCGTATATATTGTAAATTAAAAAGTTCATGGTGCACATAGTAAATCTATTCTTTATACAGTAGTTTATAAAAGTCAACGAGACATAGATATGCATTACTATTTTGTATAGTAGATTATTATTGCATTTATGAGTGCAACTAATGTAGTGAAGCGGTTGAGAGCCCTGCAGTTGTGCAACAGTTTTGCACATTTGTTATTTAGCGCAAGTTGGAGCTGCGCAGAGCGCATGTCATGTCGTTGGAAATTGGCAAACGTTCAAGCAATTTCTTCACAGTTTCTTAGTACCTCAATCCACATCCATTGGAAACATACCAGTTAATTGCGATATATGTAAATATGACTACAGTTGAGTCTACAGAATGCAACACAGTCTGTATCGGCATTTTATTGCCAATCGCAAAATGGTATTAAGATTGGGCTGGTCCCATAGGTGTTAAGTGTGAAAAATCAAATTTCATATACCTATATGTATATTGCTTAGTACACCTATAATTACAAGTATTTGTCTGATCAGCAGAACCTCTTACTCGCAGTATCATCGAGGATTGCATTGTAGTAATGTTGAACAGTTGATCATAATTCATATTGCACAATGATCATGTGTGACATGGGTTCAGATCGGCTAAAAATCTAATTATTTATTGAAGTCTTGGCGTTTAATAGCAATAATTGATAATACCAATCTCATGATGTCTCCAACTGGTAATACATTTACGATGAGATGATGGAAATTGTGAAAGGAAATGTTTAGTGCACTGTGGAACACAAACACCATGACCATGTGCGCAGTGTTATGTAGTTTGTGCTATGCGTTTATTCGCATTCAACATTAAAGTGTTTGTTTACACGTGAAAAAGTAACGGACCAAAAGGTCAGTACACTCTTTAGCAAAAAAGCAAGAACAACAAATTAAATAAATAAACAGTATAATAAATTTGTTAGATGCAGAATGTGTAGTACTTTCTTATAATACAACCATTCAATGTGTTTGAAAATAAATTTTCAATGCAACTAAGGAGGTCAATGTATCAATAAGCACTGCAACTGTTGTGAGGTTGATGTTTAAAACATTTGCTGAAATTGGCGTTAAATGTTGAAATTACTGTAATTAATGCAGCCAGCCGAGGAGTGGTGGCTTTCGGAATTCGTTTCTAAAGCTTTAATTGCTTAATTAAGTGATTACATATTACCTGTGTTTAAGTATAAGTTGCTACTCGTTATTAACTTAAATATATATAATTACAAATATAGAAATGTTAATTTATTGTTTTAAATCAACTGTTATAGTTATTTTAACACCTACCAATACTAGGTTACACAAAAGTGAATAGTCAATAGACTAACTCGGACTTCAATTTTTTTTCGGAAAAATTTGCATAAAGACGCGAGAGCTTAAATGGATCCTTGCTACATTGTAAATCAAACAGAAAAAAACATCGGTTTAACCGGAATTTTGTATATGGAATTTTGTTTCCGGTCCAGTTAGGAATTATACTGTAGATTCAATTTTATTTTATACGCTGTCATTTTACATGAGGATTGGGATTTGTACCCGAATAAGACGAATTTATATCCAAATGACGATGCTGAAACACATATAACGCTAAAGTCTTTATGGAAAGTAAGCTTAAATAACGATATGTGTGTTTATATCTATAAATGCGTCGACTTTCGCTCACAAAGTACTCATTTTAGAAAATGGAACAAGTTGATGTAAAATCTTTTTTTTTAAAACTAACCGTATTTTATTTTATTTCTTCGTTTTTGATCTCGAAAAATGGCACTAACGATTTTGACCCGTTTTATACATATTTTATGCTATTCAAGTAAAATGAAATTTACACTTAATAAGAATTATCTCTTGCCACCAAAAATATTATAACCTCAGAATGAAAAATTTTCAATATTTATAATAGCGGGAGTCACGAAACAAATATATTTATCTTTTACAGCAAAATGATTCTTGTAAACTGAAATGCCTACGGAAAGCTGAAACCGTGGAAACTAATGAAACAATTTGGCTACTTTTCGATAATGTTTAAAAATAATGTTAGGTTAGTGGAAAAAAAGCTCACACAGTGGTTTTTAAATATAATATTTAAAGTTGATGTAAGGTTATTTTAAAATGTAAGTTAAACAGTGTTATTATTTAAAAAAACAGAGTTTCTTATTTATTATTAAGTATTATTAATTTTTAATCATTGATGGGACGTGGTCCGATTTTGACCCATGCGTATATAGTATTACGTGGTTCCTTACCATTGTTTACTTTTTTTTTTTTACTTAGTTAAAATACGCTTTATTTTTATTTTTCTGTATATTTAAGTTTTCAAGATCTTTCTTGAATATGTATGTTTATTAAATTTTTTTGAAATTTGCAGATAATAATATGCTAAGAGTTGCCAAAGGTGGACCAACCAAATCTCAATGTGTAACCGAAGCGAAACCTGCAAGTGTATATGAGTGATTAAGTCTTTAGTGCAGCGAAACAAGAAAAACGTTTAGTATGTTTTTTGATTATTAACTATTTTGATTTGATTGATATTTCTTCACAGAATTATGTTTAGAAAAGTAAACACATCAAAAGAAGTTACTGCAATTAAAATTAGCTAACTATTTGTGCGCTAAACGTAATTTTTAAGAATTTTAGTGACGAATAAATTAAATTTAAGTGGACTAAACCAGCAAAAAAATGCACGACTTATTCACAAAAGTGTTATCCAATCGGGACCTATCGAAAGCTGGCGATCTCTTCTCTGTAACAGATGCTGAAATTGTGGACGACTTGACCGATGTCCTCATGGAAATTGATCGCATTATTTCTCATCCGGATTATCTGAAAAACAACAATGACCAATCAGTCGTAGAAATCAGTGTTAGACGCGTCCTTTCATGCATTTGTGAAACGCAATCTGCAGAGCAACATTGTGCTGCATTAGTCACCTTACTGGACACATGTTTAAAGCACAATTTACAACAAACATCAACTATTAAAGATGATCCGCCACATGCCAAAATTTCCGCTGACATAATTTCAAGCATTATTTTGGTAAGGGGATAATACATTTTATAATAAAAGTAAATGACTAATAAAAAATATTTTTATATTTCTAGAACTACAACATTTTTAATAAAAAGGCTGTGATGGAGGTGGTACTTCCAGTGGCCATTAAATTTTTGCAAAAAGGTAATAAAGTTCTGTTTAAAAATCTAGCCAGTTACTTGTCGCTAGCGGCCAATGAGTATGCGCATCTATTGAATCCTCATGTGCAACGAATCATCGACTCCATAGTTTCCGGAAATCATGGGCTGTGTCGTGTTCTCTCGCAAATGTATGAAGTGTCCCCAGAACACTTGCTACCACACACAAACCTTTTGGTATCCATTTTGCCACGTTGTGATCTCGAGGATCGTTTTGCATTGCTACAACTGTTCACATTGATCGCTCACAACAAACCAACTGCCCTGGAAGCAAGTGTCTCTCAATTGAGCGAACACTTGACAACAAACCAAGACGATGCCAAGGAAACGATGGAGGTGCTGCTAAAATTAGCTGAACAAAGACCACATTTAGTTGTTCAGGAATTTGATAAAATTATAACTGGTGTCACATTATTGCACAGTTTAATTCCATTGGCAGCACAAATTTTGTCAAAAGCCGGCAAGGTATCTGAAGATAAAAGTCAAATAGCATTAAATTTTGTGCTAGAACATTTTGGAGCATCAGACCGTGCCGCTCAAGCAATTTTATGGCAGGAAGTTCAACTCTTATGCTCCACATATCCAAATTTGTTTGACGACAAAGTGTTAGCGTGTGTCCGTCAAAAGAACAACATCAGTCAAGAGACTCTCAATACGAATGAGGGGCCACCTCTACGTCCGTTGAAAGAAGTAAGAAAAACATCTGGTGGTGTGACAATAGTGAAACTAAACGCACCAGCACCATTAACTAAATCGGTTTCCAGTACACCAGCTTCAATATCAATGTCCGGTGGTCATGTGGTGACGATTCATACTTCCAGTGTAACACATCCCGTGGTGTTCGCGCCCCCGCAAACTGTGTTACCATCCTGTACAATGGCGGCACCAACTCCGCCACACACTGGATACACACGGCGTGCCAAATTAGGTGATTCTCGCAGCACTGGACGTTTGCATTCGGCCGGCAACACACACCGAAGCATGACACGGTTGAATATTGCACCCGGTGGTTCTGTTGGTGGTCTGCATTCACGCCTCAGCTCATCGCAACAAATTAATCAACAAAATGGAGGAGATTCCAATGGCAATCTCTCACCACCAACATTGGGTGTTACTCCAGTGCCGCCACTTAGTAGTAATGTGATTATAACTGGACAAAATAAATGGGGACTACCAGCGACAAAAATAACCTCTGGTGGAGTGACTGTGACTACATCACCACCACCACCTCGGATTCGACCGCACTCACAAGGCCCTGCCACATTGATTGGGTCCACTGGTGCATTAGTTGGCAAACTAAGTGCCGGATCTGCCTTGAATCAATCAACTGGAAGCATTGGCGTCAATAATTGTGGAGTTGTATCCGTACATCATGCCACACCGGCTGTTATGACACTGCCAATTAATACTTCACCACCCCCACTGCCACCACCATCAGCCGCCAACAATGAGATTGTTGTGGTTACGTCAAGACAGCGTCACGACAACACCAGTGTTACACTTCTGAATCAAGCAAATCACTCTGCCATCGTCAATCAACGAATGAGTACTTTTGAGCCGTACCAGATAATGCGAGATACTGTGCAGCAATTTTGTGAGAAACATTTTTCATCCATCAAGGCCTACATGGACAAAGTGTCACAACGACTACCACCACCAACAAGATGTGGAATTGAGGAGCGTCGCACTAAAAAAGTGGCGAAATTGCATTTTGCTTGTCAAATTCGTGGGCCGCATTGTCTGTATGCAAAAACTTGCTTTACAATGCGTACGAGAAATCCGAAAACTTGGATACACCTTATGTTTTTGGACTTTCAGGTGCGCAATTATGTAAAAGAGAATTGTGCTCTCAGCACACGAGAACCTGGTATCAGTAATTTAAAGAACATATGGAATATATTAAAGTGTGAAAATCGAAGCTTCACAGAGTTGGTAACTTCCAATTTTCCGTCACTCAAAGAACAAGACGCGCTTGTAAATGAATTGCGTCAGGAAGGATTTCTCGATGTTTTTGAGGTGAGTCGAACGGCAGACCAAAGCACACCCAACATCAATGAACTGGAATATCAATGGGGATGCTTTTTATGTAATCATCCTGAGAAAGCGGTTGGTTTTCTACACGGCAACAATCAGCCTATGATTGAAGGACAATTAAAAGAGAAAAAGGGTAAATGGCGACTGTTTCGTCGATGGAGGACTCGTTATTTTACACTTTCTGGCGCACATCTATCGTGCAAGGGCTCAAGTGGTGGTGAAAGTATTGATGTGAATCAAATTCGATCGGTGAAGGTGTCACGAGGTGCACGAAACATTCCCAAAGCCTTTGAGATCTTTACGGGCGATCAAACTTTGATATTGAAGCCAAAGGATGGAAAAAATGCAGAGGAATGGGTGCAGTGCTTGAGTATTGTGGTGGCTCACTCTCAAGCTAGAGATGATCCAACTGCAAAAACGAATAGCCTTCCGGCACGTGGATTGGGCAACAGTCGAACGGCCTTTTGATGTTTTTCATATATAGTTTCTGTACGTATGTGACTTTTTGACAGTGATACTTAAGATGGTACTTTAAGATAAATTCCCGCGCAGCTCTTGATGGAAATACACGCTTTTTGGTTGTAAGATTTTTGAGTTTTTAAAATTGTTATTTAATAAAAATTGTTATGTTATTATGACTTTTAAAATGTACTTAAAATATGCATTTTGCATTAAATTGGCCAAAATTAAAAAGGATTATAAATATGTTTTATCGCGACCTTAAGAAGTGACCGATTTTTAAAAGTATAATTATGTACTGTCCCTTTGATAAAATGAATAATTTATTAATAAAAAACAGTTATTTAAATACCTTAATTATAATTTTTTGACATGTTATTTCATTATGAACATTGCAAGGGTATCTCTGTTTGGTATTTGGTTTCCAGATAGGTTAAAGTATACAAAGAAAACCAATAAAATTCTGAATTTCGCCCTGGTTTGAACGAAAACCCCTTCGGACTTTATAACGGTTCATTGCTTTTCAGGAACTTTTAAAATTAAGCAAATTATTTGGTTTCTGTGTCCATTTTTCGAAACATTTATCTCGAACTATATTCCAAGTGTCTCTGTATCTTAGTGAGAAACATTTTGCCTCCTTATAAGTCAACTGATTGAAATTATAATCATTTCCTCCCATATATTTTTTAATCAATATCGGATAAGCTTTTAGAATTTCTAAAAACAGTTTAAATATTTCAACTTTACTAATTTGAAGCCGTCCAATTATTGTAAGTAGCTTTTTTTTAGTAATTCCTTGACGTCGTCCCGAGACAGCTACTTCAAATTGTCTGAAATAAATATTATGTACATGTAAGACAATTAAAACAATTTTTAAATTTCGTTACCTTTTATCAACTTTGCACCAAACCAAACTGTTTGGAGAAGCCTGCAATATGTCTTCAGCTTTAAACACGAAATTTTGATCACTCCATTGCACAACAGGATGATGTATTTTAAATGGCGCAATAATTTGTATAGATTTAGTAATCCATCGTTTCCAAATGGCCCTCTCATAGGCCTCAATTGTACCTTTTCCACAAAATGTGATGCTATCCAAGAAAATAGGTTCTACAAGAAGAGAATCCAGTAAAGCACCTTGAATCCCCATAATATTCCATCGCGACAACTTATCACTACATGATAGGGATAGCGTTCTGATGCCACGTCCTGGTTTTGTACGAATTTCGCCGAGTATCTGCGCCATTAGATCGTTGGAGTCATCCATGTGAATAAGTTTTGCACCAGTTGAATGCGAGAAGTCGATGGTATTAATATTTATATTCGGTTTGTGTTTTTTGGAAGGTGGTTTAATATTGCAATCTATTTTTAATTCATTTGCAGTTTGTGATTTTACAACTTTTTCATTTATACGCTGTTTCTCGATGCAATTATGGCCAGTTTTTTCAAAATCATTAAACAAACTAGCATCACCACAAGGTGGATGAGTTGTAAAAAAATGAAAGCTTATATTGGGATTCATTTTGAATTTGCCAAAATCACATGCATTCTCAGATATTGCAAGTATTTCCGATTTATTAGAGTGTTTCATTTCATTTAAAATATATCGGATGAATCCCCTTCTAGCCATAACCTCAGCGTGCGAATCATTCAAAATGTCTCCGTGAACACTAAGGGCATCTGATCCAATGCATTTAGTCCCAGTTCCAAGAGACACGACATCCAAACTGTTGCACGATGTGTTGTATTGAAGAATGCACGACAAAACAGTCCATTCATGATTGTGAATCGGTTTTCCTGTTTTTTGAAGTTTGTGGAATTTTTCCAAACTGCATTGTGCTATTCTATTGGATGCAGGTATATGAAATGCGCACATTCGAAACACTTGTTTATTTCAAGGTGTTACAACGAGCAGTCATGGATTTTAAGTAAAAGGATATATTAAATATAAACTATACAAGAGTCGGTGCAACCTTCGTAACTAATTATTTTAGATTATCCTGCATTTTTATTAAATGAAGGTAAAACAAACAACTCGCACTGAAAAATGACAATTAACTTATTGTACGTTAATATTTAAGGTTAAATTTACATGGTCTATAGACTATAACCCCAAATTCTGAAAAGATGGCGCAAAAATTAAGAATAATACTAACTTTTAATGAAAATTTTATTTAATTGTTTAATAATTAGTTGGAATAAAATTGTCAATGGTGATTTCAAATTACCTTAGTTAAATCTAGGGACTAGAATTGTAAGTTTAAGATGGCATAGATCCTTATATTGAATTGCATTTTTAAAATTTAATAATTGGAGAATTGAATTAAATTAAAGAATAGTACAATAATAAGTTATTAAAATGAAAAATTTGTGCTCATAAAACTCATAACATTTACAATACAAAGAAACATCACAACATTTACAATACGACACATCTATCTCTCTCAAATATTTACGGCGCATTTTGTTCAGTCGCCCTTTTCTCAGGTTCCTCGGGATAGGTGTTTGGAAAACCCAAGAAGTAGTCCGCAATACGTCCGGCCTCGCGCAATCCACTCAAAAAGGCCCCATGAACCGTTGCTGGATAATTACGAATTGTGTGCTCACCGGCAAAAAACAATCTTGGCATCTCTTTGGTGTCTTCATCATCCCTCTTCTTAAGATTGACTGGTGTTACCGGTGCAGCTAACAAATCATAATCACTGCCTGATGACCCAACCGAAACAAAACTGTATGAGCCTCTTGCCCATGGATCAGCGCGCCAACGTGTGACCACTGTCTCCTTGGGTTGGGGAACAGCATGATTGCCGTATATGCCTTTTAGTACAGCTATACATCGGCCCACGATTACGTCATCAGAAACATTCTCCATAATTGCGGCCGACTGTCCAGCGACCAACGCCAACAGTACAGGAGATTGGTAAATACTCCAGAATAAAAACAATTCACCACGACTTGCGGTTGTGCTGCCGACATGCCCAAACAAATTATTCTTGGGATTCCAGAAAATTCGGTCAAAACACAAAACCACCTTATTGAGATTACCAAAACCTAGACGCTGAATGGCTTGTGTCTTCCAGTCGGGTAGTGGTGGATCAAAGCGTACAGTATTCATTTGGTTAGTTGTTAGTGGTGAGACGGCTATTTTGAGGCACCCCAATGTCAATGTACATAACACAAGATCCGCTTTGTGTGTCATGGAGGATTGATTGGCCTTTAGGTTCTCAGCAGTTACTTCAACGCCATCCGGATAGTATTTTATCGATTTTACGGCAGTGTTGACGCGAATATCTAGACCCTCAGTAAGAGCAATGGGTATACATGAGTATCCATTTCGTACTGTAGAATGGTTGCCAATGAATTCAAAGTCATCATCCTGATCCCAGTGTTTCAGCGACAAAGTATTTAATGGCGTTGCATTTGCGAATTCCAAATTAGCAAAATGCCAGTCTAAAATTTGCCGCTCATTGGACGACAGATATACATCACTTGGTGGATTAGATTCCAAGTCCTTAAGCTTTTCATCTATATCATCGCATTGCTTACGGAAGTCTTCCATCTCTTTGTACTTGATACGCCACTCTCGAGCTGCCAATCTTATCTCAAATTCATGCTTTATATAATTCTCATCGTTGTCGTTTATTTTTTTTGGCCTATTATCTTGCAGCGTATAAAAGCGCTTTCGAATGTCAGCTATTTCTTGATTTATGTTCAAAATCTTGCGCTCCATCTCAATGCTGAGTTGCTGTTGTGCAATGACATTGTTATAATGTTGCATTTGTTTCTCCTTAACGTGTTTTTCTTGCAACTTTATAACCCACTCCAAAGCCTGACCCAAAGATACAGGTTTATTTCCAGCATAATTAAAGTCCAATTGGTGACTCAAATAGCTGGTGGATTCTAGTAAGCGATTGAATTCAAGCTCTACCATTTCGTCTTTGTCCTTTGGGACAGGCTTACCACCAGAGCCAAACAATGGACATGCAGTCTTTATAGGCGCCATTTCCATGCCAATCTGCTCACTGAGCGTTGTTATTGGATTGCCCCAAATACCAGTAACAACCATCGCACCCAAATCAGCAATATAATTGTTTTTGCGAAAAGTCGCAATACGTCCGCCGACACGATCACGGGCCTCTAACACAATAACGTCCATGCCGAATTGTTGCAACTGTTGAGCAGCAGCCAACCCAGAAATGCCAGCACCAATTATAATAACTTTGGCCAACTTTTTGGTGGGCAGTGACTTTAGACGCCTAAATATACCATAATTAATAAAGCCATGGCGCTCCAGAAATGCATGGATTTCTCTCACCAGCGATGGGTCACTATCAAAAGGTGGTTCCATTTTTCGTAGGGCAGTCTCAATGATAAGCTGCGTTTTAGTGTCCTCAATCCACATTTGCAGCAGGCGATTGCGTATATTTAGAAAAACGCGTTGCGTTACCACTCCATCTTTTGCCATATCGGGAAAACAAATGGCCTCGGCTGATGTCATCTTGTCAGAGGGTAGGCGTGATTGAAATGCTGCCCCATCACAACCCGACACAATTTCCTTGAATCGGGAGAAATCAATTTCACGCTGTTCAGCGCGAGTCGGACTCTTGGAATTGTCTCGTTTGATTGTGTGACTCTTGGGCATTCTTACATCCGGCGGTTTTTTGTCTGTCGGCATTTTTGGTGAGATCTCTTCGGCGCCTGGCTCAACAGTTTTCCCTAAATCAAAATACTCAACTTTAGTCTTTTTACGACGGCTGATTCGGCGACTGTCATCACTTGGAGATTCTTTGTCATTGCCGCCGCTACCTGAGGGGCCACTTCCACTGCAGCCCGAGACAGATGTGCGTGTTTTGCTGGCAGACACTTTATTGGTGACATCCACTTGCATTTCTTCAGAATCTGAATCGTCACTTATTGTAACAATTAAGGAATTTAGGTCGAGTGACGCTATTGAATTCATTTTGGTTATGTGAAAATGGATTTTTCTTTTATGAATAGATTTGAATTTGAAGAAACAGGCTTATTTGTTTGAAAAATACTTTTCCAATTATTTTGTTTTCAGATTTATCATAATTTTATAGTACAATTTATAAGTAAAAAGTAAACTATATATATACATTGCATAGTGCACACTATATATATGTATACTCTATATACAGTGTACTGTGATTGCCGATTGGTTAGTTGATTTCTAATCGACACAGTTGTAATCGTTTATACGAAGAGGGTCTAAAATTTTATTTTTATATATATATGTATCAACAATCGTTTCATTATTCCGGAGCAGTCGTTTAAAACTGAATGCGAATTTTTTAGAAAATATTTTATTAATGTATGTATGAACAAAATGTAATTCATGAATAATTAGAATTGTGGAAAACATTCACATTTCGACAATATTGATAAGTGATAACTATATATCGTTGCAAAAACTTATTATGTGTATATAGCTTAAAAAAATATTATTTAGTTAATCTATATATAGTTCAAACTTTGTGGAAAAACTAAATTTTTACAGCCAGTGTTTTGACAATTGGAAAAGTGTAACCAACGTCGTACAACTGAGTAACAAAAAATTAAAACCAGTTTTAGGATGTATAATACTATATGTATATACCGATGTAAGTTATTTCAATCTATCATATTTTATATTTTAGTTTGAAAGTATAAACGGTTTTCTGGCGCATTTACGATTCAGTAATAAACAACTCGAAAAAATAATTTTGAATAAAAGATGGATTATTTGCAAAGAACTCCTCTTAAAGGCCGCAAAGCAATCCACTCTAGTGTGGATTTATGTACGCCGCCCATGCAGGCGAGTTTGAGTCGTGAGTTGCAAAGTGTTTTGAATGAGCGTAACTTGTTGACCGCCAAATCTAGGCGACAAGGTAATTTCCTTTATTAAATTATTGATTATTTTATTGCTTATATTATTTTCATCGATTACTTAGTCTGCAGTATGTTGGATAATTTAGGCCAAAATGAACTTAATGAATTTGACAAACGCATGTCTTTGCGGCGTCAAGCCATCCGGGAAATCCTCACGTCAGAGTGTTCGTATATTCAGCAGTTAGAACTTCTTGTAACATATTTTGTTAATCCATTGAAGGACCGAACTATTATCACACCAGTCAGCCATAATGCTTTGTTTGGTCAAATCGAGATGATCTACAATCTGAACTTGGAGCTACGCAAAGAACTGGAAGTAGATTTGAATAATGTTGCAGTTGCTTTCCTTAAAATGGCACCTTTCTTTAAATTGTATTCAGTATATGCGTTTGACTACAGGAATGCATTGTTAGTACTGCAAGATTTAACCAACAAAAATAGTGCATTCAGGAAGTTCCTTGAAAATACAGAATCCCGACCAGAAGTTACGAGAAAACTGCAATCTCTTTTGATTGTTCCAATTCAGCGAATACCACGTTATAGACTTCTGCTGCAGCAGGTACTTCTGTACACCAGCCCGTCAGATGCGGAGTTTAAAATATTACAAGAGTCGGTAAAGCAAGTCGAAAATACTGTATCCCACATAGACTCGTGTATTGAAGACCAAGAGATTACGCAGATTTTGTTAAATTTGCAGAATTCACTTGTTTATCGAACACCGAATATCGTAAAGCCGAGTAAGTGCTGTGCATTACTTCTAGATTGTTATGTTAATATTCATTAAAAATAATAATTTGCAGGCCGGAAAATAATCAAGGAAGGTATCCTTATGAAAATGTCAAGCAATGGCACCAAATTAAAGCGGTACTGTATTCTTATGTCTGATATATTTATGTACTGCAAACTGCTTAAGGATCGCACAAAAAAAACACTCGTGGAAAATTCGTTGCAATGTTGTTGCATTTTCCCACTGAAAAAATGCAAGGTTTCCGAATTTTTTCCGGGTAATTTTAAGATAACTTGTCAAGGTGATGGAGCAATTTTTTGCACCGACGATTTGCGTGCAGGCCAAACTTGGGTGGCTGCTATTAGGGAGACCATTGAATTGCATATTCAGTGTAGGAAAACATTGCGAAAGGAAAGCAGCAAGAGGACACCAATGCGACGCAAAGACATAAAGAACTTTGGCAATGAGGAAATTTCGAGTCCCAGGAAATGCGTATGTTTTTTAACTTTCAACATTTTTGGCTTTCATGTCATTAACAAATTGATTTTTTATTTAAGGATTACGAGACAATTTTTCGTTTGGACACTTCTGATAATGACAATAAAAACGTTAATATCTCCAATTGGTTAGGTAGAATGCAATTTTATAAAAAGAGAAAGACTTTTTCAAATGACCAAGAGGTTGTAAATAAAAAACAGAAATTGGAGACCAATTCAAAAAGATTTTGCATTAAAAATCTTCTGCGATCAAAGAGAACGTCATCTGAAGAAGAACAAGTTATAGATCCGTCATATGGATTTGTTGATTACTCGGTGCGTCGCAATTTTGGTTTCGTAATGACAAAAAAAGCAAGTGAGGACAATGTTCAGGATATATTATATCCACTACGTTCGAGCAATGGTAGCAATAAAAGCAATTTGTCACGTAATGCGGAAATAAAAAAGGAACTAGCGTCTGCATCATGCAAAAAACGTGTGCAATTCGATGAAAACAGTCCCCAAAAGTATCCAATCTATTCCACAAAGCCCTTTAAATTTCCGGTGTACCGTCTGGCCAGTGATGGAGAAACACTAAGGCAGAGAATAACTAAATTTTTTCGCAATCTCTTTTAATTTTTACATACTTTTTATTATGTATTGTTTGAAATGAAGTTGCATTTCTTAAATTTTTATAATAAAGTATTTTCTCTCAATTCCATAACCTTATCCATAAAATCAACCATTCGTCGGATATCCATTTCATTTTGCCATTTTCCATTGACTTTTAAATGTGACCCAATTATAATTCCATTTGATTGATTAAAGTAAGTGGATACATTGTGAACATCAACACCCGATCCAATTAAAACGGGAACATTAATATTGCCATAAACAGATGACAATTCATTCAAATCGGCCGCTTGTCCAGTCGCCTTACCCGTCAACACAATTCCATCGGATAGGAAAAACTCTGCAGCATGAGCCGTTTCCAGCAGCGATACATCTTCTGTAAGGGCATGAGAGCTGTGTTTCTTTTTAATGTCTGTTAAAACTAATACATTGCCAGCGTCAATTTGGCGGCGATAGCGCAACAGTCCACCAGCACATGCATCTGTAAAACCCTCATCAGCAATGTGGGAGAAAACAAATCCCTCTGCCCGTATAAACTGTAAATCAGCCGCTTTGGCCACGGCGATGGCTTGCTGATTACCACATGCCAATACTTGGACACCACACGGTGTGGAAGCGCCGGCTATTTGTTTTACTTCATGCGATAGACGTGTCATGGAGGCAATCACTTCGGGACCAATGTTTTTGTCTTGGATGTAGGGGATGTCATGCATATTTTCAATAATAATGGCATCCTACGTAGTGCAGTTCCGTTAAATATGAAATTGTGTTGTATGTATAAAATTAATATAAATACTTTTGTTCAATACTTTTAATAGAAAAAAAGAAATTTTGATTTGAGAATGAAAAGGATATTGAAAACTTACGAATTTGTGTTTTTTTAATAAGTTGGCTTCATGTTTAGACTTTTCAATGCCCTTTTGAAAATTATTGTCATAAAGAGGAGTACCTGTAAATCGAGTGATTTTTTAAATTTTGTTTAATTAGTAACTAGAAAAAAAATGTAAAATGTAAAAAACTGTGAAGGAATGTATTACCTGGAAGTGCGTTGACATGAATTACACCAATTATGGGACATAGTTGGTTTTTAAAAATACTGTTAAACTTCTGCATGAATAATGATTAAACACTTTGTTGGTTATGCTATATTAAAAATAACCCTAAAAATTCTCATCTATCAACAACAAGTATCGCCCATACACCAACAAATTCCTAAAGTTCTCGCGGTATTTTTCTGTCAGATACCGAAACACATAACATATATACAGTTAAAAGTGATCAGTGCGGTCACTGATTAGTGATTATGTATACGTAACACGTAGCTTTATTGAATGAATTTAACTTTATGAAGTCGAAAAATTGTAATATACTAGCGGAACCCAGGGAACGTTGTTTCGCCCTGCACTACATTTATTTATTTCATTCCATTCATCAAAACTTTGTAATATATAATATATAATATAATAATTATGATGAAGCCAATACAATCCGTGTTGTGTCACAAAATATATTTTCTTTTTTTATGTTAATTGATGTGCTTTTAGATTAATATAATAAACAGCATGAAATTCAATACTTTTCCGGACCCACACAGATTTTTCAAACTCTAAATAATATTTTTCCAATAAAAATATTCTTCAGAAATATATCTTTTTTTAATTTCCTTTTTTTTATATTGAGACACTATTTTTACAAAACAATTGCTATAAAAAAAAACTTCATCGCAGGGAGAGCGAGGTGTGAATTTATATACGACTGTTGCTTAAATACATTTCAATAAAGTTTTTCTGAGATGTGGAAAATGTGACCTTGAAATTTCTAAATTTTGACCATGATTTTTTAAAATTGGAGCTTTTATTGAGATTAGCAATAATATAGAACAACATAGTATCTTAAAATACACTCCCTGCATTTCCTGAACTAAAATGTACTTACCCACATAATTTATAGCTGTTTGGACGTAGAGGGTGTCAGGACTCAGGACGACTTTATGCATCACTAGAATTTGTTATACTGTTTTTTGAATTTAAATCCATTTTGGGGTTGAAGTATAGGAAAGCACAAACTCGCTTGGATTATAATGTTGAAGACTGCACCATGTGATAGTAGTCGAAAATATAATTTTCTTTACAAAATTACAAATGTAAATATTTAATAAAACATGTATTTTATTTGATTCTCGTTTTATTATTTTGTTGTTTTGTTTTACATATGATATGAGTTATTTTCTTCATTTATTTATCATATAGTTGTTTTTTATTCTAAATAGTTTTCCATCATCCAAAAACACAAACAGCTCACAAATTTTGAGTGAAAATTGCTTTGAAACATATAAGATATTTTTCTACAAAAGCTATATACATATATGTATACTAAATGTGCATAGTTGTTTTATACTCGCATGTTATTTGTTTTTTTTTGCTTTTATTTCATAACTCATAATATCCACTTTCATTTGTTTTAAGAGTTGTTAGGTCTTTTTTACCTCAATAAGTTATTTATTATTTAATTTAAAATTAGAATGGAAGATCAAAAACTCAAAATGATTTCATAAAAGTAATAACATGAATTTATAATTAATTTTAATGTTAATACAATTCAAAAACATAAAAGCTTTTTGAAGGTCACACTTAAGGCTTTCAATTGCATTTATTTTTAATAATATTAATTCATTTTTAGTTACTAAAACACCAACAAAGTAACATTATTTGTTCAATTCAGGCGGGGTAAAGGAGAGCAGACCTATATTGGGGTAGGTACATTTTATGTGGATCGAAACTACATAAATTTATATAATTATTTGCATGTTTTATTTTATATACCACAATGAGAAGTCTTTTTGTTGTACAATAATTATGTATATATACTTATATTTTTTGAAACTTGGATGGTTTAGGAAACAAATATAACGTATTTAAAAAAATACATTTATGACTGACAATTAAGAGTAACACATGGGATTCTTTAAAGTTATATTACATATTCAGGTTTGCTGGTACAAGCATCACAAAATGTTTACAGACATTTTCATGGGGCATATTATTAGTAGAACGCTAATTTTTCCATATTTATTTAATGTCATCTCATTCGGTATTATTTTTACAATTCTTTTATTGTACTTAATCTAATTGTTAGTCAGTTTTTATTTTTTTGTTAAAAAATGATATTTACAAGACATGTGTAATATATAAGTGTTGCAAATTTTCGAATTTTTATACTCGTATATTTGGCCCAAAATATGATCAGTTCCAATTTTTAAATAAATTGATAAAGTGCAATAAAAAATTCGTTAACAAACAAACAAAAATGGCTACAGATAAAGTACAAGTTAACATTAAATCTCTTATCATTTGCGTTTAATAACCGTTCATTTTCAATGACAATTCTAAAATTTTACGAACTTACGTAAACAAATTCACAAAACGTTTTGGATTTAGCACTAGAGAACACAGAAAACAAACAAACTACATGTGTATTTTTTTAGATCCACAACAAATCAATTGAATAATTTTTTAAGTATAATAATCTAATATTTGTAAATTAATAATAGCACTAAATTTATATTATATTTCCGTTTTTAAATTTAAATTCTTATTAATGCATTCTTAACGTATGCAACGCCAGCGTCACACACGCAATTTAACATTCTTATCTTTCCTCTTTTAGCATATTTTGTTTTATATTTGCTTTTATCAATTTACCAACAGTATATTTTTCATATATTACATTACGCAACTCCTTTTCAAATGTTGTCATTATTGGATATTATAACCAATCTTAGTCACAATTTCCGAAAACTTCATATTTTCGACAAATTTTAAATTCCATGATTCTTTTTTTATGGTGCAGTTAACATCATTTTAATAGTTCCATCTATTTTTTTAGTACAAATAACCCAAAAAGCTGCATCTGTTATTTAGTTTGGCCTTTTGATGTACATACATATGTCATTAATTTTATTTATTTGTGTTTAAAGTAAAACCACACTGTTTTTAACTACATATTTTTAACTACCTCAGAGAGTATAATTACTTATAAATGGCGTTATCTATTTCAGAAATCCGTTATTCAAGTAGCTTAAAAACTAAATGTTGTGAATTATTACAATAAAAAACCATATACATATGTACTTAAAAATTAAATGATTGTTCATTTGCCATTTTTTAATAAAAAAAATGCAACCGGTTTCGTATAAAAACACAGATTATGCAGCTCCTTTGAAATGTTAATTGAATTCATGTAAATTAAATGTTGATTTTATTTAAATTGGCTGCACTATAGTTGAATTAAAAATTTTCATGTTCTTGTATTTAAATTATGTTAAATAAAAGGTTTGGTGTAGAAAATAATTGTATTTTATAATCATTTAAATATGTATTTAATAATTAAAAAACGGGATCCTGCCCATGCATTTACAAAAATAATAAAAGAAAATTGAAAATTCTATAAACGCATTTCTTAACGATTTCTATCTGAAAAGCTCTTTTTGTTAAGTTTCTTTTAATCGTGTTACTGTTTATTTCTAAACCTATCATTTTTAGATAGATTTTCTTTCTTAGTTTGCTTAATTATCAGTTGATATACATTTATTAAAATTAAATTCACTAAATAAAAGCCAATTGCCTTAAGTTTAATAATATGCTTTTATTGGTTGTTTCATTCAATTTGCTTGTATGTGAATATATAGTTTTAGTAAAAGCATAACTTTCATTTAAATCTTTCAGTTAAAGATTGTTCTTATATCTCATTTATTGACTATTGCGAAAGACTATTCAAACAACAAAACAATTTTTCTAAAAACGTAACATCTGGATTGAATGATATAAAATAAATTTTTATACAATATTATGCTAATTCTTCTAATAACTTCATCAAACAAATATAAAAGTTCAGCTTTTTAGTAGTATGTGGCAATCACTAATAATAACACTTTGCAAAAGCTTTAAACATGTTAAAAATAACAAAACATAATATTAATAAATTAAACGAATGTAACACTTTAACTGAAATGGATACAATAAAACATTTAGAAATGATATGATTATGTGAGGCTTAATATAATAAGAAACTATAAATTCTGTGTAATTGTATTTCAAAGTAAGCATGATTATGTCACATGCTTAGAAAAACCTATATCAAAATGATTCTTAACAACAAATTAAAATGGAGATAAAAAAAAGAGAAATAAATGTATATAAATTAAAAATATTTTATCGTATAAAGAAATAGAAAAATAATTAACTTGAAATTTAAACAAAAAGAGCTAACACGACGATATTTGACTTTTGTTTTCTCCCATTTTATTATTATTTATTATTATATTTTAATATACATGTTTTAAATTCGAGAAGAGACACATTGATGTTTTCCCATATTTCTCCAGAATATTTTAAACATTCTTTAGATACTCTTAATTTACTAATTACAACATTTTTTTGACAATCGGGGTCATCAACTCATAAGGATAGTTACACATATACTTAAACTAATTAATAATAATTAATTTACAATTTATGTCGTTTTTGTGTTAAGTTTTAAACTCTGTTTTTTGATGTTGCTTTTTACAATTTGTTGACAATTTGGGCAATTATCGTGTTAGAATTGAAATATTTTGGTCACAATCCCTTTAAAAGTATATTGTATTAACTATTTGGTTATTGTTTTAAAAGTTGTTTGTGTTGCTGACATTCATCTGTAGCACAAAATGATTTATGATTCAATTTTTATTATGATTTTTAAAGAACCGAAAAAATAAATAAATAAATAAATTATTAAAACACTGATAGTCAGAAATATCATACTTTACTTTTTTTTTTGGTTTTTATGTTATGTTTTTTAAATTCTAAAACAAATTATTTATATAAATAAATCATCATTAAAAAAAGAAGAAACAAAATCATATTATACAACGCAGCAACAATATAATGTTTGTTTATCTTATTAATAAAAAGGTTTGCGCTTTTTCCGAAAGCTTACGACAGAGACCGACTACTCTCCGTCATATTCCTGAATGGTGGGATCGTAATTGGCTTCCCGACGGCTTATCACGTTCTTCCTGATTGTATTGTTCTAGTGACTCTTCCTCTTCCTCCTCCTCTTCGTCATAATCTTGATCGAGATTCTCATTCTCTGTCTCTTCCAATGTCACCTATAATAATGCATTTGTCGACACCCAAAATGAGAATCACATTTTTTGCCGTTAAACTTCCTCAACTTATCTAGAATTTTGCATGTTTTTATATATGTTTTTATGTGTTTAATGTAGTTTTTTTGTTACAAACATTTAACTGATTAGTACAACTAAGGTTGTGTGTTTGTGTGTTGTATTGTGTTGTGTTTTAACAACAGTTAGTACTTAGTAGTCTACATATTCATGGTGAATTAATACTGTGAGGAGGAAGAGGATTTGTATAAGCAGCCATATGAATGATGAGAATTTACATGTGTGTATATGGTGAAGGGGGATGTTTAAAATGGCTCTACCTGAAAGCGAATCTTCTCCTCGCCATCTTCATCTTGTGGCGGCGGTGACGGCGGTATCATGCTTTGATAGTAGTCACGATTTTCTTCAAGTGTATCGAGTATATCTTGAGCGTCCGGATGCACCAGGTCAGCCCATGTCTCCCACAATGGATGTACAATGTAATCAATGAAGCCCACTTGCGACTTTTCGATTGTTGCATTCTGACGATCACACATTGGGCTAATGTCCATGCCATTTTCGCGTTCTTTATCACCCTGCAGGAAAAACTCTTCCATTAACAGCCCCACCCAACGTTTGTAGAGAATGAGTGGCTTTGTTGGGTTGCTTAAATCTGCACAATGTACCAAATTTTCCAAAACCTTTTGAAAGAAATAAAGTCCAGATTAGGATCATGGACACTTTTTTTATGTAAAATGAATAAAATTACTTGTATCCGATCAGTATAATTGTCCAGTAACAGCACACCAGAACCAGCAACTTTCTTTGTCTCAACCATGGTCTTCAAATCGGCTAATAAGCTCATATGTTTTGACATGTCTGTCGAAAGAACTATATCTATCACCATTTTGCGCAAAGTTTGGCGTTGCTTTCTAAAAATGTTCACGAATTATTAAATTTTAAACTTGTACAAGAAAACATAATCAAAATTGCATTAAATATGAGTATATGCCATAGATTTACTAACTTCTGTATGTTGCTGAATATATCACATCCAGTATTCTGGAGTAGCTTAAAGGCGACCGCTAAATGATGATTCTCCAGCACAGATTCATCATTGTACATCAACGCTAGCTCGGAGCCTAATTAGCAAATAAATTAGCGAAACTGAATGTGCAACAACCGAGTAATAAATTTACTTGAATTAATCAAAAACTGATTGGTAAGACCGGGATGATCGACGTCATGTATACAAGCTGCGAAGAGAGCTCCACACACCTCAATCGGTGTGAAAACACTCTCTAAGGCGGGTGTATTTAGTAGCACATTGGTGCTCTGAGTGACATCGGCTGCATGCATTGAGTTGTGAAAAGGATTGTCTTTAACGTAATGGTCTTCCAGAGTGGCCATGAATGCAAGAAAAGTTTTCGGTGGTATCTGAAGCGTTGACAATAAGTCTCTGCTCTATTTTACAATAATGAAAATGATATTAGGATTTAATTAATCATATTCTTTTAATGTGCATGTAATTGTTCTATTACCTGAAATATTGTATAGGCAACACACGTCAATGGTCGATTACCACTGAGATCACCAATTTTAAAAATATCGATGCCCCACGTATCGATGTCACCTAAATGCGTTCCTAAGGCATTCTCATTGGAGGACTCGACACCGAACGTGGGCAATCGCTCTCCCGTGAAGGAGTTTGTGTGAGAAAGTGGCCGTTTGACACCCGAAATTTGTGACATCGGATTGGAGGGCTTACCAAAACGGGGTGAACGACTCCGGACATTCACATTACTACTAGATGCATGTGATATCTCGGTAACTTCATTCTCGTCAATTCGCAACGATGGTAAATCGAATTCTTGTTGTTTGTCTGTAAAGTTAAGAAATAAAAGATACTTGGAGCTTCTGTTGCTTAAAATTGCAAACATTTATTACTTAAGGAATAAGATCTTTGCTCATATAAATAGTTGATTTAAAAATAACCAAATAATGATATAAGCAATATATAGCTAATATCATTATTTGATTATTCTTTTCTTGCCTTAAATTTTTATACATATGAAAGTGATAATGAACAACTTTGTATAAGCAAGTTCTGGTATTTCGTATTGTGGGGACTTGTAAGCCAGGGGTGGGGGTGAAATAAATGTTGGCACTTTGCTTTTAAAATTTTCTTTTAAACTTGGCAAAAACATCAATATTTAAATTTTCAAATTTCGTAAATATTACTTACCTAAGAACGTCGAACAAATGTATTCCGAAATTTGATTTCCAGATCGACTGGATTCACTGAAGTGTGAAAGCTCTTTGTTAAGCATGCGTTTGAACTACATATGGAGAAAACAAACGTTATTTTTTTAAATAAAAAATGCAGATTTCAATTAACCTTAAGATACTGTTACTTAATTTAATAAGTACAAAATATGTTTAAGACATCTTTAAAATTTTACATTTTTTAAACTTTAAACTGGAACGATGGAATGGATACGGGAAATTCCTTAATGCTGTTCCCGCCAGACTCAATGTCTGGCATCGTTTACTACCTTCAAACCCTTGAAATTTCAGTATAAAATTTGTTCCGATTACCCTGGGGTCTTTAATATGCGTTTGGTGTATTACAGAATTAGAAATATCCTTCTCCCGGACAAATTTTAAGTCATAAACACCACAGCTATGAATCAATCTTTGTTGTATTAGATTTTCTGCAGAAGGTTTCTGAGATGGAAAATATATAATATGGTAAATTCAGTTTTATTTACAGTACCTTTATGTATAAAGGATTTGTAAATGATTTTGAAATTATGTCAAGGCTGTGAAAATCCAGTTTAAAGTAAAAAGAAGTAAAATTTGAAAATGATCTTAAACTTATGAACGGCGCACTGTAGCTAAAAAATACAAACTTTCAACGATGCCATATCAGACACACTACGATGGGTCTGAATAGTTTCCAATTGATCCAAGCACCAGTCTAATTCCTCCATAGTGTCCAAAGCAAGACGCACATATGATTCATCGCCGGGATTCACGGTCTTTGGTACCTGAGCATTAGGTTGCTGGCGACGTGATCTAATTATTGCATACAAAGAAATAGTTTACAAAATTAACAATAAACTGTATACAGTTTATTGTTAAACTGTTTAATTTTCCTCAGTATTTATCATTTGACTTAAAACAACAATCTCAAAAAGTTCAAATGAAATTAATTAAGAGTTTACATACTATAAATTGTAAGAAATACCGAGGAAAACAAATCGATTATAAATTGGAGAATGCAAATACTGACTTGTGTGATGATATATTGGTGAGGCTTATAAAATTATTTCGCACCGACCGGAGACTGGCCAAAATTTGGGCAAAGGGTGTGACTATGAGATCGTCTCCATGGCTGGAAGAATTCAATAAGACCATTCTGTTAATAAAAGATTTTTCGCGATTGAAGTACAAATTGGTTCCAAAAACATTGATGAATTTTTATTAAAGGTCGATATATAAAAATACAAATTATATATAAAAGACTGATTAAAAGAATGCATAACAAAAGGATACTGTAAATAAATGATATGATATTTATATAAATCGGATATAAATTGAAGTTAGAGCTTAGAATGAATGATGAGTACTATAGTATGTTGAGAATATGTATAACTTTTAAGTGATCATGAATGAGGCTGATTGACATTGAAATATTTAGTACTTAAGTTAGTACTATACAATAGTTTGTGGGGTATATACTTGATTGACGAATAACATAATTAATAAAGTTGGATCTTTGAAATCTAAACGTAATAACGAAAATTGAAATTAATTTATATTAATGCGGAACCCAGCGAACGTTATTTGGGATTATATGTTTTTACTTAAAAACCTAAAAAAAATATTTAAAAAAATTTGTCGTTCATCGTTTGCTTATTTATGTTATAAAAAACATATTTTGGTCAAAACATTTAAAAACGTGCAATCAGTGTTGCCATTTTGACTGGTCAATGGATTCTAAAGTCTGCGGTAATAGGAAAGGATGCGCTAGTAATATTTCTAACTGTATATTTCACATATTTTTTAATGCACACTCATTAATACTAAGTTCTTGGTTCCTACCTTTCAATGGAGTAGTAAAAACTAAAATGCATCGCACTTTTTGTCATGGCGTGTTATTATAAAAATTATCACTAAATAATAAACAGTGTTCGAAAATTGCAAGATTTTCATAACATTAATTTGAATAAGCTCCACTATATAACAATTTATAGAACGACATTATACGTCACAATATATAATACATTTTTATTTTATTTTCGTTTCATTTTATTTCTTATTATGTATTTGGAATTCAGATTTTTGTCTTCATTTGTAGTTCAAATCAAAGGGAATAAAGTACGGTACACAAAACGATCGCACTCGTCTTCAATCTCGCACGATGATTTACTCGATATTTCTGTGCGCGCCTCTAACTATAATATCTCGCTGTATCCACCATACTACTACTCAGTATCCATCGTTGTACATATTTCGAACCAAGTCAAAATACTACACACAAGTACCAGTAACAATATTCAACAGAAGAGACACTTTAATTAATTCTGTGTTAATGTAATCCAATCAAGTGGCAATTTAAATCTAACTATATGAACTTGTTCAGTTGAAATAGTCAACTTCATAAAACATGCGCATCATACTAAATTATATTTACATACGAATATATAGAAATTTGGAAGCTATACTCAAAACTTTTGCTTACGATAAGATATAAAATTAGTTTTTTATTGTACGTTGTTGTATTTTGATCTAGTAAATAAATGAAATGGGTCTTAAAAACAATTTTTTTACGCTTTTAGTTTGTATGTACACAATAATTAACGTCTTATGAATCAATAAATATTAATTGTTATGCGGGACGTGCCCGAGCGCGCCGCGCCGTAAGACTAGAAAAGAATAGGTTTGCTCTTAGAAAATATACTTGCGCAAAATAAACCAAGTCAGGCATCACACACTAATATTGTAATTTACATACAAATATTTTCATATTTTGCCTTTGGCGTCTGATGATTGGAAATGTATCGCGAGGCCTCGTACTTTCGCGTAAAAATTCATAGAATGCGTCAAAATAAAGTATATAAATTTTTTTTTAGATGGAATTTTTGGCACTGACTCTCACAACGTGTCATAACGTAGATTTATTTTATTGGTCGAACACAATCTCGCCCAGTTCTTCAAAATAATATAATACAAATATATCAATATACCTCTACATACTCGAGGTTGTAAATATGCACAATTATTTATAGTTACATATAAATATGTATAATGTATCTTTTTAATTTTTTGTCGGCAAGTACGCCCGCTATTTTGGGCGACAAACATCATTTAATCCTATATCTTCATTTGCAGCCATAGGCCATAGCCCATAACCCATAACGTGGTTTAACTTTTTATTTTATTCGTTCTATTTATATGTTAATATTTCATATAATTAAAACAGCAAGGTGGAGAACTATTTGTCTGAATTAAGTTGTTATTTTCGCTGATGCTACAAGATGTAGACGAATGGGGTTCTATGGTTTTATGAAATGAATTTGCATTGAGTTGTGGGTTTTTCTTATATGAAATAACAATTGAAATAGATTGGTTGAGTGTAAATGACTATACAAGTGCCAAGCTATCTTCTAAATTCCTATCAATAAATATATAAATATAAGTCAACAACATGAAAGCAAGCTGTTTCTGGAAATATTTGTTTATAAGACTATTTTATTTCTTCAAAAAAAGCTGGAAGTTAAATATTTAAAAATTTTAACACATTAAAAACAAAAATATATATTAAAAAACTATTTCATTTGTCGTGTGTTGCATCAAGCGTGGAATAACATAAAGATTATTCTAATGTAGATATATAACTACTAACTACTGTAAAACAATTAAATGTAATTAAATAAAAAGATTTGTATTTTGTATGCAGTTAATGTATGCAAATTATGTAGACACAAAAAAAAAATTTAGCAAAAGAACTTATTTAGAAAAACACCAAAAAATACGTACGATCTGTCGACCAAGACTTGCTGTTCGGTTTCTTTTAATCTGAAATACACAGACGAATTGGTAAAATGTTTGAATGAAAATTTGTCGGTATGTATAATATATTATTTGTATTTTTTATATTATTGCATACAGTATTTTATATTTAACGATTGTATTACTCTCTAATAAATAAAATACCCCATCAGTAATTTCAATACGTTTTGTTGTAACGAACGAACATAAAATAATTCATCTGAATTCTGAATGCAGAATAATCCTGACTTTGTTTAAAAAGTGATTTCAAATTGCATATTTTACATTTCAATCCTTTTCAAAAATATTTTATTAAGGGTATAGTTTTACATTAATATATACGAAAATGAAAAATGTATGCATAGTGTAATGGAATAGTCAGATGTAATGGAAAATTTAGTTTGCAAATGGGACACATGTATGATTTGTTTGATACATTTTTGAAATGATAGATATTAATTGTTATCTGCTAGTGTCAAATATGCCCTGGTAAAAAGTAACACCAGCCACTTTTCAAATTGAAATATTCTTTAACATTTTCAGTTTTTGCTTGACTTTTTTTGGATGCAAAGTGTATACAGTGTGTGTTGTACTCAACATTGTTTACATAAAAGTTCCGTTTATATTCAGAATTTTTGGAGGGGTCTGAGGCTTTGGCTTCCAATAAAAATTTCATGCTTAATTTTAGGCAAAAGTTATAAGAACGTTAAAATATACGACGTCCAACCGAAAAACATTCCAAATAATTTTTTGAATTCGTAATATTCAAAATGATTATAGGTACATTATGCGTACTTATACTTGTGTACACACATACATTTGTATATGCGGTATAATCATTCAATTAAATAATTTTCAAAATGCGGTAAACAAATACTTGGATTTAATTTAAAATATGCACACGACACTCAATCAAATTATTATTGTTTTTCATAATTTATAATTTAAAATACGTTAAGAGTAGAGCTGAAGTTTATATATATTCCATATTCCCTACCACCCAAACAGATATAAACTATTATTCTTTGTTAAATTAATTCTTAGATGATAAATAACAAAATGGTCAGACACTCGCAAAACTATCGTAATAATTTGAATAAATGAATCAATGAAAAACGAACATAGAACACTTACCTTTCACTAGCGATGCTTGAATTGCGCGACATTGATTTGGGTGACATTTCAAAATCCGAGTCAGATCGATAAAGAAAAGACTCACGACGCTGTGGAAGATTTTGTAGCACCAGACCAGCACTAGGTGATCCACCCTCCAGGGGCGAACGAGCACCTTGTCCATTCTCAACATCGAAGCTGTAATAAATTAATTGGATTTTGTTCAAGATTTTGTTGTCGTTCAATAATTGTAAACTGATATGAGTAGAAAAGCTTAATAGCAAAACAACAAAATAGGAAAATATTGAAATATATTAGTTATGAAAACAGTTAGCAAATTGCGGGCTATCTTCCATCTTTAATTGATTATCCCTTTTCTTTTTTTAAAGACGTCAAATAAAATCGAGAAAAAAACATAAAAATGGATTTTCAAAAGTGTTAGTCGAAAGCTTTTTTGACAACAATATTTATACATGTACATATATATTTACAAATCGTTTAAATAAATGTTTTGACAAAAAAAACTAAATCGAAGGGAGAGCGAGGTGTGAATTTATATACGACTGTTGCCTAACTAGAGTTTAATAAAGTTTTTCTGACATAAATGACCATAAGACATAAAATTGCAGATTTAGTTTTTATAAATCGAATGTACATTTGCACATTTTTTCTACACCACATTGTTTAACTCAGGGGGTGGGGCAATTATTCCAACCGTGAGCGCCCTCTTGAAATTTCATTTTAGGTATTGTGAACTTCGAGTACAAAGCATAATATCGCTTACTCTGTGATGTATTTTGGTTTAGATGAAGTGTGGCTGACATATTTAACGAAAAAAGCATAAACCAAGAAAAAAAATTAAATTTAACACTAAAGGAATCACATCCCCAATGTCACCAATTTCACCAACCGTTGCTAAGATAACCATAAATCTACTTAATAGTACCATAGGTTAGTTCATTGATCATGGTACTAAGACCACGGACGGTATGATGTATATACTATATAATTGATCTGACCATAACTATAAACTTGAATGTGTACATCTGCATGTGCATACACTAGAATTATATATTTTTTTGACACATTTTGTTAAACCTTTAAATATTTTATTAGCTTTGAGTCACTTCTCGCAGTCACTTATATAATCAATTAATTAGTAAAGCTAGACTTCCTATTTTTATATCAAATGAAATTAATTGCTTAAACATCTAAGTGATGCTGCACATACCAAAGAGTTTATTAGGTGACATTGCAATCTTTCTGTTAAAACTTAAATTGCAAACGCAATTTATAAGCGTCATGTTGACGTTGTGATCGCTTGATTTCAAGAACATTATTAATAAGTTTCCGTTTTATACACATTTATATGTACGAGTACGTATAAAGATATTTTTTTAAATATTGTAAATTAATATTTTCACGGTATTTCTTACGTATTTCGGTATTGGATGTGTGCCAGAAAAATACTAAGTCACATTGGTCACAAGGAAATTAATATACATAGATTAATGCTTGTGATGCCAAAAACTGTGGTTTAAACGATTTTTGGTGTAGGTGTACGAGTTTGCATAAGATATATGAATCGTGGTGAGCTTTAAAAGATAAATGAAATTTGAACTTAGTTCCTTGGGATAAAGCTTATGAAACATACCTAACTAATAATTTTAAATTAATATTCATAAAGTACATATTACTATGTACACACCACGAGTTTAATCATTAATACTTCATAGTTTTAATACCCATTTTTTTGTGTACCATGTAATGTATATGATATTGGTGTACAATGTACATACATAATAATTCATAATATATATATCATATATAATATCATATCATATATAACATATTTTACTAAATTAAAATTAATCTTAGAAATGGTGCAAATTGTTTTTAAAAACATTTTCTTGCTATAAGAAAGAATAAATTGCTGAACATTACAATTTAAAAAACTACATCGCAGGGAGAGCGAGGTGTGAATTTATATACGACTGTTGCTTAACTACATTTTAATAAAGCCTTTCGGAGATATGAAAAATTTGACCTTGAAATTTCTTAATTTTGACCTTGATTTTTGTCCAAAATTGTTACTTTTATTGTACATAGTATTTGAATTAAACATTTTCATTGTAAAAATATGACCTTGAGTTTTCAAAATTTGACCTTGAAATGTTGAAAAGGAAGTTTTTTTATTTCATTTATTCCTACAATAATGTGAAAAAAAAATTTCAAAAATATTTAGGGTTTCTGAGATACGTGCGGCGTACGCCGTACGTCGAACCTTGAAATTTCCGATTTCGACCTTGAAATGTTCAGCAAGTTTTTTTGTCTCATTTAAGCCTACAATAATGTGAAAAAAAAATTTAAAAAATATTAAAGGTTTCTGAGATATAAAAAGTTTGACCTTGAATTTTTCGATTTTGACCTTGAAATGTTTCGCAAATTTTCTTTGACATTGTGCAAGGTGGCTGAGATAGAAAAGTGGGGTTTGTCATTGTCCACCCCATTTTTCGCCAGAAGGAGCATCTAGCGGGATATAGGATATATGCAGTTTTGTTTAAGATACCTTGAAGATTAATTGTTGTGGAAATGAAAAAAATCGTAGGACCCATTTTTGAGCCCCTATACGAAAAAAAATTATTTTGTCAATAACTTGACCTTGAAGGATCTGACCTCGAAAAATCGAAGATCCTATTCTTATATTTTTGTTTAATAGTTACATACAAATCGGTCCAGTAGTTTAGAAGTTTTTTTTTTTTCGACCATTTTTCTATAGTACGGTATTTTATAACATTTCTATACGAAACCCATACATTCATTTTCGAAACAGTTTTAAATAGTCGTATTATAATATATTTAGTTTCATATCGAAGTAACAAACGAACTAGGCAAACATTGTTTTGCCCCATACTTAATTATAATTATTTTTTTCTGTTTTCTGATGTATAATATGTTATAAATGCAGCACTTGCAAAATATGTGCAAAAGAGACATAGATAGACAATTATACAGTTTTTCTTATGATGCAGAGGAATGCAGAGGTTTTGTTATAAATGCAATATTTTTCATAAATTCGGCATTCGATGGACATATTTTATTTATTTCATTAAAATTTGCTCGATATGAATTCAGTCATTTTTGTGTCATAAATGACCATATTATGTATAACAAAGTTGATAAAATATCAAAATAGCCGTTTTTCATTGATTTTAATTATCAATTCATGCGTCAGATCAACTCGACATTATAACTCAATTCAACAATCATCATACCAATTGGAGTCGCTAAAAACTTCGCGATATCCCCGACTGTATGTTTATTTTCAAAATGTCCTAATTATCACTAATTTTAGTCTTTTTATAGATTAATATATATACACACTTTTTTTAACTGTGTATATATAATATAATTAGCACTAACCTATAATAAAAATGGCAATTGAAATGATTCATTAATTAATACGTACACATATTTAAGTGGCAAAAATTATTAAGTTTGCGTCAAAAATTGTATGCGTCTAACGGATTAACATCATAATTAATTGATTAAGATTTTATTTGAAACATTATGTATTTTAAAAACAGTATCGATTGCATAATAATAATAATATATGTGATTAGATACATTCTAATTAAGTATTAATTATTAAATGAATGTATTAGATTTTTTTAAATTTCATTTGATACGAATCCAAATGAGATAAAAAATGATGAGATTATAAAATAAATACGCTATGAAATTTAATAAACTTCCAAAACAACGTAAATTGCAACTTCCCATTTACAAATGAAATTTAATCACTTTTTAAAAATGAAATACATATTTACTGTATAAAATTACTTAGCATTTAATTTAATCAGTGCGATAAACTTGTCACATGCAAAAAAACTACATCTCAGGGAGAGCGAGGTGTGAATTTATATACGACTGTTGCTTTACTACATTTTAATAAAGCTTTTCGGAGATATGAAAAATTTGACCTTGAAATTTCTTAATTTTGACCATGATTTTTGTCCAAAATTCGTACTTTTATTGAGATTATCAATAATGTTGAACATCATAGTACCCTAAAACATATAGTATTTGAATTAAAAATTTTCATTGTAAAAATATGACCTTGAGTTTTCAAAATTTGACCTTGAAATGTTCAGCAAGTTTTCTTATTTTATTTATTCCTACAATAATGTGAAAAAAAATTTCAAAAATAGTTAGGGTTTCTGAGATACGTGCGCCGTACGCCGTACGTCGAACCTTGAAATTTCCGATTTCGACCTTGAAATGTTCAGTAAGTTTTTTTGTCTCATTTAAGCCTACAATAATGTGAAATTTTTTTTAAAAAAATATTAAAGGTTTCTGAGATACAAAAAATTTGACCTTGAATTTTTCGATTTTGACCTTGAAATGTTCCGCAAATTTTCTTATCTTATTTTGTCCTACAATAATCTGAAAGAATTTTTTTGATATTGTGCAAGGTGGCTGAGATAGAAAAGTGGGGTTTGTCCTTGTCCACCCCCTTTTTCGCCAGAAGGAGCATCTAGCGGGATATAGGATATATGCAGTTTTGTTTAAGATACCTTAAAGATTAATTGTTGTGGAAATGAAAAAAATCGTAGGACCCATTTTTGAGCCCCTATACGAAAAAAAATTCTTTTGTCAATAACTTGACCTTGAAGGATCTGACCTCGAAAAATCGAAGATCCTATTCTTATATTTTTGTTTAATAGTTTACAAAAAATTTTCATACAAATCGGTCCAATAGTTTAGAATTTTTTTTTTTTTTTGACCATTTTTCAATAGTACGGCGTACGGCGTACGGACGTACTTTTGCACATTTTTTCTAGACCACTTTTTTGGACTCAGGGGGTGTCAAAACGAGTTTCTGCATCATCAACTTTTTTTCCGAAAAAAGTCGGATTACAAATATTTCTATATATGCCCTTGGGGTCGTATATAAATAAAAATAAAAATTAATAACGAGATGTGCATTTATAATGATTTGGTTCAAATTACAACGCAGGGAAAGCTCACGTTCCAATGTGTATATATTCGTAGTTTTCAATTTATATACGACCTCATATCGACCCCATTCCGAACTTTTGCGGGAACTAACATTTCAGAAATTACTGCACGGATTTGCATGAAATTCAAATCGTTTGTACATAGCCGTATTTTAAGCAAAACTGCATTAACCATATATTCCTACAAATGATCCTTCGGAATAATTTGATGGAATGTAAGAGCGATCACGTCATCTTCTACCTCGGAAACCTTACGCACAATGTTTTTTTTGTACCACCTAATAAGTTCACACCTCGTCCTCCCTGCGATGTAATTTATATGTCTTAATTATACGAGTAGAATTATTAAAAAAAATTTTAGCAATGAATCCATATATAGATTTTAGATAAAAAATGTTTTTTGACCTTGAGAAAGGTGAACTTGATTTATATTAAAAGATACATATTTTCCAATTTTTATTATACGAAGCTATGGAAATTTCACTAAATTTCGACAAACCAATCCGTCGAACGAACGTATATACAAATTACACACACATTTTATGGACTCGTCAGAGAGTGTCAAAATGTGTTACTCACCTTTTTTTCACTTTTTTAGTCCAATGCAATAATCTGTTACTCTAATAACGTCGGTCGTAATTTATTTGTAATTGCCATTGGTACACTCAAGAACTTCTAATATGAATAACTTATTTTCATTTATTATACTAGTTAAACTATCAAATAAGCCGAAGTATAGACAAAATTTCAATGTAAAAGTTTTGTGTGTCCTTTTGCCATCAGGCACCAGACCGCATTACAATCTTATCCGTAAAATGGCAAATCCCACTGAATTTTCGGTAAAAATATTTCCAGAAATATGCACAACTTATGCATATAAACATTGCAAACAACTTAATATGAGAGGAATTGCGAACGTTTTTTATTCGGATTTTTATCTTTTTTTAAATTAGCCGCATTTCAGTTCACACTTATTTCTCTCCGCTAATAACTTTTGCTAATACACCTTAGTTCGATGAGGTGGGATTGGGGAATTAGCTTCAGACCAGATTATTTGATAAATAAAGGTGAAACGTGACAAAAAGAACATGGCAGTTATATGTGGGTCAAACCAATGAGTCGGTTAAAAGCATCATTAACAGCGCACGATTGACAGACGACGTCATACAATCAAAACTGATCATTGTTATTGGTGGGTGTGTGTCACAGCGGAACCCAAATATTATACCCAAATAAGCAAGTAATAGCTCCGAACACGAATTTATTTCGTTCACATTCTTTTAAGTATTTGTATATATTTATATTGCTTAATAGTTATTAGTTATAACCAGGTGCATAATATAATAGCATATAAAATATAGACATTTTTTCAACATTGACACCATTCAGTTTTCAAGAAACGTACATTAGCGAAAATAATTATTTGTTTCTGAATTTTGACATTGAATTTTAATCCAAATTTGGTACTTTTATTAAGATTAGCAATAATGTAGAACATCATAGTATAATAAAACCACTAGACTTAATATAACAAACAGTTTTTAAATTATTTTTGTTATAAAAATATGGTCTTGAGTTTTCAAATTTTGACTTTAAATATTCAGCAAAATATAGTGTTTAATAAAAAGCAATTAAAATTAGACAGCAAATTTTCTAAAATATTGAAGATAAAATTTTTTTTACACTATACAAATGTGAAAGTACATATATATTTGAATTGCTTTCATATTGTGTAAGGTGTCTGAGATAGAAAAACCCCTTTTTTCCAGAAGGATCAGCTAGCGGGATATAAATAAATGCCGTTACGGATAATTATTGTGAAAATGAAGAAAATAGTAGGGCCCGGTTTTTAAACAACCATACAAGAAAAATTTGGCTTTCGCAATAATTTATAATATATATAATATTCAATGACCTTGAAGCATCTGACCTTGAATAAACTATAATTGCATTTATTTTTTTCTACTATATTTTCCAAAAAAAAATTCACACAAATCGGTCCAGTAGTTTCTGAAATGGCTTTTAAATGGGCACCATAGTACAGCGTTTCTGAAAAAAGTCGGAATGCAAAAATATATATATGCTCTTGGGGTCGCATATAAATTAAAAACTGTACTTATTGCTGTTTCTGTTTGAGGTAGAATCAGAGTGTACGCACTTAAGAGCATGAGATGCGAACACACGCGAATAATCAGTGAGTTAATTTCCTAATCAGAAAATTATGATCTAGTATATTATTAAGATGTTAATTGCATAGGTACGTATGTATTTAAGTATTTTAAACTGATGTTATTTATATAACTAAGTTATAAAATTATTTATATACTACGATATTTATTTGTAGGGGTTTAAAAAAAATTAAAAAACTAATATTCTTCTAATTAATCATTTAAATTGGAATTGGAATGATGTGGAAAGTTCTCCTTAAAATTATGAAGATATACATTTTATATTAATCAGCTGTTCCCGTCTCAATTCAAACCGTTCTTAAAACTGAACATAACTATAGCCTTATACTTTCGCGTAATATAATAAGGTGCCTTTAAATATATAATAAATACCTATTCTGAAACATTGGGGTTAATGTAAAATAAATTAGCCTTAAGGCAAAAAAGTAACTAATTATATTTACGTTAAAAATGGCTACTGGTTATAATACATTTCTCTTCACAATTTAAAAAACATTAAAGTACATATAAATAGGAATATTGCAAAAAAGTTGTGTTTATAAAAATCAAAAAGTCTTATCTCTAACCTTCCCGTTGTACGTCGTCGCGTTCCCGACAAACTAGTGCGTGGCACATACTTTTTCAAACGACCACTAGATCGTCGGTGTCCGCCAACCAATCGAATACCTTCGGAACTTCGCCGACTACCATCCGGCAGCAAAACATCCGAAAACACAGATATTGTGGACGCTGTCGAGTCTCCACGCTTTTTGCCTGCCATAAATGTTATGCCACTGGACGAAGTTGTTGTCCCCGAAGAATCACTACGCGAAAATTGTGACTGAAAGCGTCTGCTTCCAATACTGCAAATGCCATATGTGGAACCGGTGCCAACACCAGCATCATTACTTGCAACGTTGGAGGATAACTGTTGATGTGTGGCCAAAGACAAAGAATTTTCATCGAATGGCGCTGAGCGTCGGGACCACCGTATCGATCGTAAAAAGGCGAATATCAAAAAGACCGTTGCAATCATATCACAGCCATACACCAGTCTCAGATTTATTGTCTTTGGTTTTAACAAAAGTATTTAAAATATCGATTGGATAAATTGTTTAAAATTTTTGATGATTCTTTTTCTAATTTTCGTCGATTCTTATAGTTATTGCATTCTGCAAACATAATTTTTCCGCGTATTGTTTGTTTAATGTTACTTTTGCATTGTTTTGCTGTTTCAGTTGCGAATGAAAAAATAATACGAGCATTTCTATACATATTTTGTTAACAAATCATTTGATTGGCATGGTATGTGATTTCATTGATTTTCTTTAGTGTCTACTTGAAGTGTATTGTTTGGGCAGCTTTTTGACTCATTTTAATGATTTATAAATTTATAATTACAAAAAAAATAAAAATAAAAATAAAATTATTGATTAATTATGAAACAGTACAACAAAACATTATCCCTAGCAAATAAAACAGAAATAAACAAAAATCTTTGTAAGTTGCAACTTGCAACCTGCATAGTACTAATATTCGAATATACGACAAGTATGACTGATTGTAACAAAAATAGACCTTCAAGTCAATTAATAAAAAAAGAAAGGCAATGAGATAAAAAAAATTTGGATCTTAAGTTTTAAGCCATAAAAACAATACGTGCTCAGTAAATAAGTACGAATATTGGTAAGAAGTCCTATTATCGCCAAGTCGTGAAGAAATCCTCGTAAACTGCAAAAACTGTATCACAAAAAAAACACAAGAGGAACATATCAAGTACTGTATACTGGATTAAAACTGAAAGCGAGTTCGAAACAGATTAGATTATTTGCAAATTTCATTACAGCCATAAAACGGTCAACCCTAAATTTTATGTAAGTATCAATTATGTGTCCTAATACTGTAAAAAAGTTTTTATTCATACAAAAAAAACTGACAGTGGCTATTAAAATTTGGAATGCCTACAGTTTCTAGAGCAGGATTAGAAAGACCTTATACGATTAGTCTCAAGGTGCAAAACTATGGTTAAACGGTATGCCAGTACTTATACATATGCGCTTCAGAAACCTGGATACTTAGAAAAAAAAAATGGCAATTTTATATTTGCGTTTTAAGGAGAATTATTGGTCCCATATGTGAGGAAGGGCGATAATGAAGGCAAGGCAACTACGAGATTTATACTAGTTACCAAGAATCGATAGATTTCGGTGGGTGGGTAGCTCAAACTATGGTGATAGGCCATGTCGCAGATTCAGCCTACATTGGAAGGACGAAAGATGTAATAGGATTTCAAATTGGACGTTGTCAGCGCAACAGTGGGAAACCTTTTTGAAGTAGTCCAAGACCGGACTCCGGTTGTCAAAGATGATGATGATTATAATTAGGTATCAATACAATGAAATTAAAAATCCTTATACGTGAATTCTTGGATTTTTTCAAAAGGGAAAGGAGGTAACTTTAACTTTGGTTAAGACTTTGGAAATCAGTTCATCTAATAGTCATACTGTATGTGATCATGTTAAATGAAACACTTTATTTTATATTCCTCGATTTTTTCGTAAGAGGTAGTACTATCACTGATGTTGGGTAAATTTTTTTATGGAAATTTAATAGTCTTATTTGATTCATTATTTCCAGATTCCAGATTAATTTTTTCTATGTTATTTTGCAAATATTTAATAAATCATTTTAATAAAAACAGATGTTTAAATATCAAACATCTATTTTTATCAAAATGATTTATAAAATATTTGCAATATATCTATTAGCTATATTTTTTGATTATTTGTACATAGCATATCATATTATGATAGCACTAACAGTTTTTGAGAAATTTTAATTCCAAAAAAAAAACACAAAAAATGGTAATTATGTCTCAATTATTTTATCTTTATATATAAGATGTCCAAAATAATTGGAATTAATATTCCAAATAAAATGTTACAAAATACATTATACCAAAATTGGTCATAAACTCGTCATAATGCATATATGTACTCGTATATATACATATTGCTGTATATAGAGGAGCAAAGGATTCATTAAGTTGTTGGACTTTACATGATGTCGTGACTCGTGAGTCGTTAGAGTTATTTTGTTCAAATGAAATAATCTGCATATGTATAAGTAAAAATGTATTGGAAAGCTTTATTTTTGTTGCTACATTATTAACTCATTATAATATGTAACATACCTATTGTCACAAAAAAGCTTAACTGTAAAACCATAATTTTACAAATTATTAATTAAAATTAAATATATTGTACAATATGTACACTGTTACCTGTACTTTAAAATATTTATAACTTCAAAAGATAACAGCTACAAGGGATTTATTAGATACATTTCATTGTGCATTGCATGTTGCAAGAAATTAAAAATTTTCATTTTTGACAATAATTCATATTAATATTCTTAAAGTTCTGCAGGCAAAAACAATACAGTTTGCAGTTAATGCGTGGAATAAAAGCTCCCTTGTATTCATTTGAATTCAATTGTACTTGTTGTGTGGTGCATATATTAAGCAAAATACGTAATTTCTATTTAATGCAAATTAAAATCTAGCTACTTATAAAATGAAGCAAAAGCTGACCAAACGCTATACAATTGTATGTTTTAACAAAAAAATTAATTCAATATAAACTGTTGAAACTTAATAACGAACTCTAAAATTTGATTATAATATAATTACTTTCAAAAAATGTTAGTAAAATTGAAAAACAATAAGAGAACATTAAAGTTATTAATATATTATTTTACTACAGTAATTAGAATTAATGAAACACACACCCTGCCGTACAACTACGTCGAGTGTTGATGTTCAACACTTGGGACGACGAGGTACTGGGACCGATTTGTTGAAGATGTTGTTGATGCAAATAGTGATGATGCATAAACGGTTGTCTACTGCTGCACATTGAAGCCGATTTTTGTCGTTATATATAAGTGTGTGTAGTTAAGGAAAAACACAATTACTGCGTGTGCAAAGTTGCAACTGATTTGATGGTTAAATGTTCGTTCAAACCACCCACAGTGCTGTAAAAAATATCCACCACACGGACAAACTCAAGCCTGGTGTCTACGTAAAATTGGAGCGTAAAATTTCTTTAATGTTTGCAGCGAAAACAACACAATATAATAATTATACAGTCGACTACAATTTATGTACATTGTTTCCCTATCATTGCAATGTCTGGTGATATACATATAGTGTGTTTAATTATTAATGTAATCCGTACCAAGTAATAAATTTCAGTTTAACATTAATATGGTCGTAATATGTTATTATATAAGATTATGTAGAAGACATGTTATTACAATCAAAGCTGAATCATTAATCGCATGAAAGACCGGGATTGAAACGAGTATGCGCGTCTGTTTTATTGGGTGTATTTATTGACAATTGACACTGTGTAACAAATCAATTATTCTTCTTTTTCAAATTTGTTGTTTTTTATGCAACTAAAACATTTGTCACAGAGTTTGACTATGATGTGCTTTGATTTAGATTAAGATAGTTGAACTTTGCACAATCTTATTAAGTGTTCATAACTGCAGTACCAAGCACTTCCAATGTTATAGTTAGGTTACAAACACGGTGTTATACGTTTTATAAACATGCCTTTTTTATGATAAATTAAGTCTCAATTAGTATAAGCAAATTCCACTTTCATTTGTATGCACTTGAATTTATCAAAAACATTTGAGTTGGCACATACATATATATGTGACATAATATTATGTTGTTAACTTCCGTCAACATGTCACTGCACGTAAAACAAAACTAGCACAATTACTACACTGTAGTCTGTATGATGTAATATAATTGATAATATATTAAATACCTACACACACCTCTCTATCAATTATTACAAAACTGTGTGACACACAATATGCCATACAATATGTATGCTTTACTGTCTAGAAAATTTGCAGCATAACTGACGGCAAATGACAATATACAAAACAGGGAAAAATTTGCACCACAAATTTTCACAACGAAACAATGATTGTGCTTTGTGCGGAATCGCCATCTTGAACTGTGATGTCATTGAAAATTGTGACCGCGTTTGTATTGGTATTAAATTCATCTGCACATAATTGGAGCATGCATACACACAGACGTGTGACACTGGATTTCGCGCGCATCAAAGGGGGTGGGTACCACTGTCGGACGGATGTATCATATACGAGTACATATATACTATTATGCCAAAAATCATTCAATTTGCAATTGCGTTTCAACTTTCAAGTCTGTAGCTACTAGCTCTCTGTAATCTGCATGAGATGCATTGGCATAATTATTAATATTTATTAATGCAATGGTGAAAGTGTATCCCATACACAAACTTTTTAAATTTAAAGGGATGTTTAAAGTTTTATTCTGTTCGTAATATAATACTGTGCAAATTATGCTGGAGCTTTCACATCGTCGTGGTTGTTCTTTTCATGCACATTATTGTGTTGTAGCCGGTGCGGAAAGGGCAAATGTTTGGTCGCTATGCGCATGATTAAAATATGCAGCACAATTTCACCTTTGTAGTTATATGTGTGCGTACAAGTCCGTTTAGTGTCAGATTGTGGTATAAGTGCGATTTTCATCTCCCTAGGCCGCAACATACAATACTCGTAAATATAACCTAGATTTCTACGCATACTCAAGAATTTTGAATGCTGCAGCTCTACCGTTTACCTGGATTGTTTTCAATTTTTATGAGACTACATTGCTTTTGCAAACAATTTATGTGCATTATGTTATACATTTAGCTATTCTTATATATTTATACCTGCGTCTTAGAAAAAATATTGTTTAATATTGGAAAAACTTTTTATTGGCAAGTTTTTTCCAAACTTTTGGTGTTCTAACAAAATTTTTTTGTTAATACACATTTCACGTACTTATTCCGATAAATTTCACTGATAAGTTATGGCACAGTGGCGACCTAGTCCTTATTTTATCACATTCCATTGCAGGGTCTCAATGTAATTTCGAAAATGTTCCAAGGACGGCGTAGACCAGGACGCAAAGTATAATGGAATTCCAAATTGGACGATGTCGGAGCAAAACCGGCAACAGTGGAACAAGCATTTGATGCAGGCCAAAACATGACACCGGTTATAGCGCCGACAATGATGAAATTCAAAAATTATTTCCGTCAACTCTAAAATCAAATGGTTTTGGTTATATAGAACATTTCAATCAAAAATAAAAGCATTTAAACCAAATGTTTGTTTATCCACTTGACGTAGCTTTATGTTCAATATGCAAAATGCTGGATTGAATAATAAATAATTCCATAAGATATATTGCAGATTTGCTATTATATATCTTAGTTGTACTACATTAACTTATAGTTGTGAGTTGACTAGTATACCAGCTGTTGTAACCTCATAAATCATAAAACGATTTATTTCCGGTGACGGTTGCATATACTAATTTAAACATATTATATGTACATGTATTTTAAGAAAATATAATATTGTTGTTGAAAGTAGTCTTTTTAAGAACACAAAAACTTTACAATCCTTAAGAATTTACTAATACACTTTTTTGGCATATAAATTTGTTTCATAATATAATTAAACTTAATACTTTTGAAGTATTACGTATTTAACGTCACAAACCGCGTAGAACTTTCACTTTCAAATTTAAATTTTTTTTCGGACAGTGGTATCAATGAAAACTACCATCGTTTAATTTCTTTTGCAAGCAATTACTTGTTGCAATTATATATTGCATTGATAGCGGATATGTAGGAGTGAAAGGGTGGACCCTGACCGGATTATAAGAACCACCCCAGAAGAAACATATTTTCTTAAATATTTTAACTCCTTCCAGCATATCAAACGAAACATTATGAGAAGTCGTATTGTGTGATGGCAAAACTTCAATGACGCAAACTATTGTGGTATGTATTTATTTTTTTGTTGTTTTTCAAAAATATTTTTCCTCATAACTAAATGTTACCAATTAATTAAACGGAAAAAGGTTATAAATTATAATTTGGTCAAATTTGGTGCAGTGACTTTATAGTTTTAGAACCGCATGCACAACATTTTTGAATACGTATATATTAAGATAATTTATTTACACTATATGTACGAGTACAACAGTACGTAGAGATGTTTAAAACCGTATATAAGATTTCTAGACTCTTTTATTGAGTTTAAATCAAATTTCATAGGAATCCCATTTATAGTTACTCTCGTAATCTAATCTAATTAATACTCGTAAGTGGAAATACTTAAGTCTAGAGGACACAAAAAAACAATTTGTTTGTTTATTTATAAATTAAAACCCTTTAAAATACGACATATTTTTTAATAATATTGCTTAAACAATTGTATTACTGACCTGTCTTCATCTAGCCATGCGTTATTTCATTTACTCCAGCCAAATGACTTAATTTTAGGAGCTCTACTTAAAATTTATTAATTAACAAACATAAAAAAAGTACTCGCATACTTGCAAAAAAAATCACTGCAAAATAAAATTCAAACGTCATGCGAAGCAAATTTTTTTGTGTGGATCGCGGTGTTAAAAATCACAAGCCAAGAGTGGCATGAGATATTTTTTTAAACATTGCAAATTGAGCTCCACACAAAAAAGGATCATTTCCCTTTGGACGTGTACAATGTGTGTATGTATAGTGTGCAATAAAATTTATATTAAACAAAGCTTAGCTGTTAACTATTATATACATATATATAGTTCTGTGCTGTTAGTCAAAGTTATCATATCGTGAGTTTCTTTAGACACCTTCTTTTTTACTAGTGTGCAAAATTGAGTCACTATTCACAACACTTTATTAACACAACAAATTGAAAAGATTAATGGTTACATAAAAATGCAAAATGTATTGTAAAGAGTGGCTGAAAAACCATGGATATTAGATGGAGCGCGGTTATAAGGAGAAAAAAGTTATACTAACAGAGGATCAAGAGGAGGAGTGATCCGAAGAATTAAAGACATTGGAATTATGCATTTTTTCGATAAAACCTCATACTAGTAAATTATTACTAATGAAATGGGTTGAAAATTTGTGGGAGTGAGATTTTTCGTAAAATTATTAGTTTCCGAGTTATGATGCTGTGAACTCCAAATTTTCCACATTTTTGCAAAAAATCAAAAATATTTTTTGCTTTGTTTTCCTGTCATAAAAATGTTTTTTAAGGGATCAATTATATTATATAAATTAGAAAGGAAATAACCCTCTTTACAAATAAATAATTTGTTTCATAAAAACATTTCATTATTTAAATTGCTTCTTCGATTTGTATTGACTCATATGGAATTTTCAAAAATTAGGGAAACCCTTAATGGGTTTTTACTACATAAAATCGTAAATATGCATTTTTCGAGAAAACCTTTAAGTAGTAAGTACCAATTAAATGGGCTAAAACTTTTTGAAAGACAGTTTTTTCGTAAAATTATTGGCTTTTGAGTTATGATGCCGTAAACCCCAAATTTTCCATGTTTTTTGCGAAAAATTTACATTTTAAAGCCGTGGTGCTTCACTCTAATGGATATATCATATATGACATATATGTACTCGCACTCTAGTATATAAGGAAAATAATTTGCTTATTAAACACGTACTGGATACTGATTTGTATTATAAATATATTTTAAAAGCTGACTAATAACCTATACTATAAATGTAACTTACGGAAACAGGTCGCCATCACTCCCGGGAAAGCTAATTCTCGGTGACAATGGTGAGCGTCCAGCACGCTTCAGCATATCATGAAATCCAGATGGTGCGTGCACTGGACTCAAAATGGTAAGCTTCCGATTCGGCGGAGCCAACAAACCACCCGACAGTGTCAAATGTGTCCTGATGCCAGATGAAATGGACGACATCTGTTTCGTTTCAATGGTCTCTGCTGACTTTGAGATCAATATGGACGAATGATGGATGGCTTTACCATTATCATGTTGAGATTCTGGCTCCAGAATTCCAGGCATATCATCAATTTGAGTGCTTGCACTGCGTCCATATTTCTCTGCATTACGTGCCGGATTAGGCACACTGTCTGAATGTGCAGAAGTGCTACGCACAAATTGGCGCACATGTTTTTGTTGTGCAGTCAAGAACCCACCGGCTGGTCCCGATTCGGGATGCTGCAAAAAACTTTGAAATTTTTTGGATGTGCTGCTGGTTGATGAAGTCTTAATAAATGACTTTTCAGCAACAATTGATGTGCTGGATTGAGCCTTTAACTGCTGGGTTATAGATGTTTGACACGTCTGCTCAACTATGGTGGAGCTGGATTGCAAACTCTGGCTGCGAGTGCTTTGCATAACATTTTTTGCTGTCGCTACGTGAGCGCATTGCGATAATTTCTGTTCAAAATTGTTGTCACTGTCACCAGGTGTGGTAATGACGTATTGCGGGGCTTCAGTCTCTTCAAGCGACATTTTGAAGGAATATATAGTTCATTGAACTATTTAAGTTTAATTTTTAATTGCACTTGTCAGAAATTGAAAATTTGTTTTTCTTTTATAAGCATTTTTAAAAATCACAATTTTTAATTTTATAGGCGGAAAAATCTATAATTTGGAACTCGTCATGACGCCCCCTTATTTCATAAAAGTAATAAAAATAATGTTTTTATGTACGTACGTATTATACGGAAACAGAATTGGTTCGTAAAGATCTTTGAAAGACAAATGTTGGACAAAAAAGTTGGTTTACAAAGGAAATAAAAATTTCCAATGTATAAAACAAAACATTCATAAGTTTTTGATCATCCTTGGATATGGTAATCTGAATAGCGTTCTTTAAACAACGAAAGGCATTAAATTATTGTACAAACACTTGAGTAAGGCAAGTGTTCGAATGAGGAATAAGGGCAATAAAGATACATATGTATATCGAAAAGTTCTAATATAATAATATATCAAAGCACCATATTTCTTACTTTATTATAATTTATAGATAAGTAACAATGTATTCTATGCTTAGATCTTACTTATCTAATACGTGTATGTTATGTGTAGACATTGTATGTCCCAGTGGGCGATATTGTAAATATATTATTTACATTCGTATGTGGTTTGAAATCTGTGAATGAAGCTGTTTACTGTTAGCCAACATATTATTGTAAAGATTATACGGGATTTTTAAACGTACATATAAACTCAGATTTAAGGTCAATTTGAAAAACTCACTAACACTTTGACAAATGGGATTTGATTGGAAAACCCGACATACATATTAACAATAATGAATATGTATAAATTAGTTATGATAAGTTTATAAAAAGTTTAACCTGAAACAATAAATGTGTGCTTTGAATTTAAACTCCCACACCTGATTGTCGAAAAAGTATTGAATTATATGGCAGTAATGTTGTCAGATCGAAGACACTATGCCGTAATTTTATCTCTAACATTAAACATATGAATTATGTAATATTTGTGTGACGAAAATATCGCGTATGACTGTATGTGTCGCTGTTATGTCTCTTGTCCGATTATTTCGGCCTCATTTCAGTCTGAGGATTATTAGAGACAATAGTAACGTTCTATTTTAAAACCTCGTGATTCTCATGTAGATCGTGATCTTTAAACAACAGCCTTCCACTATCACTATTTATAATATAGCCGTCATTTGTTGACTTGGGATGCTTGGAAGTTGGGACATGTAGCTAGTTGTTTGTGTGAATAATTGAGCCTAATTATTATGAATGTTTGTATATTAAGAGAAAGGGGAAAATGACATATTCAATATGCAATGTACTCATAGTTGTTACTACTAGTTACTATTCTAACTTATCTCTTTACAAAGTGAAGGTATTTGTTTGTTTATACACGAATCACAGATATTTTAATAATTATCATTAATTGTATCATGTATAATATATAAAATATATTATACAAAGATACACACAGTTTGAAATATGCTTTGAAAAGCTCAATGTGAAATGTGGAGTTTAATCGCCGTAGAGTAAAGGATTTGAGAGTTTTAACAAATTTACCGCATATTTTTTCTGTCTAATTCCTCATCAAATGTATGCTATATTTCCATACGGCATGAGTCATGCCAAATAACTGCTTGCCGTGGGTTTTTGCATTGTGAATTGATCTTGATCATAGACATCTCAAAAAAACCTTCCTCCTGAATGCACAAATGTGATAAATATGGCGATTGGAATCCAAGAAATAATATTCTCCGGAAACAGAAAGACTATTTTTCTCAACCAAAATATAGGCTATATTATTATATAGCACATGATGATATGACACAGTACGCACTACGCACCATCATGATTTCATACCCCACACCAGGTTTTTTTCACTGAAGTCTTAAGCAATCAAGATAATAAAGGGGAAGAAATTTTTCTGTCTAGTTTCGGAATAGGATTTTCCAAACGTATTACAAAATATTCGATATCAAGACATTTAAGTGCGGCCATGAGGAGGGCTGAGAAGGTGTCACCATTTTCTATTTGCATTCATGTATACAGTCTATGCACATATAGGGTGGTTCCAATGATGAAATGAATTGAGAGGTGGTTGTGAACACCATATGCCTCGTATAGTTATATAGAATACGTAGCTGCAGTAGATGTGGGGAAACCACTTAACTGCCACCTACACAATGTTGGCAATATTATTGTATCGAAGTTCATGTACGAAATATGTATGTATGTATATTGCATAGATGAGGAAATGAAAATGCAATCTACTCGGTTTGAATTCTTCAC